>WOVY01000757.1:0-480203 GCA_013436015.1 Rhipicephalus annulatus
TTTGATATATATATATATATATATATTGTGAGACGACGTCAGGTACGAAGGAGCGACCGTTTTATTGTCAACCCAGACGCGCGAGCCAGCAACCGAACAAGCAGCGAGCGGCTACGATGATGATGATCACGGTGCTTTGTATGCGCAGGTGAAAGTGAAAATGATGAGCAACACAATCAGCGCTCACACTATTTCCCCCCTACACGAAAGCGGTCTGCAAGACGTTCATTTAGTAAGTGTATGAGCGCCGGATGTAAGGTTTCAGGCGAGACACATGGACGATCTCGGTCCCGCGACGACGGCGATCAGAAGCCGAAGTAACCGGAGCGACGCGATAATTTACGGCCGATGTTCGTTCAAGCACGGTGTAAGGACCCAGGTATCTGTGAATGAATTTTTCACAGAGGCCGGGTGTGCGAACAGGTGTCCAGAGGAGCACTTCGTCGCCTGGGTAGAATGACACAACTCGACGTGTCGCATCACAACGAACTTTTCGCTGGGCCTGAATGGTAGAGGTGTTGGCGCGGGCGATTGTGCGGCAGTGGTTGACACGGGCAGCGAATTCTTCCGGAAGGGACGCAGATGGGACAGAAGGCGTGGACAAAAAGCTGGTGTCTAGAACAAAAGATGGTGCACGGCCATACACAAGAAAAAACGGGCTGTAACTTGTAGTGCGTTGTAGGGCAGTGTTATAGGCAAACGTGACGAAAGGTAGTATTGTGTCCCAGTTCTTGTGATCGGGTTGGACATACATAGAGATCATGTCTGACAAAGTTCTATGAAAACGCTCAGTAAGACCATTTGTTTGCGGATGATATGCCGAGGTGGTCTTATGGATTGTGTCAGAGGCCTGTAAAACTTCAGCGAGCACACGAGAAAGAAATGTCTTGCCACGGTCACTCAGGAGAACACGAGGGGCGCCGTGGCGCAGGATAATGGCACGCAGAACAAAGTCGGCTACTTCGCTGGCAGCTCCAGTAGGAAGAGCTGCCGTCTCAGCGTAGCGAGTAAGATGGTCTACGGCAGTAACAATCCAGCGGTGACCGGCGGCGGTAAGCGGAAGGGGTCCGTATAAGTCTATGCCGACGAACTCGAAGGGAGCGGATGGGCACGGGAGAGGTTGTAGAGGGCCGGCGGGAAGAGATGTCGAACGTTTTCGGTGCTGACATGATGAACAGGAAGTGACGTACCTGGAAACACTAGTGGAGAGGCCAGGCCAGAAGCAGCGAGTCTTAATGCGATCGTAGGTTTTATGAAAACCCAAGTGGCCAGCCGTCGGGTCGTCATGAAAGGCTTCTAAGACTTGGAGTCGAAGTGAGCGAGGTATGACCGGGACCCATCGGCTACCGAGAGGATGGTAAGTTTGTCGAAGTAGCGTTCCGTCATGAAGTTTGAAACGCGTGAGTTGTCGTCGCAAGCGGCTGTTGGGAGCACGAGATGAGCCGGTGAGCCGATCGATGATTGTACGGCAGTATGTGTCTGCACGTTGGAGCGAGGTGAGGTCTGCGGATTGAAGGAAGTCATCCGGTGCAGTGGGCTCGATGGGACTAAGACTGGTCATCTGCTTGGTCTCTTGGCTGGGAGGTGCTGCGCAGCAGGTAGATGCGTCATGATTTTGCAACAGCGGACAGCGTGACAAAGCGTCGGCATCTTGGTGTTTGCGACCCGACCGGTATGTGACACTGTAGTCATACTCCTGCAGTCGGAGCACCCAACGACCGAGGCGTCCTGACAAGTTTTTTAATGATGACAACCAACAGAGCGCATGATGATCCGTGACGATCGTGAAGCGGCGGCCATACAAATAGGGGCGAAATTTTTGCACGGACCATACGATAGCGAGACATTCCTGTTCAGTGATGCTGTAATTGCGTTCCGCTGGGGAGAGAGTACGGCTCGCGTAAGCCACGACTTGCTCTTGTGAAGCCTGGTCACGCTGCAGCAGGACAGCGCCGATTCCGTGCCCACTTGCGTCAGTGTGTAATATAGTAGGGGCTGTGGGATCAAAATGGCGAAGAACTGGCCCTGACGTGAGGCATCGCTTCAGGGTCTGGAAAGCAGCTTCACAGTCATCTGTCCAAAGAAATGATGCACTTGTGGTCAGGAGTTTGTGAAGAGGAGCCGCGATAGTGGCAAAATCACGGACAAAACGGCGGAAGTAAGAGGCTAAGCCGAGGAAGCTGCGAAGGTCTTTGAGCGTGGTGGGCTTAGGAAAGTGCAGCACAGCGGCCACTTTGTCGGGATCAGGTTCGATGCCAAGCTTGCTGACAACGTGGCCTAACACTTTGATGCTGCGGCTCGCAAACCGACACTTCTTGGTATTTAGCTGGAGACCGGCTTTGGCTAGACATGTGAGCACCTCGTCTAGACGTTCTAGGTGTTGCGAGAAGCTGGATGAAAAGATGACGATGTCGTCCAGGTAACAAAGACAGGTCTTCCATTTTAGGCCACGCAGCACCGTATCGATCATCCGCTCAAATGTGGCTGGGGCATTGCAGAGCCCAAAAGGCATCACATTGAATTCGAAGAGACCATCAGGAGTAGCAAACGCTGTCTTCTCTTTATCAGACTCATGCATCGGGATCTGCCAATACCCAGATCGTAGGTCGAGACTTGAGAAATATTCTGCACCCTGTAAGGTGTCAAGTGCATCGTCAATTCGAGGCATAGGATATACATCCTTGCGCGTAATTTTGTTTAGTGCCCTGTAATCAACGCAAAATCGCACTGATCCGTCCCTTTTCTTAACTAGGACAACAGGAGAAGACCAAGGGCTTGTGGAAGGCCTGATAACGTTGCGTGCGAGCATGTCATTGACTTGTTCCTCGATGACCTTGCGTTCTGAAGACGACACGCGGTAAGGGCGACGGCGGATAATACGAGAACCGTCTGTGGCGATGTGATGAGAGGTCACCGTAGTTTGACCTAAGCCGTCCGAACAAACGTCAAAACAAGTCTTGTGTTTTGTTAAAAGGGCCATTAAGTCATTAGTTTGCGTTGGAGTGAGATATGGACTCAAAGTGGCTTTAAGCGCATTAGATGAGCCTCCTGGTGGCGTACACTTAGCGACTGACGGCGGAGACGATACAGTGACGACACATACCGGTGCTATGTCGATAAGGCTGGCAACAGTGGACCCCTCTGGCAGTAGTTGTGGCTCTGTTGTCGTGTTGTAGGCGGTGATACTGGCATGACCACGCGAAAACCGCACTAGACAACATGCGATGGCGATTCCTCGGAAAATGCAGCGCTGATCGGGGACAACCACTGCGTCACCGTCAATGGTATCGCTGGATCTAATGGTGAGGATACGTTCTTGGGCCGGGGGCAGTACAAAGTCTGCAGCTGCAACAAGGTGAGGCGACGAAAAATCGTAAGCACTAGAATTTTCAGTGTCCGTAATGCGAATAACGGGCGGACCACACGAAATGACAGCGGAAGCGGCTGACAGGAAGTCCCAGCCCAATATAATCGGATGAGCACATGAAGAAAGCACAGCCAATTGTATATGGTGACGAATTCCGTCGATCAGAACACGAACAGTGCATTGTCCAATAGGGTAAATTCTATTTTCATTAGCACCACATAACACCGGACCAACATATGGAGTTTGCACTTTTCGTAGACGATGACATAGTTCGCGATCAATGACCGAAATGGCTGCTCCAGTGTCCACGAGTGCGTCAACCGAAATGCCTTCTACACAAACAGTTAGTAAATTTGCAGGGCGCGCAGGAGGAATTGGGACACTTCGACGACAGGCAGTTTCTCCTCCAAAAACTGCAGCTGCTAGTTTTCCGAGTGGCTGTCGAGGGGCATCCGGGCAGAACGTAAAGGCGAAGTAGTACGGCGGAAGGGCGATGGTGAACGACGGCGGGGTGAGCGGGAAGAACGAGGTTCACCGTGGGACAAAGGAGGCGAAGGCGAACGTCGTGACGAGGGAATGTAGGTTCCTGGAACGTAGGGGTCAGACCTCGCAGCCCGGTCACTCTCGTACGAAGAATAACCTCGTCGTTCATCTTGCTGGCGCCGACGGCAAAAGCGGGAGATATGTCCTCTTATGCCACAGTAGTAACAGACGGGGCGCGTAGGGCGCCAGGCAGGAAAGTGTGGTTGTGGTGGTGCCTTGGCTGCCATCGCGGCCAAATGGTCGTATACGACGTCCGTAGTTACAGGTGGAGTAGGTGGAGGAGGCCGTGACACGACTTCGGCATACGTAGGCACATGTAAGGGCACAGGAGGCGGGGCACGTGCGACGCTCGTCATCGACGCCAATTCGTCCTTTATAATTTCCCGCAGGTTAGGAGGGGGTGAGCGGGCAGGTGAAGTCGGTGCGCTGGCAGGAACAAGGCTGTGAAGTTCCTCTCTCACTATGGTGCGAATTAGAGCTCGCAGCTCATGCTCGCCAGTAAGACGAGTGTCATAGGAGGCGTGTGGAAGGCGCATTGAGTAAAGTGCGTCCAGGCGCTGGCAGGTGGTAATAATGTCCTGAACTGTTGTCGGGCTCTGCATGACAAGAGCATTAAAGGCGACGGAGTTGATGCCTTTCATTACTTGCCGAATACGATCGGCCTCCGGCATGTCCTTTTGGGCGCGGCGGCAGAGGGCCAGAACGTCTTCAATGTACGATGTGTACGATTCGTCAGGCCCCTGGATGCGGGTAGCGAGCTTCTGTTTAGCTACCTCAGAGCGTCCTGTAGAAGTGCCGAATATTTGACGCAGCTGCACCGTGAATGCTGACCAATCAGGAAAGTCGCGTTCGTGGTTATGATACCACGTCTTAGCAACCTCCTTCAGATAAAAGGGTACATAGCGCAGCTTATGTGCCTCATCCCAGTAATTGCAAGCACTGGTACGGTCGTAACTGTCCAGCCATTCTTCTACGTCCTCACCGCGAAGGCCAGAAAACACTGGAGGGTCTCGTTGCGAGGTACTCACGGTGTGGAGAGGCCCAGCAGGCTGAGCGGGTGGTGCGAAGAAGGCGGCAGGGGGTGGGTCGTTTTGCGCCATCACTGTTGGCAAGCACAGCCGTCGACCTGATCGGAGCTCCAGAGGTGACCGGTAGTGCACGAGGACTTGGGAATCACAGCACGCTCCACCACTTGTGAGACGACGTCAGGTACGAAGGAGCGACCGTTTTATTGTCAACCCAGACGCGCGAGCCAGCAACCGAACAAGCAGCGAGCGGCTACGATGATGATGATCACGGTGCTTTGTATGCGCAGGTGAAAGTGAAAATGATGAGCAACACAATCAGCGCTCACAATATATATATATATATATATATATATATATATGTAGGGGGAGGGAGGATTTATAACCGAAGGCAGTGGCTCTTGCTAACGGGTTGTTAAACAGGCGCACAGTAATGAGGCCAGGCGGGGAAAGCTGGAGAGACCAACCCACAGCACCACGATGTAGTCTGCCTCTTTCGTGTGCCATTTCAGCTGTGCCGAAGCGAAAAGTTCCAGACACGATCATCACCCTGGCCGGTAAGGCACCGTCTCGGTTGCTTGTAAATGAGAGAGTCCGCGTGTCGGCTTGAGGTGGGAAAGTGGACTATATCCGTTCTGGGTGCAGCAGCCAATGAATATGTGGTAGTGACAATCTCGTAGGTCACAGGTGAGAACTGATGAAGGACTCGGTGGGGCCCGGCGTGTCGCAATAGTAGTTTCCGTAGAGGCCGACCGTCGAGATGGGAGCCACAAGAGTACAAGGGATGTTGCAGAAAAATGGCATCCCTATGTCGACCGTCGTTAAAGCGACCTTCGTGCTGTCTGCGATGACAATAACGAGCGCGGGCAACCACGCGTACCGTGGGAGCACGGGTGATCGCATCCTGAAGGTACGAAGGCGGAGGATGGTGGGTCATGATGAAAGCAGTGTGTCCAAGGGCAGTAAGGGATGATGCCCGAAGAGTAGATAAAATGGGCCTGTTTCATGACGCGACAAGTTATAGGCGAAGGTGACGACCGGCAGAATTATGTTCCAATCAGTGTGGTCGGTAGATACGTACATGGAAAGCATGGTTGTCAATGTGTGGTTTAGGTGCTCTCTAAGGCTGTTAGTCTGAGGGGGGTAAGATGTGGTGAAGTTGTGACGGGTAGCACAAGATCGGGAGTAGATCATCAACCACACAAAATAGAAAGGAGCGACCACGGTCTGTGAGCAGGTGAGACGGAGCGCCATGCTGCAGAATAAAGTCGTAGAGAAGGAAGTCGGAAACGTGAGTTGAGAAACTGGTTGTAGCGCTTGAGTAATTGCATACTGAGTGGAATAATCTGTGGCCACGTACTTGATTTGTTTCAGTTGTAGAAGTAGAAAAGGAACCTAGCAAGTACAAGCCCACTCGATAAAACGGCTCAGGCTAGAACTTGAATAGGTTGAAGAAGACCGGCAGGGGGCTTCGTAGCCTTCTTTCGGCGCTGGCGGAGGTCGCGACATGTTACGTAACGGCGAACGAAGCGGTAGAGACGCTTCTAGAATACTGCTCATCGAACGCGGTCGTAAGTTCAGAGACCTCCTAGATGTCCAGAAGTTGGAGCGTCGTGGAATTCTCGCAGAACATCCTTTCGCAGGAATTGTGGTACGAGTAAAGTTCAGCGCCGTCGGGGTATAAGTTGAGGCGGTACAAAACGTTGTCTTGAAGCAGGAATCTGCTTAAGGAAGGGTCGGTATGACGCGATTGAAGGTGGTCAATGATGGTGAGCAGCGATGGATCTCGGCGCTGTTTTTGGCCACGTTCAGAAAGTCAGTGATTGCTAAAACGCAGGCATCTTATTCCAATCAGTGGAGTTAGATTCATCAAAAGAAGGGCGGGATAAGCAGTCAGCATCACTGGGCAGCTTTCCAGATTTGTGCACAACCGAGAACGTGTACGCCTGCATTGAAGTGCCCATCGGGCAAGTCTTCCTTTAGTGTCCTTAAGCGTCATCAGCCAGCAAACGCATGATGGTTCGTGATGACTGCGAATGGACGTCCGTATAAGTATGGACGAAATCTCGCAATGGCCCAAACGAGGGCTAAGCACTCCCGCTTATTGATGAAATAATTTTTTTTTCCGCTTGGGACAGAAGGCGACTAGCGTAGGCTATCACAGGGTTGGTTCCATTCTGTATCTGAGCGAATATAGCACCAATGCCATGGCCACTTGCATCAGTGCGAAGCTCTGTTCGAGCCACTGGATAAAAATGAGCCAATACAGGTGGTGATGTGAGAGCCGTAATCAACGACGCGAAGGAATGTTCTTGGTGCTTCCTTAAGAAAAGGTCACATTCTTTTTGAGGAGATCTGTGAGGGGCCCAGCAATATCCGCGAAGTTGAAGATAAAGCGGCGGATGTATGAGCAAAGCCTAATAAAACGGAACGCAGAACCGGAAACTCTCGGGCTGCACGGACTTTGTTATGGTCGGTTTGAACATCAGTGGCGTCAACCAGGAGGTCGAGTATTTTAATTTGCCTGCGTCTAAATGGGCATTTAGACGAATTTAGTTGGAGACCAGCGCAACAAAAAACGTCACGAATCGACGAGAGACGAGACAGGTGGCTTTCAAAGGAGGGCGAGAAAATGATAACATCGTCCAGATAGCAAACGCAGGTCGACCATTTGAAACCGCGAAGAAGAGAGTCCATCATACGTTCAAAAGTAGCCGGGGCATTCCACAACCCAACAGGCATGACGTTGAATTGTTAAAGGCCGTCGGGTGTGATGAATGCTGTCTTCTCGCGGTCGCGGTCGTCGACCGAAATTTGCCAGCATCCGATTGAGCTCAAGGGACGAGAAATAGTTGCGCCGTGGAGGCAGTCGAGCGCATCATCGATTCGCGGTATAGAATGACTGTCCTTCTTTGTGATCCGATTCAGGTGGCGATAGTCAACGCAAAAGCGCCAGGTATTGTCCTTCTTTTTAGACAATACCACAGGAGATGCCAAGGACTCGATGAAGGCTCAATGACGTCTTTCCTCAGCATTTTCTCGACCTCCGTCTGTATAACTTGATGATCAGCATGTGACACGTGATGAGGGTGTTTGTGGAGTGGACTGGCGTCGCCGGCGTCGATGTGGAGGGTTATGGCACTTGTGCGGCCCAGGGGATGGTCGTCGACGTCAAAGATATCCAGGTAATAAAATAGAAACACCCAGGAGCGCTGGAGCTTCGGATGGTAAGAGGTCGCTGAATATCATTTTGTCGAGGAACGCTTAATATTGCTGAGTGAAGACAGGTTTCGCCATGGTCTAAGTGCCAGGGGTAAAAGAACGAATCGAACTTTCATCAAGTGTGGAATGATCGGCTAAAGTGATGCCTTGAAGAAGAACTTGGGTCGATGTAGAGACGTTCAGAACTGAATGTAGTGCCGTATTGTTAGCAACAACCGCAAAAGTATGTGGTAGTGCGATGTGGTGCGTAAGAGTCAATTCATTGAGGGGAACCGCCAGGTAGTCTCTCTCAGGAACGGCCGGAAAGGGTGACACAGGAATGTACATAGCAGCCTAGGGGGTAGCCGTAGAGACTCCACGGATCGTAGCAGAGTGCTATTGGTGAACAAAGGCAATTTGAGCTGTAAGATTCCAGTACAACAATCGATGAGGGTGGAGTATGTAGTTCAGAAATCAATTTCAGGGATGACATCGTGTGGGCAAGCATCGAGGACTGCGAAGAGAACGGAAGTGTGGTGGCCGGCAACAGTAACGCGGGCAGTGCACAAGCCAAGCACCGATGTTGGACTTCCGTTGGCTACTCGAACAGTAGAGAACATGGCAGGTTTGAGAACCTTGTTTAGGTGAGATTGAAGTGTTGAACTCGCAACAGATACTTGGGCACCAGTGTCAATTAGAGCAGTAACGTCGGAGCGTGGGGATGAACGACGAGATGAAGGGTCCTGAGATGGTCATCCGGAAAAGCAGGCTGCGAATAGGGTCCACGGTCCTGACGGCGGTCGAGATTAGGAAAGCTTGGCCGGAAGAACCACCTGTTGCGGCAATGACAGGAGATGTGTCCAACTAGAGAGCTAGAAAAGCAGATGGGTCGATCATCGTGCGTGCGCCACTCAGATGGATTTCGGTAGCATGGTAGAAACCGAGGAGTCAAACCTGCCGCAGCGACAAGTGAGGCAGAGTGGTGGTCAGCGTTGTGGACGGGAGTGCTCATGGGCTGCGCCATGGTTCTGGCGGGCTCAAGACCTGGACGCCCTGGTTAACAAACTCCTGATGTACGACGGCTAAAATAAGCGAGACTGTTGTCCAGTTGTCTTGCACAGGGGGCTGGTTGAAAGCGGGTATCATGGCCTCCAGCTTCTGGCTAACAATTCTTGTGATATTGGCAGGAGGCGCAAGTTAACTGGGTGCTGCAGAATTCTCGTAAGACGAAGTCACAGTTGTGTTTGGTAGTCTCGTAAAGTGGTGGGTTATTCGCCTGCTTTTAGCTGGTTCAAATTGTCGGTATTAAGATATGATGGAGTCGACAGTGGTGCAGTTCTTACACTATATTATGTTGAAAGCATCATCAGCAATGCCTTTCGACACGTGGCTGATCTTGTCCACCTCAGACACTTTTGTCAGTCTTTCGGCACAGTGCCAGTACGTCTTGGATGTACGTGACGTACGACTCCGTCAATGATTGAACACGCAACGCGAGTTCCTGCCTGGCTGCCATCTGAGAAGCAACTGACCGACTGAACAAGTCGCGAAGCTTTTCTTTGCATGTGTTTCAGCTGGTTCATTCTTTATGTGTCTCAATTTTATCAAATTTGGCCCTAAAACAAACAACATTAGTGTTTCTGCATGAGAAACACAGTGGACGCATTCACATTTACACGGATGGGTCGGTCACTTCAACAAGTTCAACAGGCGCAGTGGTAATTCCGGAGAAATTCATCACGATAACGTTCAGGACCTCGCATTTGACATCATCCACGGCGGCAGAACTCGCCGCCATTCGTGCCGCTCTGGAGTTCCTAGTTGAAGAACCGCAGCAGACATGGTCAATATTCTCCGACTCCAAAGCAGCTCTCCAGGGAATTGCCTCGCCATATCGTCATGGACCAAACGAACAGCTAATTGCTGAAATACGACTGCTCCATCACCGGGCTATAGAGAAACAACATGACATAGCATATCAATGTATACCAGGCCACTGCAGCATTGATGGAAACGACCGTGCAGATGAAGCAGCCCGAACTGCTCATGACGATGCCCCTTGTGTAGCTATACCATTATCAAGAACGGACGCCGCTGCAAGCCTTCGATCACTTGCACGAGAACTGACACTCGCTCAGTGGAATTCACCGGCATTCACCAACGTCCGCCTTCATAATTTGGACCCACACCTACAGCTCCGTCTTCCATCAGGAATAACCAGAGCAGAGGAGACACTTTTGTGCCGTCTGTGGATTGGGGTTGCCTTTACAAGTGCTTATTCGTTTCGAATCAGAATGGCCAGAAGCCCGACATGTGACAACTGTGGCTGCGCAGAGACTTTCTCCCATCTTCTCTGCGAGTGTCCCCGCTTCAGCGTGCCAAGAAAAGAACTGTCAAAAGCTTTAGATAGAATAGACAATCGGCAATTGTCGGAAGAAAGGGTATTAGGACACTGTCCGAGACCGTCCTCTGCACGCAAGGCATTGAGAGCGTTGTTGCGCTTTCTGCGGGCAAGTGGTCTTAGAGACAGACTGTAAACAGCGTCGTGGATCGTCTGATGACCTTCTCTCTTTTTTTTACGACGTCTCTTTTCTCTCATCTTTTATCCCCCTTACCCCCTTCCCCAGTACAGGGTAGCCAGCCGGTCTGAGAACTGGCTAACCTCCCTGTCCTTCCTCATTTATTCCTCCTCCTCCTCCTCATACAAGGTGCGTGCTGTACCCAGTAGTTAAAATAGAATATTTGCCAGCATAAGCGTCTCGTTCCACCTGTAGTGCTTGCTGACGCGCTCGAAAAATGCGAGCCATTCTTCGACGGCTGTGCTGTCCGTCTCGGGGGTGGGGGGGGGGGTGGGATTACAGCTGATGGAGCCGTGCGAATGGCGAGGCCTGAGTGACATTTGCAGGCATCGCGGCTGGACAAAGCTGGCATCCACAGCGGAGTTCCAGAGCCGGGTTGTGTGAACACCCCGCCCCTTCCGCCAAAAGATGTTACGGGTAAGATTCACTACCGACAGCAAGTCTTGCTAACGGCTTAAAGAGCGCCCAGTCATGCACACCAACGGGGAAAGCTGGACAGACCAACCCACAACAACCACGTTGTCGTCTTCCTTCTTTCGGTTGCCATTTCAGCTATGCCGAAGCGACATTTCCATACACGTATCAATATATATATATATATATATATTTAGATAGATAGATAGATAGATTACTATTTATTTTGCCGCTTACGACTTTTACCTCTCGCGGCCATTTCTACAATAATATCGATGCCAAACTTGGTATAACATAACATGACTGTATGAACAACGTATTCGACTAGTGATAACATGAAAATTATAACATGCCACGCTCCTGCTGCCCTGGTGACCGTTTCGCTAGCTTCACTTATGCCAAACTTGGTACTACGGGACGTGAATGAATGACGAAGGTATGATACTGGTGCAACACGATAGCCATGAGGTGCGTGTCATGTAACAACATGATCACATGCTACTCTCATGATGCGCTCGCGGCCGTTTCACTAGCTTCACTTGTACTAATCTCGGTATCACGCGACCCGAAGGGAGGGCATAGGTAAATTACACAGCCCCGATGCGTTGGTCTAGTGGCTAAAGTACTCGGATGCTGACCCGCAGGTCACGTGATCGAACCGCGGCAGCGGCGGCTGCATTTCTGATGGAGGCGGAAATGTTGTAAGCCCGTGTGCTCAGATTTGGGTGCACGGTAAAGAACCCCGGGTAGTCGAAAATTTTCGTAGCCCTCCACTACGACGTCTCTCAGAGTCATATGGTGGTTCTGGAACATTAAACTCACATATCAATGAAATCAATCAAGGTAAACGACACATCAAATTATGATGATGACGGCATGCGTGTAATGTAACAACATGACTACATGCCACACTGATAGTGCGCTCACAGCCATTTCTCTAGCTTCACATATGCCAAATATGGTATTATGTGACGTCAATGAATGACGAAGATATGTGACTGGCGCAAACATGATAATCATGAAATGCGTGTCATGTGAGAACATGACTACATACCACAGTGAAGGCGCCAATAAATTTCAACGTGACGTGGTGCGCGTGTTCCCCGGCGTTCATTTCTTCACGTCACGCCGGCATTGCCAAGCCAGGTGCCGCGCCTGCCACATACTCGCAGGCGCGCGCCACGCTGCGTTGTTTTGACCATGCGCGTTTTAGTGCGTCCAGCATTCCTCCATAACGAAAAGTGGGAGGCGCAGTGTTGCCTGGATAACGCATCGGCGCGAAATGCAGCATGTCGCATTTCGCGCTGGTGGCCGCCTGGCTGGACCGACTAACGCTGGTCACGCCTGGCGTAAAACGATAGAGTGCTCGCGTTTTGTTAACGTAGTGTCGCTGGCTTCATGGAGCGTGCGCGCGTGTCAGTGCTACTAGAAGTATATTTGGCCGTTCATGATGCGCTCGCGGCCGTTTTCCGAGGTACACATACACCAAATTTGGTTTTACGCGACGGCAATGGAAATATATGACTGGTGCAAACATGATAATCCTGACTTGCGTGTCATGTAAGAACATGACATCTTACCACGCTATTAGCGTGCTCGCAGCCGTTTGGCTAGCCCCACAGTACTAAATTTGGTATCACGTGACGTGAATAGATGACGCAGGTTAAGGAAACTACCAAACATGATAATCTTTACACGGGAATCATGTACGACATCATTTACCTCCACCTCATAACGTCATGCTAATTTTAAAAGGATATATTGCCACGTTCCAAATCTCAGTTTTATTATCGCCCCAATACACTACAAAATTCTCAGCGCAAACTGCGCCTGCAGTTTTCGAGAAGCTTCAGGACTGTAGTAGATCATATCGTTAAGATCACGCCCACTCCGCGAACTGTACTGATTATTATGGAACCTACGCCGCCGCCAGCGATAACGCTAGAACATTCGATGGCAAAAGTATAAATGCCGACGCACTTCACCGCTTGTCAGTTGTTGATCGACGGCCGACGCTCCGTTTGCCGCTATCAGTGCAAGACTGCTACTGTAGTCCGACTTTCCGTTTGCTGGGCACAGGTTCGCCCAAATAAACAATTTATTATTAGACTCGCAGTGTGCTTCATTCGTCCACGTCCTTACACCGTGACAATATGAACAATTCTCATTTGTGCTTCGCATATCATCGATTCCCAGTGTAAGTGGGATTTGCAATATTTTATAAAAAAAACTGCCGTTGAGCGCGCGTTTCGCATTACACCTTAACCCAACCACATATATGTCCACCACACTGTTCACTTCATGGTACTCATCTGTTGTCCGTATTCAAGATCCCTAAAAAGCCACCGGTTATTTCGGACTCGACGGATATTATAGCATCCCACACAAGACGCGCAACAGCCCTAATTACCTGGCTACAGGCAACACCTGGACACTATTAGAAAAATGTTCGTTGGTAGCCTCGCCTGGATCTACCTCTGTGGAACATCAGACGCTGAACCATCAAATCGCTAGCATCAACGCCGAAATGGCTGTATGCCACTCGGAGGCGTTGCCTCCAAGCGCCTTAATGGCCGTATCCTTTCCACGAATGCCTTACTTGAACCCGTGAGTTGTAAATGGTTCAGATGCCTTAACAGAACCGACCTCTGCCACTGGAGATGCCAGAGAGTGCCAGTCAGTCTCCTTGCTTGTACAATTAAAATGACCTGCTGAATCATAACTGCTTTCGGGCTCACTTTCCATCAGTTCAGCTATTTGTCTTGTTTGCTCTTCAAAAATTTCAACCTTTCTTTCCGGATCATCGTGACTTTCATTATTATCATACAGAGCTGACATACATTGCAACTCTTCTCTCTGTACTGCGAGTGGTGCTTCTACATTTTGCTTCAGTTCGATCAGAGAAGCATCATCTACGCTATCTCGGGAACTCAAACCCTTTCTCTGTATGAGCGAGTTATAATCATGGTGAAAAGCTATGTACGTAGCGCCTGTTGCTACATCCAGTGGTCTCAAACAATACACAGCAACTGCATCGGAGCTTTCATTACGGCAATCGCAGGCGTTAACTAGGGGACCTTTAGTGCTCCGCAAGTAGAGCTGTTCAGAGGCAATCTCACCTCTGAGCGAAGCATGCTTGACCTCTCGCAGGTTTCAGCACACCCTTTACTTTGAATAAATACTCTTGTTCAATGCTCACGAAGCATTCCGCTGCTTCAATGGGCTCCTAGAGCCTCCTAGGTTTTGACTACCGACCACCCTGTCATACTCTTCCCGAGTTTCTTTCTCTAGCGAAGGATCAAAAAGAAGTACAGAGTCAACATCACATAAATTGAAATCGCTCTCAATGTACCTGCTGTCACAGCACACCTCAGCCACTGGTTCACTCCTATGGCTCTCAGACCACGTTTATTCGCGGTGTTTGTCAGTTCAAGCCACTGCTGAAAATCCTCATATTCCAGTTCCGACAGTCTGTTCTTTTCACGTATACCTCTTTCTCAAGAGGCCGTTTCGCGTGTTTCTAGCTCAAGGTGTTCCTCCTTAGCGCGTGTTTCTCGCTCGAGCTGCTCCCTCATCGCCCGTGTTTCTCAATCGAACTGCTCTCTTTTGGCGCGTGTTCGCAATGCAATCTGCTGCTTTTCAGCGTCACGTACCGCAGCCCGTACCTCTTGCGCTTGTGCCATTTGCTTGTCGTACCACTCCATAAACTCCGCTCTATTGAGACCAATGCTCTCCGTGAGATATAATAACTACCAAGAGGTCGTCAAGGTGCTGAACGCGTCTCGAAATCTATATAAAAATTATCCTGTATCTGCATGTTGCATTGCAAATTTCGTTGAAAGGCGATAGTGTTGCGTCTGGAGAGGGTGAACAAAACGTTTCTTTGATGTTCTGCGCAAGAAAACCGGTGAATGGTATTCTGGGTTCGCTGCGTTAGAGCGCCTCGAGCTTGCAGCGGAGGCCATTGAGCGCATCAAGGCACGTTAGACGTGACCAACATTTGGCAGTTATCTTCGAAAACGGATACTATAAAAGCAGACATACAAAACAGCGACGTGTTGTCATGGTGCCTCAGATATACGCAATAATTGCTTTTTAATGGACGATCGCACAACAATGAACGCCAAATTTTGAGCATTATTGGTGGGCGCTGTGGTTGGGGTTAGCCGTTTAATGCCATTGATGCATCGTTAAGGGTGGACAATTAGACAAACGTACAGACAGACAGATAAATTTTTTTTTGTCAAAAGTCCCCAAGAAATATCTTTGAAGGACTATCGTCTTTAAAAGCCAACGGCCTTGTCCTGTTGCTGCGGACGCCAATTTGTAATGCAAGGTTTTTTCTCTAATGTTTCAGTAAAAGCTTCCTAGGTTTGAACCTCTGAGAGTCTTCATAAAGGACAAAGTCGTTTATAACAACAGAACCCACCTATATTATTTATTAGAAAAGTAAGAGCACCAAAATTCCCATAAAACCACCGCACACAATAAAAGTATACCGGACGTCGTAAAATCTTCTTAATTAAAAAACAATTTAGTTAATACAGCTAAACTACACTGACCAAATGAGGGTGAACGGCGGATCAGTAAAAGATAGCCGTTCAATCTCGCCGAACTGAGGTGCTTGACTTTTGGAGTTGACGGCAGTCAGTTGATTGCGACAAAGGAACTTTGGCTTGTGACGACGAGCGAACGATGACCGGTGACCAGGATCGCTG
Organism: Rhipicephalus annulatus; assembly: GCA_013436015.1. Lineage (NCBI taxonomy): Eukaryota > Metazoa > Arthropoda > Arachnida > Ixodida > Ixodidae > Rhipicephalus > Rhipicephalus annulatus. Next base: position 15,848 of record WOVY01000757.1, read on the forward strand.
GCTGCTGGTGACGCGACGAGAAACCAGGGTTAACCAAGCCAGGTAGCTGGGCGCACAGCTCGGGCTCATAGCTCAACAGTTTTAGCTGGCCTGTCAACACCGAAGTCCGCAGGTCCTGGCCAGGAGTTGAGGACCGAATGGCGATGGTCCCCTTGAGTAGTAACGCGATGGCAGGCGGCCCCGGTCGGTCGAAGTTTTGAAGGCACGGGTCCGCCGCCTGGCGCCTCATCTTCCGCGCCCGATCCGGTGATGACCTTTCTGTGCCAACGTCCTCTTCGAACTCCCCTGCTCTCCTCTGGGTCAAAATCTTCTGTCCTCAAAATACACTCATCGTTTTCCCATTGGAGATGGCGTGGTTGTCGCGTTAACCACTAATTGATTGTTAAAATCTCTGTGTTTATTTATCAATTAATGTCTCGGGTGTCTTCTATTTTATTTAACTTACGTCTCGCCGTGCGTCTGTGTACTCTCGCTCTTTACATATTCACCTTTGTCATCTTCTGCCCCAGCTACCGTTAGCGCGCGCTCTTCTAAATTTTAATGTTGCTCACTTTTCCTAGGCGCGCACTTTGAACGCGCACTCCACTCATGACAACCCCACATATCAATAAACCTGGCCAGCCTCACGCATTCGATATTTTCTACAGGCGACAATGAGCAAGACTGCCACGGGATCACACGTCTAACACACCAAATACACGCGGTAAGCGTACGAAGTGTATAAAATACTTTTATTTAGTGAATTACAATATCTATGTATATGTATACGAATTGCAATGGTCATTCAGCATTCATGTGCAACGTACCTGTCAGCTTAATTAGCCGAAATTTTCATAGTTGCGGGTACATCTAATCTTCGTATTTTTCTATGGATATCTAAGAGACATTTAAAATGTCCACAAGAAATTTACTATGAATGTCTGCACTATATCTGTGGTTCACTGGGTACGGAGCAGAAACCAGAATGCTTACAGGAGGGTACAGATTGAGTTGAGGATCAGGCAGTGAGCGATAGAAAATAAAATTATATGTGTAACCTTAAGAAATAAGAAGAGAGCAATTTGAATCAGGGCCCATACTGAGGTCAAGTTTAATATATTTGAAATCAAGAAGAAAAAGTGAACAAGGGCCGGGCATGTAGCATGTAGGCATGACAACCACTCGTCTTTAAAAATAATTGACTGGATTCCTAGAGAAGGCAAGCGGGTGAGGAAGAGACAGACAGTCAGGGGGGCAGATGAGATTAGGAAGTCTTTGGGCGTAAAGTGGCAGCAGCAATCATGGGACTTAGTTGACTGGCATATCATGGTAGAGGCCTTTGTCCAGCATTCGACGTAGTCACGCTGATGTGACAATATATATATATATATATATATATATATATATATATATATATATATATATATATAATGTTACGAGTAATTGTGTTTATTTAAAGATGAGATGAAATGGCGCTCGGAAAGAGCAGCGTACATCTTAGATGATGTTACATATTCGGCGTCTGAAATGACCGACGGGAGCCGAGGAACAGACGACGCAAGCAGTGCCAGGAGACAAACGCTCTTTATTTACTCAGCGACGCACATTTTATGCGCTGTCGAACCAATCAGAGGGTGGCAAAAACAAAAGCAAAAAAAGCCTTACGAAAGAGCGTGGCAAGCTGGGCGAATTTACAACTCGGCCAAAGCTACCCATGTCGGAAGGCGTTCAAGAGGATGATGCTTCTTGAACAACTGAAGGTAGGAACAGGTGGCCAACATTCGAGGCAAGTCTGTCCAAGCACGGCGCTGACCGCACGTTTCACACGCTCACATTTTCCTTGTACTTGACCCGGGTGAAGACGACCGGATGCATGGAGGCACTTGCGGACACATTGTGGTTGGCACCTGCACAGTGGACGAAGATGGCACGTGGTGTCCTCAGGCACCAACAAGCTCGCAGAGTTTTTAGGGCTCCCAGGAGGAGACGACGATGAGAACGGGCTTCGGTCACCGATTGGTGCTCAGATGCCACGCATGTAGCCAGAAGGAGCTGGCAGAAGACACCTGGTGCAGAGTTGGGCTCGTCAGGCAGCCTGAAGGGATCTGAAACAGCATAATGAACAAGCGGCAGGAGCGCAGTAACTACGTCAGGAGCAACCTGACGTCCAGTTTGGGAAAGCCAGACTGCTTAATTCACCGGGAGCAGATAACACTAGATCAAAACTACAATGAAGAAGCCTGCGCCGAAATGCATGCACACAGAATGGGGGGTAGAGGAAAAGAAACACTAGGGAGGGCGGCTGAGGCCGTCATCATTTGGATGGTGTTTGCCTTTCTTGTGCCGCACTGTGAAATCAAATTGTTGGAGTGCGAGGCTCCTCCTCATCAAGCGGCTATTTTTGTTTGACATCTGGTTGAGCCACACCAAAAGGGAGTGATCGGTTTCGAAAACAAAGGAAGACTCTTTCAGATAACACGAGAGATTTTCGAGGGCCCACAACAAGCAGGCGCATTCTTTTTTCGTTGTTCTGTATGCCTGCTCGCGAGACGTGAGTTTTCTACTCGCGTAGATAACAGGGTGTTCCTCGCCTTTTTCGTTGACTTGACTTAGAACGACGCCCATCCCGCGTTCACTGGCGTCACACTGAACTAGGAAATGGAGGGAGGAAAATGGTGCTGCGAGAACCGGTTGGCTGACAAGAATATTTTTAATCTCGTCAAACGCTGACTTTCGATTCGTATCCCAACGCACTGTAGTTGGTTTGGTCTTGCGGAGAGCGTCTGTGAGGTGACTAGCTATGTTTGCGAAGTTAGAATTATAGCTTCTGTAGTATTCAGGTAAACCCACAAATGAACGCAAGTCGGTCTTTGTTTTCGGCAAAGGAAAGCTAGTGATCGCGTCCACATTTAGTTCGGAAGGACGTCGCTTACCTTCGCCAACGACATGCCCCAAGTAGTGGACGTCGGTGTTCGCAAGACGACATTTAGTCATTTTCAGAGTCAAGCCTGTTTTACGTAGTCGAAAGAAAACCTCCTGTAAATGTTACAAAAGCTGTTGCCAAGTGTTCGGGAATACCACGATGTCATCAAGATAGGAAGCAACAAATGACTCTGCACCTGCGAGCACCTGATTCATTAGTATTGAAAATACGAACGGTGCGTTCTGAGAACAAGTCACCACAATTGGGCGATATGTGTCTGTTTGAGTCATGAAAGTGGCTAGCTGGCTGGCGTTTTCCGTGAATGGGACTTGCCAGAAGCCGCGGACTAGATTTAACGGGGAAACTTACTGTGCTGTGGAAACTTTTGCGATCAGGGCTTTGACATTAGGAATGGGAAACAACAAGGTCTTTGTAATCGCATTCTATTTTCGATAATCAATGAATGGTCGGGGTTCCTTGCCAGGACGTTGGACAATAAACATTGCTGACACGTATTCGCTCTCCCCCGGCACAATTAGACCAAGGGCCAACATGTTTTGAACGCAATTTCAACAGCTTCTCATGATGGGGTGAAAATCTGCGCATCCTGGTTCGGAAGGGTTGGTCAGATGTCAACTCGATGTCGTGTTTGACAAGGTTCGTTCTGCCGGGGTGGGGGCTGAGGAAATCACTGAAGTTGCTTATAAGCATTTTCAACTGTTTTCTTTTTTCAACTGTTAAGGAATGTTTGTGTAGCTACAGACTGAAATATGCCTCCGGTTGACGGGGAAGAACAAGGGGTCGGCACTTGAGGGACTGGAACTTTTATTTCCTCTGGTTCTCTGTGCGTTCGACAAAGGGCTTCAAAAGATTGCAGTGGTAGAGTGTCGCATTGTTGCGCTTGCCGGGCGTTGAGACTAAATAAGAGGTGTCGGAAAGCTTTTGTTCAACAGTGACTGGCCCGGCCCATACTACTCCCAGTTTATTTGCCTTTGACGACTTGAGAATGAGTACTTTGTCGCCTTCCTTGAAGATTCGTGTACGTGCGGACCTGTCGTAGTACACTATTGCGCATTGTTGAGCTTCAGCCATCTTGATGTGCGCCAATGCCTGCGATTCACGTAGGCGCTTCCACAACGTTAGCACGTACTCGACCACCGTTTTGTCCACGAATTTGTCTTCCCACTTCTCCTTCAACAACGTTAAAGGGGAATGAAGTGCTCTGCCGTAAACGAGTTCCGCCGGCGTGAATCCAGTCGTTTCGTGAGTAGGGGTGCGTAGAGCAAAGATCATCGCTGGAATAGCCGCGTCTCATTCAGTGCCGTTCTCGAAGCAGAGCGCACGCAGAATTCGCTTCATTACTGAATAAAGTTTTTCGACCAAATTACTCTGCGGATTGTAGACAGAGCTGTGTTGGATGGATATGCCGCACTTTTTGAGGAATGTCTTGGTAAGCGCGCTTGTGAAAACAGATCGTTGGTCGCATTGAATATCACTGGGGAATCTAATTCTGGCAAATACAGCGAGTAGCACGTTAACAACTGTTGTGGAGCTTAATTCCGGCAACACCACTGCTTAGGAAAACTTCGTCGCGGGGCAAATTAGCGTAAGCAAGTACCTCCTGCATAACGCTGTTACTTGTAAGGGCCCTACAATGTCGATCACCAATCTGCGAAAAGGTTCCAATCAAAGGTACTTCGACCAAAGGCACCTTGAGTCCTTCGTTTGGTCGTCCCGTCCTTTGGCGAATGCTGCAGGAACGCACCCAGTTCTCGAAGTCTTTGAAGCACATCGGCCAGTAGTAATCATTCAGCAGCCTGCTTTTGGTCTTGTTTATTCCTGAATGACAAGCCCAGCTGTCGCTGTGAACCATACCTAGCAGCGAAACGCGATACTTTTGTGGGACTACAAGCTGCTCGAAACATCGACCATTTTCGTTCTTGAATTTTCTGTACAAGAGGTCGTCATTGACAATGAACGAAACTGGTCCTTTTTGTTTCCCTCACAATCTTTCTCAGCACGTCTGCAGTGACTCATCGTTTGCCTGCTCCATCTTGAGAGCGCTTTTGTCAACCTTGGCCAGAAGTTGAAAATTTTCACTGAATGGGCTTATCGATTCGCCTCTGGACGCAGAAGCGACGGGAGTAGTGTTATCAGTGCTTTCAGTGGCTGGCGTGGCTGGGGCGCCTGCGCTCGCTGCAGCAGTTTGCGCCGGAGCACTTTTGGCACTGTCAGCTGCAATTTAGGCGGCACGAGTAGCGCTGGCTGTGTGTGGTCTGGTGAGGTACCTAGTGACCATCATTACGGGGTTTGCATTAGTTTCCATTCCTACATTTTGCAAGTCCCTCATCAATATGTTAGAAAAAATGTTCGGGAGTTTTCGAGGGAGCTTGTCCGAAACATCCGCTTCAGTCTGGAATTTCCCGAAACGACCTTGTATTTCAAATCTCGCGACCGGCAAGCACTCCGTTTTGGGCTCTAGTGCCTGACGCACCCACACACACAATCCTGTGAAGTGCTCAGGCTGAGCAAATGACGAGTGGACGATATCAAATGTCGCTCCTGTATCACGCAGAATTTTGCAACTGATGCTGTTCACCGCCATGTCTTATGTGTAGGGCGAGAGCAAGTCGCTATCCTCTGTTAGCAAATTAGCAGACATATTAGGCTGCCTGCAGCCTGCGGCGTTGTGGCCTTGTTTATGGCATTATAACAGGTCAACGGCCGTTTTTTTCAAACTTTGAACTCTTGAGTTCGCTCGGATTGACCGTGTGTCCTTGGGGGGGGGGACGTTGTCGGGTTTTGCTTAGTTGCTTTCTCACACTCCTTTCTGAAACTTCTTGAAAGCTCCCGACGGTTTCTTTTGCAATTCGTCCGAAATTTCCATCCTACGGGAACAGTACTCGTCAACCAAATTAGTTGCCATTTGCAACATTTCGACGTTCGGCGCGTCCTGAATCTACAGGCGCATTTTCTCTGGAATCGATGCATAAAACTACTTTAGCGCAATCAGTTCAATCGCGCGCTGCTTGTCCTCGTATGCGTTGGTGCTTTTAAACCATTCTTCTGACAAGCTCATGACTTTGTAGCCAAACTCGTAGTATGACTCCCCTTAACTACGCTTTATGTTACGGAACTTCATCCTCGGGACTTCTGTTGACAAGCTGTACCTTTTCCTGAGCTGAAGCTTTACTGTCTTGAAGTCACTTGCATCTTCATCTGTCATTCTCGCGATTACGTGAGCTGCTTCGTTGGGAAGCAATGTCAACAGGCGTTGCGACCAGGTTTCTTTATGAAGTGCTGCCCTAATACACGTTCTCTCGAAGTTGACGAGATACAAAGTGATGTCACTGCCAGCTTTGAAAGCTTGCTTGTTCCCGCGCATGTCGACGCTATCATTGCGTTCAAGGTTCTGCAGTTCCATTTCTTTCAACTTCAGTTCTACCCTATTGGAAAAAAACGAATGGTGGGCATGGTGTAAACCACCACCGACCATGATAGTGGATTATTGTAGTGGGTGAATGGTGGGAAACGCCCACCATGGCGCATGGTGGGATATATGGTGGGTGCTGCAGTGCTAGCAACGCATGAGCGCGAAATGGCGTCAGAATCACCGCGACGAGCTGCCACAAAAAATAAAAAAGAATTCTATCAAAACGGTATAAAAAAACACCCGTCCCGTAAAAAAAAGTAAGGTGCCACGGAGGATCGAACGTGCAACCTACGGATTCTCATTCGGAGACACAAACCACTCCACCTTACAAACATGGGGTTGCTTGAGTGTTAAATAGTTAGTTGGTATACAAACTTAGGAACCAATTTCAGTTATGTTTGTCGTGTACACGACATAGACGAGATCTGCACCTGCAACTAAAAAGTGCACATTTAATAAACACAAGCAACTGCTGCCTGTAACGATTGCCACTGTGTTAATGGCAGCAGTGCTATTTTTTTACAATTCACAACTGCAAGAAAAAAAACCAAGTGGACTGGAAAGCAGCAGTAGTTTGCCGGCGGGGTCTGCCAAGTTTAATATACGTTTCTCGCTCGTTCTAAATGGCGACATCTGCTCACGATTTATGAGACTTTTAGGCTCATTCCATAAATACGCCCGCCTTATTTTTTGATTGAGTATTGGGATGCTTTTCGCGCAATGTAGAGGGTGGTAGTGCCAGCGCAATGCTGTAACTCTTTCGCTAAAGCAACAACTACATAACGGCTTGGCCAAAACGAATGCAGTGTGCCGGAAACATTACGCTAACTTATTGGTTTCCCAAGCATACGAATTGCCACGTCCGAGTTCTCGCACAAAAGCTAGAGAAGTGCCGGCGAGTGCGACCGGCGGCTGTCGGTGAGAAGAGACGTACGTTCTCTGGGAGTGCTTGAATCGTGTCGCATCGATGTTTGTTGCTTGTTGAGCGGACACCATACACAATGAAAAATGCTTCCTTTAGGTTAATTGATGCCATAGCTGCGCTGTATTGTCATTCTTAATCGTCGAAATTGTGTATTCTGAAACCCGGAAGCACGAATAATACAATTGTACGGACTCGGTCGGTAGGCCTAACCTTTGGTGGAAATCATGGTGGTAGAACATGTAGTGTACGGATCCCAGCTTGGTACACTATATAAATTGCCTGCCATTATAAGCCCATTCGTTTATTGACGTTTATTGTTTGTAATTTTGCTCATGTAACCCCCCTATGTAATACCCTCTCACGAGGGCCTTTAGGGGTATTATGAATAAATAAATAAATAAATCATCTGCTTACTGCATCCCAGCATTATTGCAATGGTGGGCATAGCTTTTCAGCTTGGTACACCACGTGACCCACCATAACAAGCAGCACCCATCATCTGCTTAGTGCTTTCCAGCATTATCACAATGATTGGAAGAGTTTCTCTGCTTGGTAAACCATGTGGCTCACCATGATAAGCACCACCCACCATGTGCTTAGGGCTTCCCAGCATTATCGCAATGGTGGGCAGACTGTCCCATTATTGCCCACTATCTCGCCTCTACATTCCACCATCATTTCCACTTTACCCATCATCTGTACACCATACCACCCAGTATGTTCCAGCATATCCACCATATTTGCCACGACGTCCCACCATATCCATCATAGTTTCCACCATGCCCACTATTATTTCCACTACGCCCACCATCTTTTCCAGTATCCAGCATGGCAATTTTTCCCATAGGGTATCTCTTGCTGTTTCAGTTGCAGGGAGACTGCCTTGCAACATTCCTCTACTTCGTCATCTTCCGCTCCGCAGGTGGATATTGCCTCGATATATTTAGGCTTACGCATTGACTTCTGCACTTTGATGCCTAACTCTTCAGCCAGCAACACAAGGTTGGGCTTCGTTAATAACTCAATATTCATGACTGCTGATAAAAAAATAACTCTTACACGTAATACTTAAATCTAGTGAAGTCAAAAACTCCTCTACTACCAAGAAAATGTCGTTAATGCTCCCTATGAAGTCCACAAGCCGTGCTCTCACCAAACGGATGCCAAAGGCCACCGCCGACGCACGCTTCAAACCGCCGCCACCGCTGCCACCAGCTGTTAAGCGCGAGACAGGCGTGCGATTTTCTCTGCGATTCGGCGTGCGGTGCGACGATGCGACTGCCGGAGTTATGACGTTTCGTGACATTTCGTGACGTATCTTCGCGTCGCACCGCCTCATAGACGGTGCGGCGAGCATCAAACCAGTCAGATATTTTTGTCGCAGCATCGCACCGTCGCATGGCAACAGCCAATCACAACGCGAGCAAACGAGTGGCGTCACGATGCTAGTGGCGCCATCTCCCTGTCGTCGCTCCCATCACCCTTGTTCCAAGGCTCGAGGCGGGTCGATGGAGCGGTGCGAGCGTGGATTGCTTGCATCGCCGACTGCGGCCGCGTGACAAACATCGAGTACATTTCCCTGGTGACGTGGTATTATTCCGGATTGAATAAAGTGACGCTTGAAGTGGACCTTTTCTGCACAACAACGCCCGTTTCGAAACCGCTAGCGAGATCGGAGATAATGAGCAGCGATGCAAGGTCATTTCGCAGGTAAACACAGCTACCGGCGTATCTGCGCTGGCTCACTTCGCTTCCACATTTGCTCTTCACATCGATGGCATCGATAAAGTAATAATGCATGCCAACGCATTACATACGAGCGCAATGCTTGATAGTGTTCTTAAAACAAGCGCTCGATGATGAGTTCGCATGTGAACGGCGTAGTCGACGGCCGGTGGCCGCGATGCTAGGCTTACCTGTCGGAGTCGTGAAATCAGCTGTTGCCGTGGTTACGACGTGCTTGTCGTTCACGAATGCGATTTAATAATTATTTTTATAGAACAAAGCGTCGCTGTGCAATGTTGTTTGTTTTGAGCCTCATTACGAGGATACCAAGATTTAAGCCTCATTACGAGGATCCTGCATGCCGAGGCGCCGCATGGGGGCGGAGCCTGCCGCTGATAGCTCCTTTGCCCTCATGTGTCCCGAAGGGTCGCATGCGGCACGCCGCACCATGCGACGCCGCACGTCGCATCGCACGGAAAATCGCACGTTTTTCTCGCGCTTTACATATTCGGCGTCTGAAACGAATGATGGGAGCCGAGGAACAGGTGACGCAAGCAGTGCCAGGAGATAAACGCACTTTATTCACTCAGCGACGCGCTTTTTATGCACTGTCGAACAAATCAGGGGGTGGCAAAAACAAAAAGAAAGTCAAACAAAAGACCGTGGCAAGCTGGGCAAATGTCACAATGGGCCTAGTCCGGTCCACCCAACAGCACAGTCTAAACGCCGGCTCCACTACTCCTCTTCTTCTTCTTCCGCGCCCCATACGCTTACGCATTTTCATTGCATTTTTCCCCGCCGGCAGACTAAGGTCGTGGAGTGAGACAAATATGTCTATGGTGGTGCTGTTTGAGGTAGGCTACGTGATCAATTTTAGTAACGCGCGAATGCTGGCTATTGGCTGTGACTCGAGCGACAACGTAATTCACGTCACTTAGACGAGTGAGTATCACAAATGGGACGAAATAGTTTGTTAGAAATTTCCGGTGCAATTCTTTTCTACGAAGTGGAGTTCACAGCCAAACGTAGTCGCCAGGAGAAAACTTTACAGATAAATGCTTGGCACCGTAGCAACTCTTGCTGTGTTCTCGAGAAGACGATGATCAAAGGCGTGCTAGTTGACGTGCTTGTTTTGCACCAACCATCTGAGCGATGAACAGATCTTCCTGATGCGATAAAGGTAAGAGAGTGTCCAGTAAACTCCGCGGGTTCTTGCATACAGCAGAAAAAAGGGCGAATTTTCAGTAACTTCATTCTTGGCGGTGTTGTGTGCGTAAGTAACAAACAGTAAGATGACGTGCCAGTTCTTGTGGTTAGCATCAACGTACATCGAAAGCATATTCGTGAGAGTTCGATTACTTCTTGCGGTGAGACCGTTAGTTTGTGGATGGTAAGGGGTGCAGTAACGATAAGAGAAGCCACTGAGGCGCAATGTTTTTAGATGCGGAAGCATCTTATACTCGCGCCTTGTAGTGCGCCGTCCGCGCCATCCGCACCGCTTCTCGAACATTCGACAGCTGACGCACGCGCATGCGCCGTCGCGCCGTCGCCCACCATCTGTGCCGCGCGCGCTTCTCCTTCGAGAACATTCGACAGCTGACAGCGCATGCGCCGTCGCGCCGTCGCCATCTGTGCCGCGCGCGCGCTTCTCCTTCGAGAACATTCAACAGCTGACAGTGCATGCGCCGTCGCGCTGTATATATACTCAAGGTCGGCGCTCACTCGCTCAGTTGCCACTCGTCGGTTGGTTTGTACGGCACGTCGACGTCCAAGGTCACGGTGAAATGAATTCCAACGAATCCACAAACACAATGATCGACGTCCCTTCGACCAGCGCCGTCCTTCCGCATACGTGTGTACGTGTTCACTCATTTAACACCCCCTCCTACAACCACGTTAACCAATTTAGCCATCGACCCAAGTTAGTCGCAATTTAACACCCCATTTCACAACCACGTTAACCAATTTAGCCATCGACCCAAGTAAGTCGCACTTTAACACCCCGTTAACCAATTATATGCTCCGCATCCTCCTCAGTGTTCCCCCGAGGGAAGCTGCGGGCAATTTTTTTTTCAACCACATCGGCTCTAAATTGCGTCCACGGTCACTGATGACAATCTGTGAAGCACCATGACGCAGTATGACCCGCTGTAACAAAAAATAGAAAACAGCAGCTGCTGTGGCTGATGTCAGTGCGTCTGTTTTCGTATAACGAGGTAAATAATCCACGCACACAATAATATATCACCAGGAGGAAACTCTGGGCGGATGGGTTTTTAAGAAAGGGTCCAAGCAAGTCGATGCCGACTTTTACAAAAGGGGATGTTGGTGGAGAGATTGGCTGGAAATAGCTTGCCGAAGCAGTGATTGATTGCTTGTGGCGCTGATATTAAACGCGGCGGGCGACGCACTGTTTTGTGCACTTCCAAATTTTCGGCCAGTAGAACCACTCCCATAGTCGATGTAGCGTACGTGTGAAACCGAGATGACCCGATGTTATGTCATCGTGCATAGAACGAAGAACAACCTGGTGCAAGCTTTCGGGCACTACTATAAGTGATTGGAGGCCGTCTGCTGAATGGTTTCTGTTGTACAGCAAGCCATTTGAATTTTGAAGTGCTTGAAGGCAAAGTGATGTGCAGCTTCGAACAAGGGTTTCCGGATAGGGTCGCGTTGTGGCTCACGTCGGAAGCTGCTGGTATCAGAGAAGTCACACGAGACCGAAACGAAATAGTCAATAATGTCCTCGACGTCACCATTAGCGTGTACTGAAGGTAGGCGGGATAAGCAGTCAGCATCCATGTGACATCTCTCACTCTTATAGGTCACAGAAAAGCTGTACTCTTGTAGGCGCAACGCTCAACGAGCCAGCCGGCCAGACAGGTAGCGAAGTTGAAAAAAGCAGCAGAGTGATTGATGATCACTCACCATTGTGAACTCGCAGCCAAGTAAATACGCTCGCGACTTCTGAATGGTGAAGACGACTGCTCAACACTAGAGCTCAGGGACGGTGTAGTTCTCTGCTCTGGTCAGTGTCCGACGGGCATATGCTACGACGTGCTGGCGGCTGCTGCACAGTTTGATCAGCACAGCACCAACACCTAGCCTACTACCATCAGTTTGAAGTTCAGTCAACGCGTCAGGATCAAAATGCCTCAAGATGGGTCCTGAAGTGAATAAAAACTTCAGCTGCTGAAATGCAGCCTCACATGTATCATCCCAAAAGTTAGGATCGTCAGTGGGGAGGCAAGTTGTGCGAAGTTTTTAATAAATTGGCGGAAATATGACCACAGACCCAAAAAATTTTGCAGGTTCTTCACTGTTCGTGGTTGCTCAAAGTTGCGAACCACTGTTGTCTTCTGGGGGTCTAGTCGTACGCCTTCTTTATCCACAAGAAAGCCTAATACGAGGACTTGACGTTCTCCAAAATGGCACTTCTTTGAGTTTAAAACAAGGCCGGCTTCGCGTAAGCATTCAAACACAAGTTACAAGCTCCGGCTATGCTCTCGAAAAGTCTTTCGTGGATAATCATGTCATCTAAATAGCACATGCGAATTTTCCATTTTACTCCACAGAATACTGTGTCCATAAATCTCCCGAAGGTCGCTGGAACACTGCACAAACCTAAGGGCATAACAGTAAACTTAGAGATCATCTGGCGTTACGAAGGTTGTGTTTTCTTTATCTGAAGGATGCATAGGAATTTGACAATACCCAGAATGCAAGTCAACATAGAAAAAACAGGACGCAGAATGCAGGCAGTTCATGGCATCATCTGTACATGGCAAAAAGTAGGCGTTTTTTTGGGGGGTGGCATTTAGGTGACGATAGTCTACGCAGAATATTCATGAATTATCCTTATTCCTGACTAGAATGACAGGAGTTGCTCACGAAATGTACGATTCTTGTGTGATGCCCTTCTTTAGCGTGTCTTCAACTGGTTCAGTGATGACTTTCCTTTCGGAAGGCGATAACCGATAGGGCTTCTGGCATATTAGTGGTGGTTGGCCTGTATAGATGCAATGTTGCGCACGTGAAGACGGTGGCGCAACGGTAGACGTCTCGTCTAGGGCAAATCAAAGACCTGGGCGTAGCCTGTGACCACCTACTGCAACAGACACCGTTTAGTTGAAGGAAGTGACTTGTCGATCATACAGTCAATGCTAGAAGATTATTCTGGGTATGACATGCCGTGGGGTTTTTTTACAACCGCTGAGAGTTCAAGTGAAAAACTGGTAAGAATACTTTTCTCTTGAAAGCTTGCCAATTTAAGTCTTTCAGGCAGAGATATGGGCTGTGCAGAAACGTTCACAGTCAACAAATCAGCCCAACCATCGGCAGTCAGCCCGAGACAACGAGACACAATAACGTTTTTCTTAAGTGCGTTACTGAATTTCGGCTCAGCTAAACGGTAGTAAGAACCCGCACAAGAATGTGAATAGCTTACGCGCGCGAACATTGTGGTATGCGGAGCCAAGCACACGTCTTAAGACACAGAAAACACGTCTGAGCTGTCATCAACAGTATCTTCCGTCAATGAAGAGGGAACAAGTATTAAGAAATAATTTCACCACTACCACAATTCAGAGTAACATCACAGTCACCCAAAAAATCTACAGATAGCTTAACGTCGTGGGTCGCTTAAGCAAGCACCATTAGTTTAGCTTTAAACGTTTGATTTGCTACAGAAAGTGAAACAGAAGAAACACCAACCAGGCTCAACGTTCCTGCCCCTATACGCAACAGAACGTAACATTCTGATTCCAAGAAAACGTTTCTCTCGCCCCAAGGCAATTTTTAAAAGACATGCTCATTATGAAAACTGCAGCACCAGTATCAACTAATGCAACAGTACTTACATTGTCAACAAAAAGATCACTTTGTTCTCAACCGTTACAATACAAGGGGGTCTTGTGGAAGATGATTTTGTGGCCTTGCCCCCATTGGTCGCACCAGTAGAGGTGGTGTCCCAGAGCGGTGACGCGAGGACGGGGATCGCTGTTCGCATGCGGGTGGCGGGGTAATGCTGCGGTGTGAGCGCTGTCCTTGTTGGGTAGCCCCACTAGGAAGTACTAAAGAGTTCAACTCATTTCAGAGCTCGGAGGCTTCGCTACAATTACTCCGGGGTCGAAGAGGAAGCCGCCTGACAACCTAACAGCTTGTTACTATGTGCGGGTCCTAATAAGCCTTCAGGCGCTCCACGATGACGATGTCGCACCCACGGCAGCGCATGTCCGAAAAGTGTTCAACGGGTTCGATCAGATAGTTGACGGGAGAGGTGCGCTCGATCACACGGCAGGGACTTTCGTATTTAGGAAGTAAATTGGAAGACAGGCCAGCTATAGCGGTAGAAATCGAGAGCCATACAGGCGTACCAGAAATAAACGTAGGCTCAGAAGTGGTGGAGCCATCACGAATACTCTTCTGCCGCTCTTGCTCATGTGTCGTAAAAGTCTTAGCAAGCTCTTGACACTCTTCAGCAAGCCTGGCTGTCTCAAAAATGGGTGCACACTCAGATGCATCCTGCGTGTACGGGAGTATCGTGTCCATGTTGTGCGACGGGTGCCTTCCGTACAGCAAGTAGATAGGTGAAAAACCGGTTGTGCTCTGAGGGGCGGTGTTGTAGGCATAAGTGACGAAGGGTAGTATATTATCCATTTTCGTGTGGTTGGCAGCGACGTACATCGAAAGCATGTCGCCGAGGAAGCGGTTAAAGCATTCGTTGAGGCCATTCGTCGGCGGGTGGTACGCAGTAGTTTTATGGTGGACAGAATGGCACTCCGTAAGAATGGCTTCGAAGACTTCCGACAAGAAGACACAGCCTCGATCGCTGAAAAGCTTAGGATGGTCCATGGCGCAGTATGAATTGATGCACCAGGCAGGACACAACATCGGGCGAAGTAGCCGCCAGGAGACCGGTGGTTTCGGCGTATCGCGTTAAATGGTCGAAGGCAACGATGACCTAGCGGTTATCAGCCGTCATCAGAGGAAGTGGTCCACACAAATCGATACCTACGCGCCCAAAGGGACGGTAAGGGCAAGGTAACGGTTGCAGACCAGCATGCGACGTGTGTGCTGACGGTTTGCGGCGTTGGCAAGTGAGGCCAGAGCGAACGAACTGCTGCACGTAGCGGTACATCTCGCGCCAGAAGTAGCGTTGCTGAATGTGGTGGTAAGCTTTGAATAGGCCAGAGTGCACACAGTGCGGATCATAATGGAAAGATTCACATATCTCTGATCGCAGACTGCGGGATATGACGAGTAACCACTGCCAGCCATCAGAGTCGTAATTGCGTTGGTGTAGGAGGCCGTCACGGATGGCGAAATTGTAATGTCGACGACGCAAGGCACGCGTGGTTGGTGTTACGAACGGATCGGAGAGTAAGTAGATAAGCGAGGCGATCCAATTATCCTTTCAATGTTCGGTAGCGAGGATGTCAACGTCGATGGCGGATACAGCAATCGAGGTTACTGAATAGGGCACGTCGTTTTGAGGTAGAGGGAAGTGTGAGAGGGCATTGGCGCCAGCATGCTGGCGTCCGCTGCGGTACAGCACGTCTTGTATGCGAAGAGCCCAACGGGCGAAACGGCCAGGGGGATACTTCAATGACGAAAGCGAGCATAGAGCATGATGAAAGCCAGCATAGTACAGCATAGCATAGCGGCGTTGCCCATTCGATATCGGTGACGACATCGAATGGGTGACGATGCAAATAAGGTCGAAACATTGTAAGGGCCCAAACGATCACCAGGATCCCTCAAGCCGTCATTACGGCTTTTCCCTCCGCCTCCTGTTACACTGTACTGTGACGAAGCAAATAAAGCAATCAATCAAAGCAATCAATCACTCTTTCTCTGTGACGGTGTAGTTTGTCTCGGCTCTAGTGAGCATACGGCTTGCATATGCAACGACATAATCAGAGATCCGGGTTTGCGCTGCACCAGGAGAGCACCGAGGTCAACACTGCTGTCATCCGTGTGCACCTTCGTGGGGGCTGTAGGGTCGTATTGACGTAAAATGGGAGGCGACGTCAACAAATGTCGGAGCTTCGCGAACGCGTCATCGCACTCGGATGACCACGAGTTGAGGGGCCTGTTACTTCCAAGCAGCTTCGACAGCGGTGATATAATTGTGGCAAAGTTTCGTATGAAGCGTAGGAAGTATGAGCACAGGCCCATGAAATTACGCAGTTTTTGGACAGATGCAGGTTTGGAGAATTTGGCCATGGCCTGAAGCTTAGCAGGATCATGAAGAATGCCGTGTTTGGACACGACGTACCCCAGGATTGTGAGTTGCCGTGCTGCAAAGCGGCACTTTCATTTTTTTAGATTTAATTTCAAGCCGGCATTTCTCACACGTGCGAAAACTTCTTTCAGACGTTGGACGTGGAAAAATTCGGAGCGCAGACAATGACATTCCCGAGGTAACAAAAGCACATGTACCATTTGAAGTTGCACAGAACGGTGTCCATCATTCGCTCAAAGGTCGCAGGTGCATTACATCGACCAAAAAGCATGACGTTGAACTCGTACAATCCGTCTGGCCTGACGAAGACGGTCTTCAGTAGAGCGTCGTCAGTCATGGAAACTTACCAGTACCGCGAGCGCAGATCGAGAAAAAAAAATTCGGCTCCAGGCAGGCTGTCAATTGCGTCATCAATGCGTGGCAGTGGAAAAACACCCTTGCGAGTGATCTTACTGAGCCGTCTGTAGTCCACACAGAACCGCACAGAACTGTTTTTCTTCGCAAAGAGAACAACAGGAGACCCCAGGGACTGTCCGAGAGCCGAATAACGTCGCGTCAGAGCATATCGTCAACCTGCTCGTTAGTTTCCCGACGTTCAGCAGGTGACACGCGGTATGGACGTTGCCGTAATGGTGGATGGGCACCAGTGTCGATACGATGCGCAACAATGAACGCGTGACCGAGAGAACTTCGTCTGATATCGAAAGAAGAACGATAGACTCACAACAGGCCCAGAAGCTGGGAACGTTGTACCGACGTAACGTTGTTATCAAAGTAGGGGCCAAACACATCACGAGATGATGGATTAGAAGTGGAAACAGCACTGATAGAGCGCGAATTAGGACAACGCGAGTCATCGGGTACGTCCAGTACTTGTGCATCATCCACTGGTTTCACACTTCCGAGACATTCCCCTCGAGCCAAGAGGGAACCGAACCTTATTCGGCTCTCGGACAGACCCTGGGCGTGTCCTTGTTTCGAAGAAACATGGTTCTGTGTGGTTATGTGTGGACTATAGACTGCTCAATAAAATCACTCGCAAGGTTGTTTACCCACTGCCACGCATCGATGACGCAATGGAGAGCCTCACGGAGCCGAATTTTTTTCTTCGCTCGATCTGCGCTCGGGGTACTGGCAAGTACCCATGGCTGATGACGCTCGACCGAAGACTGCGTTCATCACACCCGACGGCTTGTACGAGTTCTACGTCATGCTCTTTGGTCTATGAAATGTTCCTGCGACCATTGAGCGTATGATGGACACCGTTCTGCGCAACTTCAAACGGCACACGTGCTTGTGTTAACTTGGTGACTTTGTTGTGTTTGCTCCAGACTTCTTCTCGCATCTCCAACGTCTGAAAGAAGTTTTCGCACGTGTGAACAATGCCAGCTTGCAACTAAAACTGAAGAATTACCGCTTCGCAGCACGGCAACTCACCATCCTAGGGTACGTCGTTTCCAAACACGGCATTCTTCCTGACTCAGCCAAGCTTCGAGCCGTGGCCGAATTCGCCAAACCTGCGTCCGTCAAAGAACTGCGTAGTTTCCTGGGCATGTGCTCATACCTCCGAGGCTTCATACGAAACTTTGCCACGATCATATCACCGCTGACGAAGCTCCTTGGGAGTAACGCATCCCTCAATTCATGGTCGTCCGTGTGCGACAACGCGTTCGCGAAGCTCCGCCATTTATTGACGTCTCCTCCCCTTCTACGCCACTACGACCTGATGGCTTCAATGGAGGTGCATACGGACGCCAGAGGTGTAGGCCTCGGCGCTGTCCTGGCGCAGCGCAAACATGTTTTCCCTGAATATGTCGCAGCATATGCAAGCCGGTATGCTCACGAGAGCCGAGACAAACTACACCGTCACGGAGAAAGAGTACCTGGCGATCGTATGGGCCCTTACAAAGTTTCGACCTTATTTGGATGGTCGCTCATTCGATGTCGTCACCGACCATCATGCACTATGCTGGCTTTCATCATTGAAAGATCCCTCAGGACATCCGCGTGCTAAACCGTAACGAACGCCCGCATGCTGACGCCAACGCCCTCTCGCGCTCCCCTATGCCTGTAGGTGATGTGCTCTGCTCAGTATCCGCGGTTGCTGTTTCTGCCATTGATGTTGACATCATCGCTACCGAACAGCGATAGGATAATTGGATCGCCCCTCTGATCGACTTGCTCTCTGATCTATCCGCAACGCCATCCACGCAGGCCTTGCGTCAAACTCACCATTTCGCCATCCGTGACGGCCTTCTACACCGACGCAATTACGATGCCGCTGGCCAACAGTGGTTACCCATGATAACCCGCAGCCTGCAGTCAGAGATATGTGATTCCCTCCATTCTGATCCGCAATGCGCGCACTCCGGGGTAGTCAAAACCTACCATCGCATTCGACAACGCTACTTCTGGCGCGGGACGTTCCGATATGTGCAGCAGTTCGTTCACTCCAGCCTCGCTTGCCAACGCCGCAAACCGTCAGCACACATGTCGCCAGTCAGTCTGCAACCATTAGCTTGCCCTGAGTGTTCGTTTGGGCGCAAAGGTGTCGATTTGTATGGGCCACTTCCTCTGGCGTTGGCTGGGAACCACTGGGCCATCGTCGCCTTAGATCTATAAACGCGATACGCCGAAACCACTGCTATCCCTGCTGCTACTGCGCGTGATGTTGCCTCCTTTCTACTGCATCGATTCATACTGCGCCACGGTCCAGCTCAGGAGCTTCTGAGCGATCGAGGCCGTGTCTTCTTGTCAGAAGTCGCCGAAGCCATTCTCACGGAGTGCCATTCTGTCCACGGCAAAACTACTGCTTACCATCCGCAGACGAATGGTCTCACCGAATGCTATAACCGCACCCTCCTGGACATGCTTTCGATGTACGTCGCCTCCAACCACACGAATCAGGATACTATACTGCCCTTCGTCGCATACGCCTACAACACCGTCCCTCATAGCACCACCGGGTTTTCACCTGTCTTATTGCTGTACAGAAGGCACCCGTCACACACCATTCACACGATACTCCCGTACACACCGGATCTATCTGAGTGTACACCCATTTTTGAGACAGCCAAGCTTGCTGAAGAGTGTCGAAAGCTTTCCAAGACTTTTACGACGCATGAGCAAGAGCGGCAGAAGAGTATTCGTGATGGCTTCGCCACTTCTGAACCAACGTTCCTTCCTCGTTCTCTTGTATGGCTCTCAATTCGACCTCTCTAGCTGGCTTACTTCCAAACTACTCCCGAAATGCGAAGGCCCCTACCGTGTGATCGAGCGCACATTTCCGGTACACTATCTAATCGAACCAATTGAACAATTTTTGGAGGACATGCGCCGTAGCGGGCACGACATAGTCACCGTGGAGCGCCTGATGGCTACTGTGACCCGCTCATACTGACAAGCTGTTAGGTCGCCAGGCGGCTCCCTCTGACCCCGGGGTAATTGTAGAGAAGCTTCCGAACACTGAAATTGGTCAAACTCTCAGGTGCCTTCTAGTGGGTCCACCCAAGAATGATGCCGCTCGTGCTGATGGTCCGTGCTTAGCCGTTACTGTCGCCATTGTGTATGCTTGCTGTGTGCCGGGTAATAAATGCCTTAACAATATATATATATATATATATATATATATATATATATATATATATATATATATATATATATATACTGTGATGAGCAAGACAGAGGATAGAAGAAAACACCCGATCGTGGGCCAGCTGTTCTTATTCTGTCTTCGTTCTTCTTCTCTTTGCTCTAGCTACCCGCGCGCCGAAGCGCCAGCGTCTTTCTCGGGGATGACACTCGGCCATGACTGCGCTCGCGTGGAGCTGGCGACAAGGTTTCTGGTGGGCGGGCTTGGCTGCATCGTGGTGGTCAGCCTGGACCACAATGCAGCATGGAGCGACGGTGTGGGGAAGCGTCTCTGGTGGACGGTACTGGCTGCCTCGAGCTGGTTGCTCTTTTGCACGCCACGATGTCTCTTGAAAAAGTGCTGTGGACTCAGGCAGCCGGCACTGGCTGCCCCATCGCGGCCGACGCTCTCGGCCGCGATTTGGTTACGGTGTCTGCCAAAGGTAGATCTGGCAGTCGATATACTGGCTGCATCTCAGAGGTCGGTCTTGGTCACACTGAAACTGGGTGCCAGAGTCTTCCACAAGTCTATCGGTAGGTCAAGACTGGCTGCATCGTTGTGGTCAGTCTCGGCCATGCAGATACTCTCTGTGGGAAGCATCTAAACATGCACCTGACAGCGCACTTCAGACGGGCCGCAAATTCAGCGGCAGACGTTGAACTCTGGACGAGGGTAGCCAAAAGAGTATCCCAAAAGACGCGATGTGTATCTTGGCTTATGTCGAGAATGGGTACGCAACTTCGTAGATGTGTGGCAGAGAACATAGTTTATGGCCGGTTGTGGCGTCTCCGGCAGGACATTTTGTGAAGCTGTCAACGTATTGGCTGCTGTCTGCATCTTGAGCGCCAAATTTCTCCTCGTGATTTTGGTCAGTGAGACCATAAGTGGTTACCTTGGGCTCTACCAGTGCCATGACCGTAGGCGGTTCAAACAAAGGCGATTTTGGTGTCTCCACTTGCCTCAGTAGAGGTGATATTGGGGCTGGCTTCTCTAACTGAGCTGTATGAGGACTGGTATCAGCCTCTTCCACTCACATGATGGCGTCGCGTACCGGTGCGGGAATTGAGAGCAGCCGGGGTGTGTCGCACCTTCGTCTGACGCTATTCGTAGGGCAGGCGGAGAAACTTTCTGCCGCGCGGCTGGAGGGCTCCGAAGAACCTTCAAAATGTTGCTCCACTTCAGCTCGGTGTGCGAATGGGGGTGCGTCGGTGAAGGGCAATGCAGCACAGTCGAGATGATTCTCTGCGGCTGTTTCGTTGGAGCAACGCCCTTCAGGAGGTCCGACTTCGGTAGCAGCCTCTGGCGGCAGTGAACTTGCTTCGGGTACCAACAAAAATTGTCTAACTTCTCGTGTGGTAAGCTGTAGCGCACAGCTGCAGCCTCGAGGTGGAAAACCTCTGGAGCTTGCTCCTCAATACCGGCCAGGTTGGACGGGGTTGTGGTGGAGAGGTGGTAAGGATTACGACCAAAAGCAGCTATCAGCTTGCAGCTCCACTCCGCCCATGACTGCTGCTTCCAGCCTTCATACCGGTGCCACGCCACTGCACCTTCCCGAAGATGGTCTACAGCCACGGTCCTTTTCTGAGATTCCGTCCAGGCTTCACGCATCGCTATTGCGTTGACGGTTGCCACCCAGCTGTGTGCTTCGTTCCACACCCCGTGGAATTCCGGTAGTTCGCAGACGGCTGGTGATTGTGAGGTGGCGGTGGCAACGCAGAGATCACCGACGCGAAGCAGTCGAGCTGGTGTGAGAGCTCGATCAGAGAAGACCGAAGCTCCCTGCGTTCCTCCAGTGTGCTTGCCTCAAGGTCGTATGAGGCAGCTACATCCAACACTGCGTTAATATCACACTATGCTGGCAACATTGTAGGAGCTCGCTCGGCAATCAACGCTGTCAGTTTGTTAGTCTCGGCGGGGCAGTGGGATGGTACGCCGCAGCTCCACCGCACTGTCGCACGAGGCTTCTGAACCGCTTTGAAGATATATGGTGTTTTTTGGCGCAAGGGCCATTTGATGTCCAAAGAGCGCCAGTTCATGCGACAAGGAATGTGGACAATGATTGTGATTAGCGGCTGTATAAGGGCCATAAAATTCCTCGCGGTAAGGTGGGTAAAAGCATACAAGTAATAAAATCATGACCATGCCGTGGAAAGGTGTGTGTGGTGTGAATAGATGACAAAAGTTGGTGATAATAAAAAACGATGGTGTATATGTATGGCCTTAGCACAAGTGCCTTACTGGTTCATACCCTTGCGTCCAAGGGCCGTGAGGCAAGTGCTTTCTTGTGTAGCCACCGCAGCAAAAACCTCTCTGGAGAGGTTGTGCTACGGAATGCCCGGGTATATGATATGAAAACTACGAATTTCTTTTAAAAAGGCTAACACTGATTTATGACTAAAAAGCGGTTCCCTACCGACAAACATTGCAGGGTGTAAAGGTATATGTTGTCGGTAGGGTAATGGAAAATGTTGTCTTCTTAGAGTTTCTAAGTGTTTGCATTGGATTAACATGTGAAGGACTGTCAATGCTTCACCACATCTGTCACACAATGGTGGATCGCCACCGGACAAAAGATATGTGTGTGTCGCGTATGTATGTCCTATCCTGAGTCTTACCTCTGTATGAGCATTACCTCTGTATGACGTGATTTCGATACTGGCAGCCCATGACCAAGGTGTGGCTTAATATTGTGTACTTTATTTCGTGTGTGTGTATCCCACCTGCTCTGCCAGTATACCCTGAGGTTTCGTTTGAGAGACGGCTTAAGATCAAAGGCCGGGATTGACATGGGTGTAAGGGCAGTGCTTTTGTGGACGGATGCAGCGAGCTGATCCGCCCTCACGTTGCCTTGAATCTCTCGGTGCCCTGGCACCCAGCACACTACAACATGTTGGTTGATTGTGTAGAGTGTGCATAAAATGGAGTAAAGTGAGACGAGGACCGTTTTTTTTTTGTTTTTTAAGACTGTGCAGAGCCGTTACCACACTGAGGGAGTCTGTATAAATTACTGCTTTTTGTATTTGTAAATGTTTGATGTGTTTAGCTGCCACAAGTATCGCGTAATCTTCCGCTGTGAAGATACTTGTGCCTGGATGTAGAGGGCCAGCATCCGAAAAGGAAGGGCCAACAACAGCGTAGGACACAGAGGAGTTGGACTTAGAGGCATCTGTAAAGAACTCAGGACGTGTGTATCTTTGCTGAAGTTCGAGGAAGTATGTTTGAATATGGGCAATAGGCGCATGCTTTGTAACTTCTGGAAAAGACACATCACAGTCTATAGTCTGCCATTGCCACGGTGGCGGGTATGCTACAGGAGCCATCAAACTGTGTTCAAGTGAGACTCCAGTTTCCTCAGCTAGACCCTTTAGGCGAACTGAGAAGGGCTGCCTCATCGAAGGCCTGTTTTGAAACATAATTGAGCTCGACAAATCATTATTAGTAGAGTATAAGGGGTGCTTCTTGTCTGCTTTCACCTTAAGGAAATAAACAAAGGACATGTAAGTTCTGTGCAGATGAAGCGACCACTCATTTGACAAAACGTAAAGGCTTTCTACGGGGCTGGTGCGAAAAGCACCCGTAGAAAGGCGGATGCCCAAATGGTGCACAGGGTCCAGCATGTTCAAAGCACTTTGAGTTGCAGACTGATAAACGATGGCCCCATAATCTAAGCGGGTGCGAATGAGGCTTCGATACAGATTCATGAGGCATTGTTTATCACTACCCCAAGTAGTACGTGACAATACTTTTATAACGTTCATGGCTTTTAAACATTTTGTTTTTAAACATTTCATGTGCGGTACGAAGGTCAACTTGTTGTCCAAGATTAATCCTAAGAATTTATGCTCCGTATTCACAGACAGACGTTGACCGTTCAGTTCAATGTCGGGTTCTGAGTGCATGCCTCTCTTTCGAGAGAACAAGACACACGTGCTTTTTTGTGGGTTAAGTCTAAATTCGTTTTCATCTGCCCATTTGAAGACCTTGTTTAAGCCCAGCTGAACCTGCCGCTCACACATTTCCCAGTTGCATGACTTGAAGCCAAGCTGAACGTCGTCGACATATGTACAATAGAACATATTGCTGGGGATGGACAAGTGCAAGGAATTCATTTTGATAATAAAAAGTGTGCAACTAAGTACACCTCCTTGTGGCACGCCTGTTTCCTGGAGACATGTTTGGGAGAGAACACTGCCCACACGGACATGGAATGTCCGGTTTGACAGGTAACTTTCGATTATGTGAAACATTCTTCCGCGCACACCAAGGTGAGACAGGTCTCTTAGAGTTCCAAAACGCCATGTTGTATCAGAAGTCTTTTCGATATCGAGGAACACAGAGAGAAAATATTGTTTATGGACGAAGGCGTCTCTGATCTGTGCCTCGATACGAACAAGGTGGTCTGTGGTGGATCTACTTTCCCGAAACCCGCACTGAAATGGGTCGAGCAAATTGTTTGTTTCAAGGATATGTACAAGTCGGCAGTTTATCATTTTTTTGAAGACTTTGCACAAGCAGCTTGTAAGTGCAATAGGCCTATAACTTGAAGCTAAAGAAGGGTCTTGCCCTCTTTCAAAATGGGAATAATAGCCTCTTTCCAGAACATAGGGATAGTGCCAGAAAACCAGATAGCATTGTACAAAGAAAGTAGGGTTTTTCGTGTTTCTGCTGGTAGGTTTTTTAACATTTCATACACCACGCGGTCAGAACCTGGGGCAGAAGTACTGCAGGAGTTTATTTAGAGATGTTCGGAGCTCAGCTAGACTGAAAGCTTGGTTATATGCCTCGTATCTAGTGGTTTTGTGTTCGAGTTTCTGCTTTTCTATTTTTGTTCTGTATTTTTTAAAGTTTCAGTATAGTGGGACGAGCTGGATACCCGTTCAAAGTGTGTACCGAGGAAGTTTGCCTGATCTTCCAAGGTATCACCCTGAGTGTTTACGAGTGGGAGTGAGTGTACTTTTCTTCCTGCTACTCTACGAACCATATTCCAGACTTCGGCCTCTTGTGTATATGAATTTATCCCTGATAAAAACCTGTGCCAACTTTCTCTTCTGGCCTGCCGACGCGTTCTCCTGCCTCGGGATTTTATTTTCTTAAAGCTCTCAAGGTTTTCCGCCGTCGGCAAGTTCCGCAGCAACCTCCATGCCCTGTTCTGTTCCTTTCGCGCATTCTGACACTCAGTGTTCCACCACGAGACATGTCGTTTGCCGAGCAGTCCAGACGTTTGTGGAATGCACTTGGCTGCTGCGTCAGTAAGAAAGGCCGTGAAGTACTGCACAGCTTCATCTATGCCTAATCCGCATATGTCAGTCCAACTTAAGTGAGTAAGCTTTTGAAATTGTTCCCAGTCGGCTTTGTTTACCAGCCATTTGGGAACATGTGGAGGACATTCATATATTATTGGTGAACTCAAAACTAAAGGAAAATGGTGACTTCCGTATGGATTTTTTATGACTTTCCACTGAAGCAA
Source organism: Rhipicephalus annulatus (assembly GCA_013436015.1). Classification (NCBI taxonomy): domain Eukaryota; kingdom Metazoa; phylum Arthropoda; class Arachnida; order Ixodida; family Ixodidae; genus Rhipicephalus; species Rhipicephalus annulatus. The sequence goes on from WOVY01000757.1 coordinate 41,177, forward strand.
TGGTACAAGTGAAGGAGATGCGATACTCAGTTCGATGGAAGAGTAAGTTCTGTTGGCAAGGTTATAGTATGTTGCCTCTTTCCTATTCAACAGACAAGCACATGATGAAATGAGGAATTGTTCAATGTGACGACCTCGTGCATCACAGCGAGAGTCACCCCACACACCATTATGTGCGTTCAGGTCCCCAAGGACCAGATATGGTTCAGGTGGTTCGTCTATTAAAGACTGGAATTAGAGTTTTTCAAGACGGTGGCGCGGAGGTATGTACAAAGAGCAGACAGTGACAAGTTTGTTTAGAATAACTGCTCGGACAGCCACCGCCTCGAGGGAAGTTTTAAGGGGTAATTGTGTGCATGCTATCCCTTGACTAACTATAACCGCTACACCATCGGATGGTGGCATGGCATCATCTGTAACCTTTCGGAAGATTACGTACTTACGTAAAAGTTTGTGTTTGTTCGTTTTAAGTGTGTCTGTTGTACACACAGCACTCTTGGATTGTATACATGGAGGAGTTCTTGTAAGTCATCAAGGTTTCGAAGAAGGCCTCGGGTGTTCAACTGTAATATTTCTGTCTGCATACTAAAAGAAGAGATGCTGCTGTGTGTACAGAGAGTGTCCTGTGTTAGAGTGAGCTTGTTATTTTAGGTGGCAGGACGATCGCCCGGCACTGTTATTCGTTTTTTATTTCTCTTGGCGCGCTCCAAAGAGGCGCGCCGCTCTTTCGGTACCAAGGGTACCGTTGTATCAATTGCCTCGTCAGAGGCACTGGATGCCCGCACATGCGAGCTGGTGGTTCGGATTTTAGGCCTCGCCTGGTGAGGTGAGGCCTTGAGACCAGAGGACCCTGGAGTCTCCGGCCTCCATTTGCTTGAAGGCGGAATAGACTGAACTACTGCCGCTTTGGGGGCAGGCGCCACAGCCGACGGCTCGCTCTGCGCTGGCCGAAGGGGTGGTGAGGGCTGGTGCGGCGTTGCCCTCTGACGCGCTGCATCAGCATATGTTGCGCCGTAAAATGGCGACACTCTTCGTCTTGCTTCTTTGAATGTGATGTTTTCTTTGACTTTAGGAGTAATTATTTCTTTTTCTTTCTTCCACTTAGGACACGAACGCGAACACGCGGCGTGTTCCCCATCACAATTCACGCAGTGAGGCGTAGTAACACAGTCAACAGATGTGTGGCCGTGGCTACCACATCTTGCACAGATTTCCTGACCCCGGCAGTTCTGCGAGCCATGACCAAATCGGTGACATTTATAACACCGTCTTGGATTGGGAATGTAGGGGCGGACAGAGAGTTTGATGTAGCCTGTGTCTATAGATGAAGGCAGTGTGCTAGATGCAAAAGTGAGTATTAAACGTTTGGTAGGTATTTCTTTGTTGTCGCGTCTGATGACGATTCGTTTCACATCCGTGACATTTTGCTCTTTCCACCCTTAGAGCAGTTCCCGTTCAGACATTTCAAGAAGGTATGCTTCTGAAACGACTCCACGTGAGGTGTTCATTGATCTATGAGGTGAAACAGATACTGGGATATTACCGAATGCTACGAGACTGCCAAGTTTTTCATAGTGGTGTTTTTCAGGCAGCTCAAGGAGAAGGTCTCCACTAGCCATCTTTGTAACCTTGTATCCTGGGCCAAAGAGCTCAGTCAGAGATTTAGCAACAAGAAATGAAGATATGGCTCTGGCTTGTTTTGCTGGCTTTTCGCTGTACACTACATGGAATTTTGGAAAGCATTGTCTGGGTTGGCTGAAAATTGATATTTCATCGGTGCGTCCCCTCTTAAGCGGGAGGCAATCTAGGAGATGGGGAAATGCAGGTGTTCCCATAGTAGTGTACCTTTTTTTCGGCAGCAATGGCGACCGCCCTCCATAGAGTCCAACTAGGGGACGCTGAAGCACTTAATAGCATAAGGCTGCAGACGCCATCCGTACATTGCCAATATAACCAAATATAACTACTCAAGGTTGAGTAATTACACAAGGTTAACCCTTGCCGCCAGAAAAAATCGGAAGTAAATGGAAGAGAGAAGAAGACAAGATAGATTTAAAGACGAGAAAAGACTAAGATGTAAGAAGAGAGAGATAGGAAAAGGCGACTGCCGATTTCCCCTGGGTGGGTCAGCCCAGGGGTGCCGTCTACGTGAAGCCGGGGTCAAAGGGGTGTGTTGCCTCTGTCGGGGGGCCTTAAAGGTCCAATCACCCAGCATCGGCTCAACCCCCAGGATCCCCTTTTTACAGGACACGGCAAAGCCACGCACGGCTAGGCGTGGGAGGGAGTAGAAACTCCCCCTTTAGCTCGGGTGCGTGGTGTCGCTACACACCAAACGCCTACTTGCGCAGGCGCCCCTGCGGGGTCTGAACCGCTTTGGTTCGCGTCCTTAAATACGTGGTTCTAGTAGTACTCTCGGTGGTGAAACACACGTCCAAGGATCAATGAACAGCGTTTCTTGGCGGCTTATGTGTTGGAAGAATACCGGACAGGGAATGCAGGCTGTGGGAAGCTTGAACAGCATTCCCAAAGGACAGGAGCCCGTGCGTATTACGGCCACGAAGTGGTAGCAGAGCGTCCATTGGGTGATGCCCTGGTACCACAGAGGAGGCATGGACACCTTCCACTGATGGTCCGATGGGCAGCTGAAGTGGCGGCCGCGTTGTTGACTCCATCGACAAAAAAGCGTGAACGGCGTTCCTGGATGGAGAAGCCCATACTGCCAACGAACCACGAAAACACGTACCGGTGGCTTCCCTTGAGGGTCACTTGTCGGCTTGCGCTGACGGCAGAATCCATAGCCAAGGACGCGTGGACGGCGCCCCTTGTGAAATAGTATCGGCAATATGTACTGCAGCCGCCGAGGAGGCCTTGATGCCGTCCTCAAGCGGCACTCATCACGGCTATCCTGAATGACGAAGCCGGGACGTAAGACTTTCTTTGTCGACTGTGCCATTGTCATGAGCGAGACAGAGAACAACAGACAACACCTGATCGTGGACCAGCTGTTCTTATTCTGACTTCTTTCTTCCCCTCTTTGTTCTGGCTACCACCCGCGCTGCGAAGTGCCAGCGTCTTTCTTGGTCATGACAATATATATATATGTATATATATATATATATTGTCACGGGCTTGTCACGTGGACGAAAGCAGCACACTGCGAGCTGAATAATAAATTGTTTATTTGGGCGAACCTGTGCGCAGTAAACGGAAAGTCGGACTACAGTTGCAGTCTTGGACTGAGAGCGGCGAACAGAGCGTCGGCCATCGATCGACTACTGATAAGCGGCGAAGTGCATCGGCATTTATACTCTTGCCATCGAATGTTCTAGCGTTAGTGCTGGCGGTGACGTAGACTCTAGAGTAATCTGTACAGCTCGTGGAGTGGGCACGATCTTATCGCAATTATCTTCTACAGTCCTGAAGCTTCTCGAAAACTACAGGTGTGGTTTGCGCTGAGAATTGTGTGATATATTGGGGCGACAACAAAACTTGATAAATGGAGCGTGACACTGCCCCCCTTTGAAAAAGGCATCGTCCTGATGCTTTAACTAAAGATGAAGGTGCAACAATAATGCAAGAAAGTACAATGCATAAATTACGATACCGCAATAATACAAAAACACTGTTTCAGTTTGTTAGCGCGCATGAAACGGCTTGAGGTGCACGACATGAACGATTTCAGAAGCCGATCGGCGTCGTTGAGAGTTCGTGATGCCATTACGGACAACCTCGTAATCAAGTGGGTCGAGACGTCAAACCACCATGTATGGTCCGAAGTACCGTCGCAGGAGCTTTTCACCTTGTCCACGTCGACGTATCGGCGTCCACACCCAAACACGTTCACCCGACTGGTATTCCACAAAGCGTCGTCGAAGATTTTAACGGTGGCTGTCGATCGTCTGTTGATTCTTGATACGGTAACGCGCGAGTTGTCGGGCTTCTTCGGCGCGTTGAAGGTACTCACTCACATCGAGGTTTTCTTCGGTGACGTTGGGTAACATGGCATCGAGCGTCGTTGCCGGGCTCCTTCCGTAGACCAATTTCTATAGAGATATCTGTGTCGTCTTCTGCACCGCCGAAATGTATGCGAAGGTCACGTACGGAAGAATGGCGTCCCACGTCTTTTGTTCGACATCGACGTACATTGCCAGCATATCGGCGATCGTCTTGTTAAGCCGCTTGGTGAGGCCGTTGGTCTGTGGGTGGTACGCTGTCATCCGGCGGTGGTTTGTCTGACTATGCCAAGATCGCTTGAGTTAGGTCAGCAGTGAATGTCGTTCCTCTGACGGTGATACGGACCTCCGGGGCGCCGTGATGTAGGACGATATTTTCGACGAAGGGCTTAGCTACCTTGAATGCACTGCCTTCGGGCAGGGCTTATGTCTCGGCGTAGTGGGTGAGGTAGTCGGTAGCTTCCACGATCCACGTGTTTCCGAAAGCCGACGTCCGGAACGGCCCAAGTAGGTCTATACCAATATGCTGGAATGGTCGGCGAGCTGGTTCAATTGGCTGCAGAGGTCCCGCCGGCTTTGTCGGCGGTGTCTTGCGTCGCTGACAGCCCCGGCATGTCCTCAAATATTGAGTGACTTCGGTGGTAAGACATGGCCAGTGGTACCTTTCTTCTATCCTCGCGAGCGTGCGAGAAAAACCGAGGTACCTTGCCATTGGATCGTCATGCAGGGTCTGCAGGAGTTTTGGTCGCAGAGCTGAAGGCACCACAAGAAGGTACTTGGCTCTAAGTGGTGAAACGTTTTTTATTGGAGAAGACCGTTTCGTAGGAAGCACGATGCAAGTGTGCGCTTGAATACCTTCGGGACTTCGGCCGTCCTGCCTTCGAAGTATCAATCTTTGTATTGCAGGAGCACGGCGTTGGGTGTTCTTGCTTATGATTTGTAAGTCTGGGATTGACGTCGAAAGCTGTTGGAGGGGCTTGGTTCCTCTGAGCAGGCTCCGCAGAATGAGCGAGGGCGAAATAACTGACGGCTTCCACAATTTCTTTGATGTATGCGACCATTCTTCCTTTGTTGTGTAGTGAAGAGAAATGCCCACTACGGCCGCGACATCGACACATTGCCGTGAGGCCCGAGCTTAGACTGCCTGGTTGCTGCTGCGACGCTGCCAGTACACCCGGCCAGATCTTGCTGCCTCTGTAACGACGCTGATACCGCTTTCGACCTTGCATTCACATTATGTTTTGGTGGAGAGTGCTGTGATCTTTCCTAGTCCTGGAGCCGTGTAGCTGAAAGTTGCCATCCCTAATGCCTGATGACGCTGTCTTAAAACCCTCACCGGCTTCGCCATGCAGGAGCTGTCCCGGTGTCCAGCTTTTGCGAGAACCCGACATTTCAGCGGCACCTACGAGAAAGACGTTAAGGATTGGCTGGAATCTTAAAAACGAGCCAGCGCTACTAACAAATGGGACGATCCCACAAAGCTTGGTACCGTGATGTTTTATTTAACGGATGTTGCCGAGCTGTGGTACAGAAATCATGAGGTGGATATCCCCATTTGGACGACCTTCAAAACCTGCATCGCAGATGTTTTGGAGGCCCTGGTGTGCGCAAACTTCGCGCACATCAACGCTTACGAGGCTGGTCTCAACAAACTGGTAAGACATTCACTAGCTGTATAGAGGACATCCTCGACCTCTGCCGGCGTGTCAACCTGTCGATTGAAGAAACTGCCAAGGTGCGACATATCATGAAAAGCATTTCCGACGACGCCTTTCAAATGCTGCTCTCGAAGAACCCTGTCACTGTCTCTGAGGTCATCGAGTTGTGCCAGAATTTCGACGATCTGCGATGACAGCAACTTCTCACGCGACGCCCTAACGTCCCGGTTGACACCCTCTCAAGCCTGACCACCACACCCGACCTTCAGTTGCTGGTATCGCAGATCAAAGAGTTTGTTCATGTTGAGGTCACTCGTCAACTATCGCTGCTATCAACAGCCACCCAACCACTGTCACCTCTGCCAGCAAACAATCGCCAGGTCATCCAGGAGCAAGTTTGGGCGGCTCTGCCATCTGCTGGTGACACTTCACCATTGTCGAGCCCTGTTGCCTGTGCCGAGGTAAATGCACCTCTAAGCTATGCTGAATTGGCGGCTCAACCACCTCTTCAGACTTTTACGTCACTAGCCCCAGCCGTGCCGCTGTGATACACTCCTCGGTACAGTCAGCTAAGATCCGTCCAGAGTAGTGGACAGTGGCGTACACTCGACGATCGCCTATTATGCTTTGCCTGTTGGCTACCTAGCCACATAGCACGATACTGCCCTCGGCACATCCCTGTCTACCACCAAAGCTACGACCAGACCTTCAAACCTGCCCGTTATGTGCCACCGCGCCCTTCGTTCACGTGCTCTCAGCCCCCTGACCAGATGTCATTATACGCCAACCACCGCCCTCCTGTTAACCACTGCTCGTCATCACCTCGACGCCACTGGCCATCGCCGATGCGTCATTGTCCTTCATCGCCGGAGCGGGAAAACTAATTGCCGCAGTTCCAGGGGCAGGAACTGCGTCGCCAGCGAAAAGACCAAGGCCTCTCACTTCACCAACGAATATCTGGACGTACATCTGGACGGCGTCGCTGCACTGACTTCAGTCGCCACTCGGGCCGCAGTTTCAGTGTTAAGTGCTAGACTCTGCCGCTTGCTCCAAAAATTTATGACGCCACTAGCAAGTATATCACTTCCCATAGCCAGCGCAGATCACGCCACACCGGCCGCTGCCTGTACAGCTCGCATCGCAATTGATGGCCTCATTTATGTTGTTGAATTTCTAGTGTTATATTCCTGCTCTCATGACTTCATTATGGGCTGGGATTGTTTCTCCGCTAATAAAGCCGTCATCGACTGCTCTCGCGATGCGGTGGCATTTGAAGGGTTTCACGACGCTTAATTCTATGATGCTTACGAAACCGGCGACAAACTATTTGTTGCTGAAGACGTCATCATACTGTCGCACTCTTTTGCCCTTGCCATGATGTCTTGCAACTCGCTCGCCGAGTCTATCGCCCTTTTCACGCCATCTGCTCTTTTCGTTCGTCGCAAGTGTTTGCCGCTACCTTATGTCCTTCTAGAACTGCATGAACGCGTCAGCAGACTGCTCATCTCGAACCTCTTGTCATGTCCTGTAACACTACCTCGGGGTGAGTGCGTCGGGCGTGTTTACAGTCTCGACCCTCCTGCAATTATCGACATGCCGACTCGTGCTCCCGCCGAACATGAAGTCACCGGAGTGACCAGTGCCTCTTCACCACAGGCTGCTAAGCCTGACGTACTGAGCAGCTCCATCACCGACACGTTAACCGTTTCGCAACGTTCTCAGCTTCTACGGCTGCTTAACAAGTTCCGTTCTTCCTTCGACTGCCAGTATACTCCTCTCAGCTGCACGTCAGCTGTGTGTCACCGCATCAACACGGGTACAAATGCGCCATTGCGTCAAAGACCCTATCACGTGTCCGCAGCCGAGCGCCAGATTATCGATGACCAAGTAGCTGACATGCTCAAGCGTGGCGCCATCCAGCCTTTAAATAGCCCCTGGGCATCTCCAGTCATTCTCGTTAAAAAGAAGGACATGCCAATTCTCTTCTGTGTTGACTACCGTCGTCTTAACAAAATTACTCAAAAGAACGTTGACCCGTCATCGAGTATTGACGATGCCCTTGACTGCCTCCAAGGTGCGGAGTTCTTCTCTTCTATTTACTTACGGAGTGGCTACTGGCAAGTCCTTCTGGCACCTGAAGATCAGCCTAAGACGGCCTTTGTCACACCTGATGGCCTTTACGAATTCTGTGTCATGTCTTTTGGTCTTTGCAACGCACCCGCATCAATCGACTGGATGATGGACAATTTTTTGCGTGTCCTGAAGTGGAAAACATGCCTGTGCTACTTGGATGACATGGATATATTTTAACCGAATTTTTAAACGCATCTCCGTAGGCTAGATGATGTAATACAGCTCCTAACTGACGCCAGCCTTCAGCTTAACTTGAAAAAATGCCGCTTCGGCGCAAGTCAGCTCACCATCTTCAGCCTTGTTGTATCTAAATAGGGTATTCTTCCTGACACCGCCAAGCTTCGGGCAGTTGCAGAGTTCTCTAAACCTGCGTCTCTGAAGAATCTGCGCAGCTTTCATAGCCTCTGCTCGTAGTTGCGCCGCTTTATTCAGAATTTTACGATGTTCACCACCCCCTTGACTGAACTTTTATGCAGTGACTCGAAACGACACGCTTCGTCACCCGCTTGTGACGATGCTTTCGAAACGTTGCGCCACCTGTTAACCTCGCCGCCAATCTTGCGTCGCTTCGACCCGACTATTTCAACGGAGGTACACACTGATGTCAGCGGTGTTGGACTCGGCGCCGTGCCCGCGCAGCGCAAATCGGGATTCCAGGAGTACGTAGTCACATACGCAAGCGATACCCTCACCAAAGCAGAGAAGAACTAATCTGTGACAGAGAAGGTGTGCCTGGCAATCATATGGGCTCTAGGTAAATTTAAACCGTACCTATATGGTCGCCCCTTCAACGTAGTCACCGATCACCATGTGCTTTGTTAGTTATCCACGTTGAAGGACCCCTCCAGCCGCTTAGCTCGCTGGGCTTTGCTGTTACAAGAGTTCGACATGCGTGTTGTCTACAGGTCTGACCGACGTCACACTGATGCCGACGCTATATCACGCTCACCTGTGTCCTCCGAAAGCTCTGCATGTTTATCTGCCGTGGACGAAATGGTTGCGTTCCCAGAAACCTGTGACATGGCGTCTGAGCAACGCAAGGATGACTGGATCAGCTCTCTTCTGCGATTCCTTTTCAGATCCGTCGACTTCTCCATCTTCTTAAAGGTTGCGCCGTCAAGTGGCTCACTTTGAGGTCTGTGATGGCCTCCTTTATCGCAGTAATTACAAGTCTGACGGCTGAAAGTGGTTACTGGTCATACCTTGCCATCTTCGTGCTGCCATATGTTCAGCTTTCTATGCTGACCCTCAGTGTGCAGATGCGGGCATCTTCATAACATACGTACGCTCGGCTTTCCTCCCGTTTTTATTGGCGAGGCCCGTACACCTTTTTGCTCAAGTACATTCATTCATGCCCACAGGGCTAACAACGGAAAGCTCTGCCTCATCATACCTCTGGTCCGATCCAGCCAATTCCTTGCCCAGCCAGGCCGTTTGACAACATAGGGATTGATCTGTACGGGCCTCTTCCATTCACGGCTTCCAGAAACCGTTCGATTGTTGTCGCTGTCGACTATTTGACGCGATACGTAGAAACAGCTGCTTTGCTTGCTGCCACAGCACGCGACGTATCTTCTTTTCTCCTGCGTAACTTCATTCTCCGTCACGGCGCACCGCGTGAACTTCTCAGTGACAGAGGACGTGTATTCCTCTCTGAAGTCGTCAACGCACTACATGCCGAATACCGTATCATTCACTGGACTACCACCGCCTACCATCCGCAAACGAATGGAATGACGAAAAGATTCAAACGTACCTTGGGTGACCTGATATCAAATTGTGTTGCCTCAGACAACTCTGATTGAAACCTCATTCTGCCTTTTGTGACGTACGCCTATAACACTCCTTCACAGGCAACTACGGACTTTTCGCAATTTTTCCTGTTATATGGCCGAGACACTTTCACCACACTAGATGCCATTCTACACTACCAGCCAGATTCCTCCGGGTCTACGCCTATCTCTAAAGCTCTCCGCCGTGCCTTGGAATGCCGTAAGCTCGCCCACTCATATACAACTGTCGACCAATCGAGACAATACTCTCGACGTGACGATAACCAGCCGAACCCTAACTTTGTTCCGGACACTCTTGTGTGGCTTTGGGTTCCCGCTGTGCCTACAGCCCTTTCCTAGAAGCTTGTTTCAAAATACCCGGGACCCTACCGCAGCGTCTTGAAGACTTACACCTGTTAACTACATCGTCAAGCCCGTTACGCCATTCACAAACTAGCGCTTTCGAGGTCGTAAAACCGTTCACGTACAGTGGTTGAAACATGACTACGATCCGCTCGTACTCTGTTCACCGTGAGTCACCAGGATGGCTCCCTTTCTGACGGGGGACGAAGTGTATTGAAGAGGAATGCCCACTACTGCTGCGACATCGACTTGTTGGCGCGAGGCACGAGATAAGACTGCCTGATTGCTGCTGCGATGCTGCCCGTACACCCGGCCAGCTCTTGCTGCCTCTGTACCGACGCTGATACAGCTTTTGACATTGCGTTTACATTATAGTTCACATGTTTGTACTCATTGTTGAAATTCGTGAGCATAACCGTTGCTTTGCCTCCCCGCAGCTCTGCAATTCCTCTTGCGACGCAAATATTGCCGGTGACCAACAGATGCTGACTGCCTTCAACGACGCCTTCCAAGTCAGGTGATTTAGGAGCGCCGTCTGATATAATGACGCTGGAGCGAGGCGGAATGGTGACTTGTTCTTCCAGTACATTCAACACATGGTTTTCTGACGGCATTTGCGGCCGTAGTGCTTCTTCTTTGGATAACGTTATCGACTTTGTTCTTACGGTAACGACCACACCATGGAGACTTAAGAAGTCCATGCCAACGACGACATCTCTCAAGCAACGCTGTAGGACTAAGAAGTCTGTAGGATAAATATGGACGTTAATGGTGACTCTCACTGGGCAGATTCCTGCAGGCGTTACGAGATGACCTCCGGCTGTGCGGAATTCAGGGCCTTCCCAAGCTGTCCTAACTTTCTTCAACTTCGCGGTGAATGACTCACTGAAGACGGAATAGTTTGAAGTTTGAAGCTTGTTTTATTTCTTTTTGATACAGAAAGTGGAGTAAGAGCTAAAGACCGTATTGCCTGACAGAGGCTCCTACTCCCATGCGCATTCGGCATGCGTGTACATGTTTGCATGCGATGCGAGTATACAAACAATAGAGCGACCAGAAAAAACAAAACATGCATGTACATAATTGTCACTGCAAATAAAGCATTACAGGTAGACATCATACATGAAAACTCTTCATGAAAACAAACATATCATAAAGACACTCCAAGAATATATACCTATACGCTTTGAACTGTGAACTTTAAACTGTAGCAAAAACTGTATATGCGGTACACGTAGAAAATTAGATATATTTTATTGATAAGTTATCGTGGAATGTAACAGAAAGTTCTTTGTAATTTTTGAAAGCGGTGTGCATGAAAATCTATATAACGTTCAACAATGTTGAATAGCCGGGGTACTTGATACTCAAGGCTCTGACGCCCGTAGTTAGTTCGCATAAGTGGTGGCATTCTCGTTTGGTGACGTAATCAATATCGAGGGGGAGAAACGGGCAGGCTACTGACATGGAGCTTGCGCTTTTTTATGTGCAAAAGTAATATATAATAGTAGATCTGATTTGCTTTGATTACCGAGTTTTTCTCAAAAAGATTGTGTGTGGGTAAATCTCGCGGTCTACTGTGATAGTTTTCGAAAATTGGCATTGCCCTTTTTTGCAGTTGTATTATTTTGTTGTAACTTTTTGCAGTTGTTGTTCCCCATATTAATGCACACTAGCTAAGTTTTGAGTGAAAGAGGGCGTAGTACTTTGCCTTCTTTATTGTTAGTGGTAACGAAACTACTACTTTTATACATAAACCCTACTACTTTATAGAGGTCGCTGCTGAGTTTATTGATATGATTGTCCCAAGAGAGGTTTTCTTGAAACCATAGCCCCAAAAACTTTTGCGTTGTTACCTGTTCTATCTGCTCTCCTTGAAATAAAACAGTAATCTTGACAGGAATTGGCTCATTTATCGGTTTACATATTATATACCTAGTTTTGCTGACATTAAATTCAAGTTTTTTTAACTTCAGCCAGTCGGATAATAAATCTTAATAATCATCAATTTCTTTTTCAGTAAGTTGTAGGGATGAATATGAAAAGAAAAGATTAGTGTCATCCGCATACATGACTACGTTCGGTGCAGGTGAAATACTTGGGAGGTCATTGATGTATATCCTAAATAATACCGGGCCAAGTATGGATCCCTGCGGTACGCCAGTCTGTACTCTAAGATATGGAGAGGTCACCTGAATAAGTGAAACATACTGAAAACAATCCGTTAAGTAGCTTCGCATGAGATTTAACGTTGTACCATGTATCCCAAAGCTATGAAGTTTAGATAACAGTATTTCATGATTCACACTGTCCAATGCTTTACGGAGGTCAAAGAATAAACCGACCATGTATGAACGATTCTCAGTGTATTGTAGTATTTGATGTTTTATTTTAAGGAGTGCATCTTCACATGATTTATTTTACCGAAATCCATACTGAGATGTACTAATTATAGCATACTTATTTAAAAACCTCCCAGTTTTGAATTAATAACAGCCTTAAAAAGTTTTGAGAAGAGTGGTAGTATTGAAATAGGTCATAAATTCTTTACAGAATTGCCTGCATCCCCTTATATCCGCATTCGAACATTCCATTGATAATATGGGCTGGGACTGTAGATATGATATCCGATACATATTTATTGGAAGATGCCAGTATACCGTCAAATCCTGCAGGTGACTTACATTTAAAACTACCGATTACCTTTTCAACTTCACCTGCAGTCACGGGAAATATTACAAAAGAATTTGGCACAGATCGTTTCATTACAGCGAGTCTTACATGCTCGGAATTTTCAAAGGAATTACTGTTAAAGCATTCAACACTGTGAGTATTTAGGGCACTGGCAGCTTCACCGTCTGTAAGAGCACCATTTACCGAAGATATCCGTACATTTTCACAAGTACCATTCGCTCCAGACAACTTCTTAATTTCTTGCCAAAGGTTTCTTGGATTCGTGTATATACCCGAGAAAACCCTTTCGTAATATTCTTCCTCCGCTTTTTTTAGCTCTGAATGCCCTTGGTTACGATAAGTCTTAAATTCAGCTGATTGATTATTACTCCGTGTTTTAATGAATGTGTGGTACATTTGATTTTTTATTTTAATTTTTGTGAGAAACGCAGCATTAACCAGTGGTTTCCTAACTTTTTTTAGGTCGTTTTGTAACACTATGTTGCGGAAAGGCTTTATTGTAACCAGCAATTCCTTTATCAAAAAATGAATTGTATGCCTTATTTGGGTCACTTCCAAACAGTTCAGATTCCCAGCTTATTTCGCTAATAAGAGAGCAAATTAGGGCTATCGTCGTTTCTTCAATGAGGCGATAGGAAAAGGTGCTACGCTTGAATTTCTTGGAGCAGGGCAAAAAAGAGAAAATTGGTAGATGATCACTTATGTCGACGAACATGACACAAGCAGTCACAGTAGGAGCATGTACATTGGTGATACAAACATCCAACAGGGTGGCACTAGAAGCGGTCACTCGTGTTGGTAGGGTTCGAGCATGCGTAAGAGTGCATCAACTGCTTATATTCTCTAGTTGTTGCATTTTCAGCCATCATATCTATGTTCGTATCAACTAGCACGGCGAACATTTTGCCTGTTTTGCTGAGGTAAGATAGAAGTTTATCCATATAGAAAAAAAAAACATTTTTCTTTTCGCAAGGTGGCCTGTAGAGTACTGAAAGTGTTACTGTTTTAAGACCAATAGTGAGGCATTCAATGTTTTGATTATTCAGCGAGAATTCTGAAATTACCTCTGAATTCAGATCATTTCGTACATAGACAGCCAAGCCGCCACCCCGAGCGTAGGTGGGGTTTAGTCCGTGACACCTGTAGTTATCTAGCAGAAAGGCATAATCCTTATCAGAAAGCCACGTTTCAGTAAAAAGAAGCACATCGAGATTGGTTTCGGTCTGTTGAAAGAACTCTTCAACTTCATCTTGCTTAATTTTAAAAATTTGGGCGTTTAAATGAAGGACCGAAATACGTTTCTCAAGCGCGGCAGATATATTTCTAAAGGAAATGTAATCATAATGAGGGCATTTATTTTATGAATTCATGACTATACTGAAAAAGTAAAACCATGCTTTAAGCAAATAAGATTAGCCAGCCGTCTTGCTGATGTCATCAATGCTAAAAATATGCAGAATAGGGGATGTTTCATTACGTCTGGCCATTACATTCCCTCCAGTGGTCCACACGTATTTCCAACCAACCTCATTTCTCTTTTGTTTCGCAGCACTCAGTAACTGTTTGCCTTGCCTTATCAAGAGCTCATTGATAGACACTGGACAATTTTCTTCAAAACCAAGCAGTCTGGTATCAATTTTTTTCTTTCGTGCTTCAGCAAGGAAACTGTTCCTCTTGAAGCGGTGCCCAAATCGAACAAATATGTTATGTTCATTATGCTTAGCTGTTGGCACTTTGTGGCACATATCAATGTCACACTCTTCTACTTCGGCTCCAGTATCGACGGCTCCAGTATTGACGTCTCCAGTCTGCTCCAGTATCGACAAGAGTGATAGCACTGTGGCCGTCGATAAGAACGTCAAGGCCGCTAGTTCACCGTTTCGCGTTACAGTTAAAGCGTGGCGTCGGGTGACGGCTGCGTCGGCTTGTTCCGCTGCTTCCATGTTGAGTCGCCAGGTCACCTTCGGTAAGTGAGGCTTCGCCGTCAGGACTTTGCCTAGTTGGCGTTGTGTTCGGAAAGCTTCGTCACGGGGTCGTCGTCGCAGAGGTTCTTCGGTAGTTCGTCGCACAGCAACCGCACCTTCATCGGTTCTTGCCCTTAGTTTCCCGGGTATGGGCTAGGAGACCGGCCCCGCATTGGGCCAGAGTACTGCCGGTAGTGCGCTGACATGCAGCGATGACATGGGCGATGGCGAACAAGGAGGACTTTGTGGTGTCCATTGAGTTTCTGTCAGGTAGTCGGCGTTGTCACGTTGCCGTTCCCCTGGCTGCGGACGTTGTGCATTGACGGTGAAGCCACGAAGTCCCATCTGTCGTTACTGGCAACGGCGGTATGTGCGCCCAGCCTCGCCGCAGTGGTAGCAGAGCGGGCGGTTGTCATGTGCACGCCAAACGTCCGTTTTCTTCAGTAGTGCGCTGGCCCGCTGGCCAACGGTAGGACGTCGGTGGGGGTCGTGGCGGTATTGGCGTCTCGCGACGGAAGCGCAACGGGGTGGCGTTTTGGCGTGGACGGGGAGGAGCGTTGAGGCACACTGCCACGGCGTAGCTCATACTTTCCTGCTCGGGCAGCAGTGCTTTGGGAATTAGAAAGGAGTGCCGAACTTCTCGCACCATGTCGGCGATCAAATCCACGTGAGGCTGCGCTGAAGGCAACAGCTTCCGCAGCTCTTTCGCACGATCGCTCGGATTCTTTTACGGAGGTGTTCGGAGTCACTGGCTTGAGCAGCAGCGCATTCTGGAGTCAGGCGACGATTATACTGCCTGGTGCGCATGTCCGGGTCTTTTCGATAGTGGTCGCTTCCGATACAACTTCCCTGATGGTGTTTGGTGGATTCCTCATTAGTCCCGTAAAGAACTCCCGTTTAACCCCTCGCATGAGGAAACAATCTTTTTTTTTCTCAGGCATGTCTGGGTCAGCATGACAGAATAGGTGGGTCATCTCTTCTACGAAAATGGCAACATTTTCATTTGGTGGCTGGATCTGAATCTCTAGTAAAGCAGCGGCTCTCTCTTTGTGAGCGACGCTCGCGAACGTTCCAGGAATGCGCCGCGGACGATATCCCACGTTCGGAGCGTGGACTCCCGATTTTCGAGCCCGGTCCTTGTGGTGTCGTTCAGGTAGAAGTACACACGACAGAGCTTTTCTTCATTGTCCCAGTGGCTGAGGGCAGCCACATGATCGTATGTTTCTAGCCAGGTCTCCGGGGCTTCAAACGATGACCCAAGGAAAGTTGATGGTTGCCTGGTTTTATGCATGACAATCGCGGGCTGGGACGCTGCGGTTGTCATTGTTGCTGTAGTCGAGGTCATGGCCTTGGTCTTCCGCTCCTTGTCTTGTGGAAGCCCGTACTCCAGTGTTAGACCTTGCTGTCGACGGCTAACTCGCTGCTCGTTTCTGGTGTCGGTGTCCTCACGGCGTGGGCTGGGTTCTCGGCTTGACGGAAGTGTCCGGTACATGCAAGAAACAGCATCTCTACCAGACGTCATGGGGTCATGACGTGGACGAGTGGAGCACACTGCGAGTCAAATAATAAATGATTTATTTGGGCGAACCTGTGCCCAGTAAACGAAAAGTCGCAGTCTTGCACAAAGAGAATTTTTATTCAACTAATAACAACCCTATTCAAAAAACGTCCACCATAAGAATGGTGGATTCTGCCATCCATCATTTTGGTGGATTATGGCGGTGGAAATGGTGACACATGGTGTATGGTGGCTATGGTGGAGTAAATGGTGGATGACGCGCTCCAGCCGGCAATGCTGGAGCGCGAAGCAGCCTCAGAACCACCATGACGAGCTGCCGCTAAAGAAATAAAAAGATATTTGTATAAAAGAGAGTCTAGCAAGGACCTGAAATCCGCGCCAGCATGAAATCGAACCTGGCATCTCCGAATTTGGAGCTGAGTACACTAACCAATGCGTTACGCCGAGAGGTGGCGGTAAGGGTGGTAAAGAAGTAGTCGACCCACGAACTCACTGTTTAACTTCAGTTGTGTTTGTCGTTTACTTGGATGGGAAGGTATCTGCCCCTGCTACTAAGATTCTCACATTTGATAAACACAAACAACTGCTGCCTGTAACGATTGCTACTGCGATAATGGCAACGCCGCTATGTTTTTGTTACAATTTACAACCGCAAGGAAAAAACCAACTCAGCGGACTGAGGAGCAGGTCGAGTTTATCGGCAGTTACTGCAAAGTTATTACCCGTTTCTCGCTTCTTCCAAAGGGCGATATCAGTTCAGTCTTTATGACGCTTCTATGCTCAATCGATAGATAAGCCCACACAATAGATTTTGACGTTTTTCGCGCAACGCACAGCAAAGTCGTGGCAGCGCACCGGCGTTGCTCTGTCGTTAGGAACAGCTACATAACGGCTTGTCCAAAACAAATGCAGTGCACCAGAAAGGTTATGCTATCGTATTGGTTCAGTAAGCATACAAATTGAAGTGCCTATGTTCTCGCATAAGAGCCAGCGAAGCGTGGGCGAGTGCGACCGGCGGCTGTGAGTGAGGCGAGGAGTACCTTTGGTGAAATTGCTGCGAGCGCG
The DNA here is from genome assembly GCA_013436015.1 of Rhipicephalus annulatus. NCBI lineage: Eukaryota > Metazoa > Arthropoda > Arachnida > Ixodida > Ixodidae > Rhipicephalus > Rhipicephalus annulatus. The sequence continues at coordinate 58,298 of WOVY01000757.1, forward strand.
TCGCATCGAAGTTCGTCGCTTCTTGTGCGGACACCGTACACAATAAAAAAGGCTTTATTTAGGGTAAATGATGTCACAGCTGTGCTGTATCGACATTTTCACTCGTCTAAATTGTGTATTCTGAAACCCAGAAGCGCCGATAACACTTGTACGGGCTCGGTCAGTATGACTCAACTTTGGGGGAAATCATGGTGGGAGAACAGAAATGCGAACGTCAAGTTCGCTGGGGCTCATCTCGACGCATTTTGAAAGTGAAAGTTTATGCATATTCGCACGCACTTTGTTAACCTAAAGGTGCTGCTCACACAATACAATGTGCAAGAATCAGCAGAGTTGCGTTTCTAGCGTGGCGGCATCAAGTGACCACTGTGTTCTGCTCTAACTTTTAAGGGCAATTGCGGCGTGGAGCCCATTTATTTGTCAACAACTGCTCGCCGATGTAAAACACTTATTGTCATGTTCACAGTGACAAATCTAGTCTTCTAAACATCACAACAAAGAAACACATCGCGGATGTCTAATTGAAGTAAGTACGTGCGCGAAATGTAAACATATACCCGGCCACATATTCTATGCTTCACGAAAAATGAAGCGTTGTTGACACCACACGAATAAAAAAACTACTAGAAAGCATAATAAGCAGCGTTGGTTTCTTTTGACTGCCAACATGTATCTGCGCATTCAAGAATGAAACACTACTAATAAGCGATTTGACATGTATACTGTCATGTACTTTTCATCAAGCCACCGTCATCCACCAAGCATCCATCATGTCACCGTCATCCACCTTGCTCACCAAGCCTTCCACCAATCACGTTTTGCCTCGCCACCATGAGCCGACATTTTCCACCGTCACTATCATAGGCTCCCCACCACCACCACCGTATGCCACAATTTTTTCTACTATAGCCATCATCAGCCACCATTTTCGACCGTTACCACCATTGGCTTGCCACCACTACCACCATCTGCCACCATTTTTTCCACTCTCACCGCCATCAGCCATTATGCCCACTACAGTTTCCACCATACCACTAATATTTCCACCATATCCACATTTTTTTCCACCATATCCACCAGCGACTCCAGCATCCAGCAACCCAGGATTTCCATTAGGGATGTATTCAATATACACATAGACTTCTCATATCATTGCACATAGTTGATTTTTTTAAAATTATCAGGAATATTGACAGAAGCACTGTGGCCGTACATTGTTGCTCAAATGAACAGGGCATGTATTGTGATTGTGGACATGGTAAAAAAAGCGGATAGGTAATGGCGATTCCTACTGATACAATATATTGGAATGTGGTAATATACAATGGGGAACATGTATATAATGGCTTAGCATGCAAACATGCCCTTTCTCTTAACAGTGTTCACGCCGCAGAGTACACTCATGCACTACCTTATGGCTAACTCCTTTAGACACAGTAAAAGGTGGGTTTGCAACTCTTTTGCCCCCCCCCCCCCAAAAAAAGTAAGAAAGGAAAGAAAAAGAAAAGCCGGGTAAGGAGGGGTTAATAAGTCGTGACTGGGCTCGACGGTCTGCCGTTCTTCAAAAAGAAAAACTTGGTATGCCAGCGGCGGAGGAACTTCTCCTCGCCGCTGGTCTCGAGCTCTCTTGTGAGGTGCTGCCACACCAAAATTCTAATGCGGGATACCGCTGGGTAGGCCGCTCAAATGGCCCTGTGCTTGGCTTCCTCTAGGCATCGCCTTTGCATTTTACCTAAAGCGTGCAAGCGACCACAAACCTAGCGAATGCGATTTTGTTCCGGTCAAGAGCCGGCGGTGGCCGTATGCGAAAATTCCTCGTCACCAGTCGCCAGATAGGCCTGGCCGCAGGGAATTCGAGGAGTGTGTGCTCCACTTACTCGTCAGCACGGCAGTTAGGGCAGCGTGCGGATGGGACTACCCAAAACCGATGGAATCTGTCCTTTGTTGGGAGGACCCCCCCATTCCTCTTCCAAACAGAACCTTGGATCTCCTTTAGTAGGCCGCCCCCAAGCTTCGCCTGTTTCCTTCGCCATTTCCGTACTTTGCTTCTCTCCTCCTCCGACATCTGGCGTCTCGTCACCTCCTCCACTATATGCACCGGCGGTTCTTTGTCGACGTCGCACTCCGCGACCTCCTTGTCGAGCATCCTCTTGGTATTTGCTGCCGCCTTGTAGAAGGAGGAGGGGTTTTCCGCCAACAGACCTGGGTGCCTGTCGGCTGCTAGAAAGCCATTATTGGTACTGAACCAGTACAGAAGGAGGTTTTTCACCATGTAGTCTCCCATCTGGAGCAGGGAGCGTGCCGTTTTCAAGGCGAGCACTTTGCCGGTAGTTAACACGTGTGCCAGTGCTAGGCCACCTTCTTTCGCGGGCAGCTGTAGGAGGCTTCTTTTTACCGGTGCCGGCTTTCCTCCCCACAGGAAGCCTGTGATGCTGTTCAGCTTACTTGCAATTGCCGCTGGCATCACTTCCACTCTACTCGCGAAGAACGCGAAGGCACACATGGCATATTTTACAATAATGGCATTTTCTCTGAGAGTCAGCGTTAAGTGGTTCGCTCTTTCGGCAACGCTTTGAGCTCTCTCCAGGGCTTTCTGCAACGTTGTGGGTGCTACGCCTTCCCTTGAGAAATAGACCCCCAGGACCTTTACTGTAGTGACCATTTCCATGTTACCCATTGCATTCGATGGAAACGAACCGAAAGTCAAAGCCTTGCTCATCTCCTCGTTGATTTCGGCCCCCGACGCTTCGGCATAGCGGCTGTGGGTTTGTCGAAGCCGTCCAAGGCTGCTTCTGTCCTTAACAAACAAGGAGACATCGTCGGCATAGCCCAATACCTTCAACTCATCATTTCCAGTCAGTGGTAGTCCCCTGAAGTGCGCATCACCTGATAGGCTCGTCAGCAACGGCACGATAAGTTAGACAAAAAGAGTGGGGCCAAGCGGGCACCCCTGCCTTACGCCTCTGGTGTAGGCAAAGCTTGCCGTTGCTACGCCATTGACGGCCACGCAGCATGTCAGGTCACTACACCGCAACTTGATAACGGGCATTAAGTCCTCTGGTAGGCCCAAATCTCGCAAGACCTCAAACAGGAATTCGTGCCTCATTCTGTCGAACGCCTTTGCCTGGTCGAGTGACAGGAAGGCATCCGAGATCTCTTGCTGGCCGCATACTTAACGGCATGTCTAGTTACTGTCAGGTTTGCGAACATGGATCTTCCGGGGACAGCGCAAGTCTGGCTCGGAGAGATGATTTCTGGTAGGAACAATTTCACACGATTGTTAATAACTGTGGCCACAAGCTTGTAGTCAACATTGAGGAGGGTTATGGGGCACCAAGACGATGGTAGGGCCGAAGGGACCCCGTCCTTCAGTAGCAGCGCAATTTGACCTACAATGAACGAGGCTGGTTTCCGGTGCTGTTTTAGCACCTCGTTCACAAGTGCTACAAGCGGTTCCCCAAAGAGGTCAAGAAAGGCCTGATAAAATCCGGCCGTAATGCCATCCATTCCCGGGGCCGAGTTCGGGGACATGTGGGCGAGTGCGTATCGCACCTCCTCAATGGACGCTTCACCGCACAGGGTCTCGTAAGTGCCTTCGCCAAGTCTGCGAAGATTCCGGCAAAAATCCGCGACCAGTTGAGATAGTGAGTAGCAATATTCAGGGGCGAATTCCTGAAAGAGGGACTTTAAATGGCTTCTGAATATGGCAGCTATTTCCGCTTGATCATCTGTGGTTGAACCGTCAGGACGCATGGCTTGTGTTATTCTAGAGCTTCCATTACCGCAAACCTCGCCCAAGTCAGCCATCACATCCGTTTTGCCCGACGATCCATGCGTTCCTGACGTATTACGCGTCCTCTCTTGTAGGAGTCGTTTGTATTCGACTTCAAGGGATGCCAAGTAGTCCCTTGTGCAGGAGGTAAGGGTATCTGCGCCTTTGACGATTCGCATTCTGCGCAACACTTCGGCCATTTGTGCCGTCAGGTGGCGCTTTCTGTTCCTTCCTTCGCTCTGCAGGAACCCTTTCCACTCTTTTTTCAAACTCTTCTAGACATCTTGTGTTACATAAGGGGCTTTCTGTGGGGTCAAGTCTCCATGCTGAGTCGTCGTGACGAGGTCCGGCTGTCTCTTTGACTGTCAACACGACCGGGGCATGATCCGTTATTCTTTCTACCCTGGAGGATAGGGTTGCTGTTTCGCAGGACACCACTGAAGGTACCAGAAAGTCTGGTACATAAATCCTGTCGATCCTGCTCGCAGTGGTCCTGGATACACGGGTCGGTACAAAAAGATTGTCATGAAGGTGTACCCAAGTCTCCGTGAGCCTGAGATGATGCAGGATTCTGACTGATTCCTTAGCATGGTGAGTAGACGCCCCTCTTCCCGGGCCTCCGATGTCCCGTGTCGAGTCCACCACGCAGTTAAAATTGTCAAACAGAACGTGGGGTAGTGGTTCCTGCTGGTTGTCATGCAGCCCTCTGAAGAAGGCATTCGTGTCCGTTCGCGTGACTGGTGCGTAAACAGACGCGAATCGGACCCTCCTGCCATCAATGTAGACGTCGAGCATCAGAGAGCGCCCGTCCTCCCCAAAGATACAGTGGGCCTTGCGACGGAATCTTCCCGAGATGAAGATAGCGCCAACACCGCATGACCTGGCACTCGTCAGGGTAAAAAAGCTTCAACGCGGCATTCTCTTTTAGAGACATCGACATCGAGTGGGTACCTGAAGTTGGTCTCCTGAATAAAGAGGATGTCAATCTCAAGTGCTTGGGCCACCGCCAGAAGCTCGCGCTGCTTTATCTTATCACGGAACCCGTGGACGTTCCATGTAGCAACTCGGAGCGCCATAGCGCTTCGTTTCAAACCGGTGCCTCGGGAAGAGGGGAGTGCGTCGAGGGTTAGCCTGCGCTAGGTTGCGCATAAAATTGATCTCGGGCCTCTGCTTCGAGGGAAGGTTGGGAGGGGGCACCTCAAGCGCGCTTGCGCTAAGGTGTGCATTAGACCGTGACGCGTCAGGGTCTATCACCGGCCTCTCTGCCAGGCGATTTCCCTCTCCTATGTGGGGTTCTAGCTACCAAGGTAGAAAGGTGGGCATGTTGGTATTCCATGTTTAAGAAGGGTATAAATGCACTGAATACGAATACACAAAGAAAGGACACAAACATATAGCGCTACTTTGAACAGTTCATTTTTGTGATCACAACGGTACCTATAGGGCACAACGATGAGCACAACCGCTGTGCCGCGGCATTGTTTGGCTCTTTTCAGCGCCAAACAAATTGGAAAGTTTGTGCAAGATTACCACGAGATATGCAAAAGAAAATCGGGAGTGCAAAACTAATCACAAAACTAAGTTTATTGAGTGCGCTGAGTGTGTCGTGTATTACCTGCTGCTATCTTGTGGTGGCTGCTACGTCGTACAAACCGGTCGTTGCTTGAATGACCGGCTGCGTGAACATCATTAGAATGTAAAAAACGGGGCAGGTGGGTTCTTAGCGATACATTGTAAAAAGTGTGGTTGTATGCCCCTGCTCAACACGTGTGCGGTTTTGTCTAGAATTAGGAATCAGCTTACACGCGACATAATAGAGGCAGGAGGGATAGAAAAGTTGAGTGACAGGTGTGTTAGTATGCCTTCTATCGCGCTGACGAAGAAGAAATTTGATTTCCATTGTGTCCATCAGGATGCGTAGTAATGTTGCGGTACCTTCTGCGCAGGACTTGTGCTCATCGTCATGCCCTATAAGTAGAGTTGTGATCACAAAAATAAACTGCTTCAAGTAGCGCTATGTGTTCTTTCTTTGTGTATTCGTATTCAGTGCGCTCTTACCCTTCTTAAACATGGTTCTAGCTAGTCTTTGGGACTTAGCTTGGGGAGGGGCATCGCTGTCGCTACTTGATAACATAGGGGTCTGTCGGCGATTTATACTGTCGGAGCCTGGAGGTATGACCTGTCCCGAATCCTCTGGCCTAATCTGCGCCCGAGGCGAGCGTGAGTGCAAGCGGTCACTGCGCCCACGAGCGGGCTGCGTCGGGTTCGTAGGAAAGCCTTAGTCGGCTTCGTTAGCGGGGCCTGCTGGTGGTGTCGTGTCGTCGGGCTTGGGTCAACTACCGGCTGCAATGGGTCAGGTGTCCTGGCATGGTTGCTACCAACTCTAGGCGTAATGCCGGTATTACGAGGTGGGGCGTTGCCAACGTACAAAGGCGGGAAGTGTCCCTCGTCGACGAGCAGTTCCGCCAACACCTCACCAGTCTCGTCGTCTGGTACTTTTCGCTCCTCTCCCTCCGGCAACGAGACCACCCTTGACTCCCTCGAGGTCTCGGCGGAGCATGTTTTAGGGCTACTGCTCACTGCCTGCTCCGTATCAGTGCCATCACGGCTCGAATTACTGCCGTTTTCCCCGGCATCCATCAGGGGCTCGGGTTCTAGTAGCGTGGCGTGCTCATCAACCTGCTCGTGTTCTGCGGCGTTGTCCCAGTAGTTGGGTGTTCTGCTGGTGGTAGGCACCGGAGATCTGGGTTTAAGTACCTGGAGTCCCGTCGTCTGTTCCACGCTGCGTGAGGTCACAGGGTGACCGTTCTGCTCGTCGTTTGCTGGTTCATGATAGACTGGTAGGAAACCATGCGCGGCAGCCAAGTACGAGCGGCGCCGAAAGCACTCGTGCGTGTCGTGTCACCCGCCGCATTGCTTGCACGCTTCTTCGCACCTTTCCGTGCTATGGCCTAAAGCGGCGCACCGCTTACAATAAGCAGTGGTGCATGCGGTTGTCTTGTGCCCCTAACCCTGGCAACGTAGCGCACACGCGGTGCATGCCGCGGTATTCCAGCATTACTTTATGGCCCTGAATCGAGGTGAAGTTAGGAGCCGGCTTGCTCATTTCCATCTTCACCACCCGAGCTCCATTTAGTTTAGTCTGCCGGGTCGGTACCGTGGCGATCATCTCGCTCTTAACTTTACCAACTTGTTGCATAACCGAGGTTATTGCTTCGTCCGGTACATACGCCGGCAAGCGGTAGAGGTTTAAATATGTGACAGGCGGCCCTACTGCTTCCACTCGCACCTTCACGCCGTTAACGGTGACTCCCTCTGCTACAATCAGTTTGGTTGCCTGGCTAGCGTTCCGCGTACAGATAAAAAATCTGGAACCTCCCATGTGCTGGAGGTCCAGCACACTATCATCACCTGCCGTAAATTCTATAGCATCTATAAGCTCATCTACGGAAACGTCTCCTTCCGGAGTGTTAAATAAGAAACAGTTTTCCCTCACCGAAGTTGGTAAAACAGACGCCATTATGGTGGGCGTAATCTTGCCGTCACGCCAGCAGCAGGGCCGGGGGCGTGTCTGGTAGAACTGGTGACGCGCAGCTGTTGCTGCGCACTCGTCGACAGGGCTCTTGGCCTTGATCAGGTGGGCGTGGCCGGTAGCTGCAGCTGGGGTAGCGGGAGAGAGGGTCACTCCCAGACTCATCCTCGGCTCCTTGCTGCAGGGGGGGGGGGGTCACCGGGTGGATAACCGGGAACCGCCGCCTTCGGTGCCTCGCGCGTGAATGCGCTGAAGCAGGCGCTTCTTCCTCTTGATTACCCTCCCGGGGGACAGCTTCGGCGTAACGGGACCCCGGGCCGAACGGAAAAAAAAGGCTAGCTCGGACTTTAATCTTAGTTGTTAGGAGGCGTTAAGCAGTGAACGGAGCGTTGGCCGTCGATCAACTACTGACAAGTGAAGTGCGTTGGCATTAATACTCTTGCCATCGAATGTTCTAGCGTTATCGCTGGCCGTGACGTAGGTTCTAGAATAATCTGTACACTTCGCGGAGTAGGCATCATCTTATCGAAATGATCTACTACAGTCCTGAAGCTTCTCTGAAACTGCAAGCGCGGTTTGCGCTGAGAAATGTGTATTGTGAACTTGGCTATATATATAAATATATATATATATATATATATATATATATATATATATATATATATATATATATATATATATATAAAGCTACATGCATGCATATTGATATTCTAGGGGGCGACGCGCATGTGTGCCTGCCGAGGTAGACGAAGAGCTGTACTTTCCCGTAACATATTTGGTGGAGATGGAACATTCCCTGTAGTCACCACGAAGGTTCGCAGCGAACACGGATAGATAGAGCCGGCTCGTGGTGCGCAAAGGGAACAGCTTTGGTGACCTCTTCCGAAATAGTAGTGCAAGCGGGGCAGGTAGACGGGGGGTGGTCGCGTGAGTAAAGGGCACTAGGGAAAGTTGGAGGGCGACTTCCTCACGGACGAAGGCTCGGACTTGCTGAAGCAACGGTGAGTTGTCGGGCAGGGTGTCGAAACTGGACAGTGACTCACCACCACGCTGAGGCTGCCAAGTCAGAGTTCGTTGCTCGACACCTTGCGTGTCAGGATCAGCTGCGCAGCAAGACGCCTGTTTCGTTGTCGTCCCGAACACCGCCTTTCCCACTAGTTGGAATGAACAAAACATTCCTATCGTCGTTCTTTTTCATATATACAAGTGTCAATACATATATATATATATATATATATATATATATATATATATATATATATATATATATATATATATATCAAGATGTATAGGACGGGCAAAACCAAAATTGTTTATTTTTCCTACGTTTCAGCCGGGGTCCGGCTTTCATCAGGGAAAACACGATATCAAATCGCGCTTTTCTGAAGTAGGCTTGGTATATCAGGCGCCCCTGAAACGTGAACCCTCACTATCATGCACTATCTACTGCGATGTGGCGAGTATTGAATGGTGAGCAGAGAATGTCAAAGCAATGTCAAAGTCCAATTCTGAGAATGCATGAATGGTGTTTACATAAAGTAGATCACATGAATTGCCGTTTGAAAACTACGGTGATATCTACAAACAAAACATAAAGCTATCGAACACATACAGCAAATCAAGTGCGAAAAACGCACAATTATAGCAAAAAACGTTCGAATAAAACAAGATATGTTACTAAGAATTTCACGGAGCACAAACAGAATCGATAACACAAAGTCAAGAAATTCACTGCACCCAAAACGTGTACTAAAAATGTGCGTGTACAGTGATTGTGAACAGACTGTGATGAAACTAGAACTTGGCTCTGCGTCGAAAGAAACGTCTGTTTGCCTGGATGTTTATTTATACCAGATAAGATCGCGTTGAACTTGTGTATCATAAATGACTCGCGCAGTTCCCCATCATCGTGTGAAGAAAAACCTGATTCCAGTACATTAGCTGTCAGTTTATTGAATGAGTGACCAGGAATGTTAACGTGCTTAGACAAAGGTATAGATTGGGTAGGCTTGTGGTATGTGACCTATGGTTATTAAAGCGCAGTCCAAAAGACTTTTCAGTATGTCCGATGTATTGGAGTTTGCACACAAAGCATTCAAGCATGTACAGAATGTTGCTTGTGTCACAGTTAAAATCCCCTTTATTTTTCCATGAAAGTTTGATGCTGTACTCTTTACCAATGTTGTCTTCGTCATATTGTTGCAAATTTTGCAACGGGGTTTGTTGCATGGATCCCTATTGCGAAAATTGCGGGATGTCAGTACGGTTCTTGGCTATGGTACACGCTGGAGACACTGGCACTTCGCTGGGCGCACTGGAAAGTGGCTGTGTCGCACTGGTAGGCGCACTTGCTCAACCACTGTGATGCTGGGGCGCACTACGAAGCGCAGGAATTTTCAATGGCAAGCGCTGGTGAATACTGTAGCACGCACTGTTTCTACCAGCGCAGCGTGCACGTTATTGTAGCGTGTGCCATGGTATGTTTTGGTGTCGTTAATTATAAAATGCTTAATTGGACGGCACGAAGATATGCTACCCTAACAGACACCGGGCATACGTAATTTTGCGGCGCGCATACGTATCGCAGCAATTATAGTGCACCTTTTTCGCATATGCCCACGCGTACACGAGCCATATTCGCATCATCTGTGTATTCCTGTAACGATTCCAAGTTGCAGTGTTTGTAAGCCTAGAGCGGGTCGCCACTCCTAACAGAAACAGAAAATTGTTTTCGCCGCAACCTTGACGATACGTAAATGAGCCCTCTCGATCGCTTCGCAAGGTTTCCCAGCGGAGGCGAGAAAAAAAGCAGTGTTCGATTCCGCCACACCGCATAAATGTATGTCTGGCCATCATCATACTTCTACTTACTTCAGGTAAAAGTTAGAATACGAAGGTCAAATGCAGAATCTTCAACCATCCCAACTCACCGCGCCCGGCCCAGCGAGCATTAAACCTGTCGTGCCAGTCTCGTTGGTATATATGTTACCGGCGTTTCTTGCTTCGTGTACACACAACTTTAAAGTGTGAGAATAACTGTGAAGTGTATATAGTTTAGACATCCATGAACTTAAATCAACTGTTTTGTCTTGCGCCGGTGTTCGCACAAAGCGCGCTCACGATCGAACATCGCGCTTTCAGCAACGAAGGCTGTCACCGAAAGCTGCCGGCTGCACTTAGCCGGTACTTCCCTGACTGATATGTAACAACACACAATTTTCAGTTGGTAATTTTGCACGCCTTCGTGAACTGAGTCCCTCACATATGTTTTCAGCGGATTGCTGTGGTATTTATTTCTATGTGTGTTTTTTTATTGTTGCTACTGATATAAATGCATTTATCTGTACACCAGCACGCCCGCTGTATACATATGCCAGCGCAGGTCAGAAAAACGGCTGTCGCTCGGTATCGCCACCCCGTAAATGCATTTATGGTATTGATTGACCTTCCACTTACTCCAGGTACAGCTTTCGTAACAGTTAGAAATGTTGCAAAGCTGAAATGCAGAAACTTCAAACATCGACACTCAGCTGAATTAAAAGCAGCCTTACCCGATGCCCCGTCTTAGTGAGGCCTATCGTGCCAGCCGCGTCGGTGTACATGCTGCCGGCGCTTTCTACTTTAAGGAGGCACAATTTTAAATTGTAAGAATGACTGTAACGTGCAGTTTAGACATCCCTGAGCCTAAATCAACTATTTATCCATGTGTGCGGTGCCCGCACAAGGAGCGGCGACGTTCGATGTGTCATGCTTTTAACAACGCAGGCTGTCACCGAAAGCTACCTTCTGAGCGCATGAGCCGGTACTACCACGACTCGTATGTAAGAACACGCAATTTCGAGTTGGTAATTTGGTACACCTTAGTGAACTAACACACTGGCATACTTTGTCAGTGGATTGCATTAGTATATTTCTTCGGGGTTTTTTTAGTTGCAGGTATTGATATAACTGCAAATATGTTATCAGACACGCCGGATGTGTACTGCTACAACATCGCTTGCGCGAAAAACAAATTCTCAATATTCACTCGTGTGCGCGTATATATACCGAAGAAGACATTTTAAATGATCTGTACAAGTTGACCTGTAGCAAGTGCGAGAACCGACCATCAAAGGAAAAAACTATCGGCAGCAACAGCCGACAATTTGTGGCTGCTCCTCCAGTCAATCTGAGATTTTTCAGAGTTAATATGTGAATACTTCAAAAAATTTTGCGCTCTTGCTGATATCCGCACGTGATTCGGTGCCCGGAAGCCGTTCGTCACTGTCAAATCAAGACGAAATTGGTATTTGGAAATGAATATCGTGTCAGCCTGGACAGTGCGACTTGCAAACATGAAGTTGAAAGGTGGGTTCTTCAGATTGTGACGCCCCCGCAAACACGGACGGAACCCCAGCCATTTCAAGATGTTTTCATTCATTTCCTAAACCCACAAAAAATGAAAAAAAAACCTTTGGGGTAACGAATAGGTATTCCGGAGTGGAGTACCTGGAAGGATTATTTCTACTGTTATCGCGGGCCCCTCCGCGCAAACACGAGGACCAGGCGTCGCCTTGTTGTCTACAGACAGTGTGACAGTTTACGGTGGCAATAATCCGCGTGCACCCTTCAGATTTGTGGCATAGGGGAGCAGCAGAGCACCTTTTGTTGGTTCGGTGAATGCGACCCTGCTGCAGCGCCTGTGCCGGGTCCAGCCTGACTTTCCGTCAGCCTCCGTGGCTCCAGGGCTCATTACTGCGTTCTGCGCGGATGGCCACCCGCGGCGTTAAATGACGAAGAAGCGGTGGCTGCGGAGAATTTCGCGGGAGACACCGAGCTGCATGGAGACGTTGAGACTCGGTCTAGACATCGGCTCATAAAGTACCAAGAACCGGGGGAATTGGTTAGGCCGAAAACATTTCGGCACAAGACTGCAAACTCCGGACGTTGGCCATTACAGACGACGAACTTTGTCGGAAGCATCGGGACCATTGTTCGCCCATGGTTCACGTGTCTTGGGACAGCTCGCCCATCTCTCTCTCGGAGGCTTGAGTTTGTACATTGTTACTTGCTCGGCTATGCTTGGAAGAGGGTTTTCCACTGGTGTGGGCCGCGGGGGCGGCCGTCGAAGATGACACACTCCCACTGACAAGAAAATATGCCGCGCCGATAGTGGCAATTGGTTAGGTGCCATGGAGGAGCAGAGTCGTGTCCTATGAAGAGAGACTACGGGACGGTTATCGGGAGACGAGGGAATGAGATCGAGATGGTAGAAAGACGAAATGGAAAAGGAAGACAACGGTGTAAAGAGATAGCGATGAGAGTCGATGAGATGATGACTGAGGCAGAGATGATATGACGAGGAATGAAAGTTAGAGATTGGAAACGAGAAAGCGAGTGAATGCAGGACGTTGTGAAAGAAGATTAAGATGGAAATCGCTGAGAGAGACAGGGAAGACAACGCAGATTATAGCAACTGACAACACGGACCATTCGTTAGACGAACTTTACGCACCCTATTTAGACGAGCTCTGCAGGCAGGGAAGCGGCGCGTTGATGCATTGCATGGTTTACTCATTGATAACTTCATCATTTGGGTCGTCATGTGTTTGCTTTCTATATGCATGTCCTTGTATTGCTGCAGTTACTTAATGTGCCTGCCTTGTTTCGAACGTCGCGAGTGTCTAAATCATGTGTTATAATTTTGTGTAGTGATTGATTTACGCGGGTATACGATGCTTGCAATTAGGAATAAATTAAATGAATCAGTAAACAGGAACACGCTGTAGCGTCTCTTACTTCCGGGCCCCAGCATGAATCCCTGTATGTGGGAAGTGATTGAGACACATAGCGAAGAGGGAACCGGATAGACAAGGGCTTAAGTGGTGTTGCCTTTCTGTGGTAATTGGTGGCGTAGCGGGGACACCTCAAGTGGTAGCAGCGGTGGGATTACTGCTGGGGCAACGGTGCGAGATTACCATCTCGTACTAGGGAAGGAGAGGTGGCAAATTGAACGAGCAGGCTACCAAGATGACCGACAGAGACGACTCACTAGAAATGAGCGCATTAATGTTAGCCGACATGGTTCAATCGTTTACGAGATTGGAGGTGATACGGGTCCAAATATTGGCGACTTCTTGAAGATATTGGAGCAGGTTGGTCGCTTGGGTGGATGGCGGGGTAGCGAGCTTGTTTGCACAGCACGATGCAAGATGGTAAGCGCGGCGCACGATTTTGCGTGGTGGGATGATGGCGTCAATGCGGCTGCAACTTTTTCTGAGTTCAAATATTTGGGCCTCATGAGGTTCGATACAGAGCCAATCATCTTTAAAACGGAATGGTTTTTAAACGCGAGGCAGAAGGCGGACGAGAGGGTGAGGTCATTTGCGAGTCGCTTGCGCTTGCTCGGGACCGCCACCCTGGTGAGTTCCGATAGTCAGGATCCGGCAAAAGCTTCACTGCGCCGTGAAGTTCTAGCTGAACAAGTGATCTCACTAATTTTTAGGCCTGAGGGAACTTGTCCGCAGATTTGTTCTCTCTCGGGACCCGAAAACGTTTGACGAGGCCATTGCCATAGCGGTCTAAGAGGAACAGAATGAGAAAGGGTCGTGGAACGATACGTTACCCGTTCGATACGCAGAAGCGAAGACGGATATTCATGAGACGCATAGCCGCCTTGACCGCCTCGGCGAAAATACTTTTGGCGAGAATACTACTGGTACCGGCGAATAAAGTTGAATTCGACGGTTGGCAGCCGCATTCACAAAGGCAAAAAGATGGTGACAAAAATCGAATCTTGAAACCTAGACCCAGCTCCACCTCATGACGGTGGCGCGCAGAGATGAATCGCTATCGTAAACATTTGCGAGGAAACAAGCTTCTTAAAAACGAGTCGCCGTTCACCATGTGCGGAGGTGGTTAATGTATTTTCCGTGATCGAGGAGGATGTTCCGCCATTGAGCGAGTGTGTGTTTTGGAGAAACGCTCTCACACCGATGCCACTGGGTGAAACAAATGCTGTCGATGTTGTAGTTGCTAGAGCGGATACAGACGGTTTAGCTGCGGTTTCTACCTCGAAGGTCCCACGAGATGATGAGGCATTACGAGTAGGAGTAGCAGATATGGAGTCGGATGAGAATGGGTTTTCTGAGGATGCAGTTGTCGGAGTGTTTTTCAACACGGCGGTTGACCGAACGTTAGAGAGAGTAAATGAGATTGAGGAATGCCTAGATCGCAACGGGGTGGATTTTGTGGGGCCAAAGGGGAACTGCAGCTCACTCGATGTACAGCGCACCAAGCCCGGGCATGCGCAGCGGTGGTCTAATAAGATAGCTTCTCACATGCCCCACTCCACGAGTGAGTTGAGTAGCTGAAAGTTCGGACCAATCAACGAGGGCCCGGGACTCGGAGTCTGGGAAGAGGTCTGCATACGGGTAGACGTTGAGCGCTCGGGGATCGGCTAGGGTCATAAGAGTCCGCAATTTTGTATGTCAATTTGTGTTCTATGATTTCTGCTCGGTCATTGTGCTTGTTACATAAGTGGAGACCTTGTGTCGAAATATTAGTTTTTTAGGGGCGAAGCTCCTAATGGCGTGGCTTGTGCGTCCCTCAGTACATAACCACCAGTGGCACATACCCGAAATAGGTATAACATTTGACCTCCAAGGTGGTGCCGGGGAGAGATTTCTTCTGTGCGTTGTTTAACGATAAAAAAATAGTGCTCTATGTACATGCCAATGGCTGCTAATGGAGAATGAGAGACAGGAGCATTAGGCTTTTAGTGCGCACGCTGCGATCCTTATTGAGCACTATCTGACAGGAAAATGTTGCTACATTATACTCGCTGGGCGTAACCTCCTTTGTTTTAAAAAGGTTTAGCGCGCATTGGGCCGCAGTGCCATGAATACAGTGAACTAGTATATACCATGAACTCAAGGTGGTTGAAGGTGGGAAGTAGACCCGAAGCGCAAGCCGTAAGAAAGTGTGTGTGTGCCACCTCTCGTTTATTCCTCGGAATGTCCACTGAATCGCGGTGCTTCTATATGGGAAATATATACTGAAAAGATGCGAGATGGTGGGACTTGGAGTGTTGAATAGATGTATGAACGGACACACAGACAGATGCATGGATGGACGCATGAACGGACGCAGGGGTGGATGCATGAACGAACGCAGGGACGGGCGCACGAACAGACGCCTTGACGGTCACACAGACGGACACATGGACGGACAAATGCTTCACCCCACTCTCTATCATTCACTCCGTGAATATGCTGCCATATTTTTTGTTTTGCATTGGCTTCTCCTCTTGTTTTATTTTGTTGATTGTGCTTCAAGTGAGGTAGGTAGTTCACTCGGTTATTGTGGTTTTGTGGTGCACGGTATCTGATGTTGATCACTGAGGGAGTGTTACCACCTGGGATCAGTTCACACCTAATGATAGGGAGAACATAGAGTCCGTGATTGTGAGGTTACCTAGATCTCGCCACTTGTTGGAGAGAGGGTGTGAGGGAGAGTGGTCTGGGAAACGGTATAGTTTAGATAGACAAAATATGTGACTGGCATCTGTGGCCCAAACTAGGCAGATTATGCGAGGTGTTTGGTCGAGATACCTCAATAGACGCTGCACAACACGTGATGAGATGAGACAAGTAAAGACAACAGACAAGCTACGGCGTTTTCCCTACACCATAGTGTCGTGCCTCGATAGGAGGCGGGGGTGTCGTGATCGGTATTGATATACAAAGCTCAATGTCACAGTTGCATAAGACAGCATATACGCTACTTTCTCAGCCCATCCAAACATGCAATTCGCGTTGAAGGTCCCTTTCCCCCACTGACAGGATCATCAGAGGCCAGACAGGAGATGGTACGCGAGGGTAATTCAGTATTGCTGCCTGTAGGACCTGTGTTCTCCCGCCATCCCGCTTTTTGTTTGGTTTGAGATGTTCGATAAAACCTTAAAATTTTGTGCATCTGTAGAATGAAAGCGTATTGAAATGTGTGTATTCTCTGTTCGATTGTGCTGAGAGTGGACACTGCAGGCGAAGTGTGTGATGTGCTCACATGGTAGTGAACCTTCCGCACACTTGACTGAACGTTGCGTGCCAAACCATCCGAAGAGCAGCGGTGACCAGTGTTCGTTTTGTCCACGCGTCATCCACGAGTTTCTGCGGTGATACTCAAGGTTTCAAGTGTGTTGTGCGTGGTAGAAACACGGAATCAAAGTGCTTCGCGGTGGGTGATGATACAGCGGCAATCACAGATTGGTGCCTCTCAGCGACGCGCTGCCGCCATGGCTGAATTACAAGTGTGCTGTGTTCGCATATACCGTATTCCTAAGACTACCGCAATGTCTCAATTTCGCTGCGCAACCCGAAGGCGCTAGGCGCGCGCATTTCTCTTGTTTGAATTTCCCCGCAGGGAAAATTCTTCTACAAGATCAAGGGATTGTGACACCCCCACAAACATGGACGGAACCCCAGCCACTTCAAGATGTTTACGTTTATTTCTTAAGCCCACAAAAAAGAAACGAAAATCTTCGGGGTAACAAATAGGCATTCCGGAGTGGAGTACCTGGAAGGGTTATCTCTACAGTTCTCGCGGGCCCCTTCACGGAAACACGAGGACCGGGCGGTGCTTTGTTGTCTACAGACAGAGTGACAGTTTACGGTGGCAATAATCCATGCGCACCCTTCAGATTTGTGGCATGGGGGAGCAGCAGAGCACCTTTTGTTGGTTCGGTGAATGTGACCCTGCTGCAGTGCCTCTTCCGGGTCCAGCCTAACTTTCCGTCAGCCTCCGTGGCTCCAGGGCTCATTACTGCGTTCTGCGCGGATGGCCACACACGGCGTTGAATGATGAAGAAGCGGCAGCTGCGGAGAATTTCGCGGGAGACACCGAGCTGCATGGAGACGTTGAGACTCGGTCTGGACATTGGCTCATCAAGTACCAGGAACCGGGGCAATTGGTTCGGCCGAAAACATTTCGGCACAACACTGGAAACTCCGGACGTTGGCTACTACAGACGACGCACTTTGTCGGAAGCATCGGGGCCATTGTTCGCCCGTGGTTCACGCGTCTTGGGACAGCTCCCCATCTCCTTCTCTCTAAGGCTTGAGTTTGTACATTGTTACTTGCTCGGCTTTGCTTGGGAGAGGGTTTTCCACTGGTGTGCGCCCCGGGGGGGAGAGGGGGGCATCGAAGATGACACACTCCGACTGACAAGAAAATATGCCGCGTCGATAGTGACAATTGGTTAGGTGCCATGGAGGGGCGGAGTCTTGTCCTACGAAAAGAACTACGGGACGGCGATCGGGAGACGAGGGGATGAGATCGAGATGGTAGAGAGACGGAATGAAAAAGAAAGATAACGGTATGAAGAGATAGCGATGACAGTCGACGAGATGATGACTGAGGCAGAGATGATATAACGAGGAATGAACGTCAGAGATGGGAAACGAGAAAGCGAGTGAATGCGGGACATTATGAAAGAAGATTAAGATGGAAATTGCTGAGAGAGACAGGGAAGACAACGCAGATTATAGCAACTGACAACATGGACCATTCGTTAGACGAACTTTACGCACCCTATTTAGACGAGCTTTGCAGGCAGGGAAGCGGCGCGTTGATGCATTGCATGGTTTACTCATTGATAACTTCATCATTTGGGTCGTCATATGTTTGCTTTTTATATGCATGCCCTTGTATTGCTGCAGTTACTTTATGTGCCTGCCTTGTTTCGAACGTCACGAGTGTCTAAATCATGTGTTATAATTTTGTGTAGTGATTGATGTACGCGGGTATACGATGCTTGCAGTTAGGAATAAATTAAATGAATCAGTAAACAGGAACACGCTGTAGCGTCTCTTACTTCCGGGCCCCAGCATGAATCCCTGTATGTGGGAAGTGATTGAGACACATAGCCAAGAGGGAACCGGATAGACAAGGGCTTAAGTGGTGTTGCCTTTCCTTGGTAGTTGGTGGCGTAGCGGGGACACCTCAAGTGGTAGCAGCGGTGGGATTACTGCTGGGGCAACGGTGCGAGATTACCATCTCGTACTAGGGAAGGAGAGGCGGCAAATTGAACGAGCAGTCTACCAAGATGACCGACAGAGACGACTCACTAGAAATGAGCGCGTTAATGTTAGCCGACATGGTTCCATCGTTTACGGGATGGGAGGTGATACGGGTCCAAATATTGGGGACTTCTTGAAGATTTTGGAGCAGGTTGGTCGCTTGGGAGGATGGCGGGGTAGCGAGCTGGTTTGCACAGCACGATGCAAGATGGTAGGCGCGGCGCACGATTTTGCGTGGTGGGATGATGGCGTCAATGCGGCTGCAACTTTTTCTGAGTTCAAATATTTGGCCCTCATGAGGTTCGATACGGAGCCATTTATCTTTAAAACGGAATGGTTTTTAAACGCGAGGCAGAAGGCGGACGAGGGGGTGAGGTCATTTGCGAGTCGCTTGCGCTTGCTCGGGACCGCCACCCTGGTGAGTTCCGATAGTCAGGATCCAGCTAAAGCTTCACTGCGCCACGAAGTTCTAGCTGAACAATTGATCTCACTATTTTTATTAGGCCTGAGGGAACTTGTC
The DNA here is from genome assembly GCA_013436015.1 of Rhipicephalus annulatus. Classification (NCBI taxonomy): domain Eukaryota; kingdom Metazoa; phylum Arthropoda; class Arachnida; order Ixodida; family Ixodidae; genus Rhipicephalus; species Rhipicephalus annulatus. The sequence continues at coordinate 77,179 of WOVY01000757.1, forward strand.
CGCAGATTTGTTCTCTCTCGGGACCCGAAAACGTTTGACGAGGCCATTGCCATAGCGGTCTAAGAGGAACAGAATGAGAAAGGGTCGTGGAACCATACGTTACCCGTTCGATACGCAGAAGCGAAGACGGATATTCATGAGACGCATAGCCGCCTTGACCGCCTCGAAAAATTTGTGGAGAGCTTGGCAGTACGCAATAAGGTGAAGCAGAATCGGAAGGAATTCCCAAAGCAGCTTGTTATCCCGGCGGGTGCTCTAACTCTGACAGGCTTGGTCAATTTTGGCGAGAATACTACTGGTACCGGCGAATAAAGTTGAATTCGACGGTTGGCAGCCGCATTCACAAAGGCAAAGAGAAGGTGACAAAAATCGAATCTTGAAACCTAGACCCAGCTCCACCTCATGACGGTGGCGCGCAGAGGTCAATCGCTATCGTAAATATTTGCGAGGAAACAAGCTTCATAAAAACGAGTCGCCGTTCATCATGTGCGGAGGTGGTTAATGTATTTTCCGTGATCGAGGAGGATGTTCCGCCATTGAGCGAGTGTGTGTTTTGGGGAAACGCTCTCACGCCGATGCCACTGGGTGAAACAAATGCTGCCGATGTTGAAGTTGCTAGAGCGGATACAGACGGTTTAGCTGCGGTTTTTACCTCGAAGGTCCCAAGAGATGATGAGGCATTACGAGTAGGAGTAGCAGATATGGAGTCGGATGAGAATGGGTTTTCTGAGGTTGCAGTTGTCGGAGTGTTTGTCAACACGGCGGTTGACCGAACGTTAGAGAGAGTAAATGAGATTGAGGAATGCCTAGATCGCAACGGGGTGGTTTTTGTGGGGCCAAAGGGGAACTGCAGCTCACTCGATGTACAGCGCACCAAGCCCGGGCATGCGCAGCGGTGGTCTAATAAGGTAGCTTCTCACATGCCCCACTCCATGAGTGAGTTGAGTAGGTGGAAGTTCGGACCATTCAACAAGGGCCCGGGACTCGGAGTCTGGGAAGAGGTCTGCATACGGGTCGACGCTGAGCGCTCGGGGATCGGCTAGGGTCATAAGAGTCCAAATTTTGTATGTCATTTTGTGTTCTATGATTTCTGCTCGGTCATTGTGCTTGCTACATAAGTGGAGACCTTGTGTCAAAATATCAGTTTTTTAGGGGCGAAGCTCCTTATGGCGTGGCTTGTGCGTCCCTCTTAGTACATAACCACCAGTGGCACATACCCGAAATAGGTATAACATTTGACCTCCAAGGTGGTGCCGGGGAGAGATTTCTTCTGTGCGTTGTTTAACGATAAAAAAATAGTGCTCTATGTACATGCCAATGGCTCCTAATGGAGAATGAGAGACAGTAGCATTCGGCTTTTAGTGCGCACGCTGCGATGCCCATTGAGCACTATCTGACAGGAAAATGTTGCTACGTTATACTCGCTGGGCGTAACCTCCTTTGTTTTAAAAAGGATTAGCGGGCATTGGGCAGCAGTGCCATGAATACAGTGAACTAGTATATAACATGAACTCAAGGTGGTTGAAGGTGGGAAGTAGACCCGAAGCGCAAGCCGTAAGAAAGTGTGCGTGTGCCACCTCTCGTTTATTCCTCGGAATGTCCACTGAATCGCGGTGCTTCTATATGGGAAATATATAATGAAAAGATGCGAGATGGTGGGACTTGGAGTGTTGAATAGATGGATGAACGGACACACAGACAGATGCATGGATGGACGCATGAACGGACGCAGGGGTGGATGCATGAACGAACGCAGGGACGGGCGCACGAACAGACGCATTGACGGTTACACAGACGGACACATGGACGGACGAATGCTTCACCCCACTCTCCATCATTCACTCCGTGAATATGCTGCCATATTTTTTGTTTTGCATTGGCTTCTCCTCTTGTTTTATTTTGTTGATTGTGCTTCAAGTGAGGTAGGTAGTTCACTCGGTTAATGTGGTTTTGTGGTGCACGGTATCTGATGTTGATCACTGAGGGAGTGTTACCACCTGGGATCAGTTCACACCTAATGATAGGGAGAACATAGAGTCCGTGAATGTGAGGTTACCTAGATCTCGCCACTTGTTGGAGAGAGGGTGTGAGGGAGAGTGGTCTGGGAAACGGTATAGTTTAGATAGACAAAATATGTGACTGGCATCTGTGGCCCAAACTAGGCAGATTATGCGAGGTGTTTGGTCGAGATACCTCAATAGACGCTGCACAACACGTGATGAGATGAGACAAGTAAAGACAACAGACAAGCTACGGCGTTTTCCCTACACCATAGTGTCGTGCCTCGATAGGAGGCGGGGGTGTCGTGATCGGTATTGATATACAAAGCTCAATGTCACAGTTGCATAAGACAGCATATACGCTACTTTCTCAGCCCATCCAAACATGCAATTCGCGTTGAAGGTCCCTTTCCCCCACTGAGGATCACCAGACGCCAGACAGGAGATGGTACGCGAGGGTAATTCAGTATTGCTGCCTGTAGGACCTGTGTTCTCCCGCCATCCCGCTTTTTGTTTGGTTTGAGATGTTCGATAAAATCTTAAAATTTTGTGCATCTGTAGAATGAAAGCGTATTGAAATGTGTGTATTCTCTGTTCGATTGTGCTGAGAGTGGACACTGCAGGCGAAGTGTGTGATGTGCTCACATGGTAGTGAACCTTCCGCACACTTGACTGAACGTTGCGTGCCAAACCATCCGAAGAGCAGCTGTGACCAGTGTTCGTTTTGTCCACGCGTCATCCACGAGTTTCTGCGGTGATACTCAAGGTTTCAAGTGTGTTGTGCGTGGTAGAAACACGGAATCAAAGTGCTTCGTGGTGGGTGATGATACAGCGGCAATCACAGATTGGTGCCTCTCAGCGACGCGCTGCCGCCATGGCTGAATTACAAGTGTGCTGTGTTCGCATATACCGTATTCCTAAGACTACCGCAATGTCTCAATTTCGCTGCGCAACCCGAAGGCGCTAGGCGCGCGCATTTCTCTTGTTTGAATTTCCCCGCAGGGAAAATTCTTCTACAAGATGAAGGGATTGTGACACCCCCACAAACATGGACGGAACCCCAGCCATTTCAAGATGTTTACGTTTATTTCTTAAGCCCACAAAAAAGAAACGAAAATCTTCGGGGTAACAAATAGGCATTCCGGAGTGGAGTACCTGGAAGGGTTATCTCTACAGTTCTCGCGGGCCCCTTCACGCAAACACGAGGACCAGGGCGGTGCTTTGTTGTCTACAGACAGAGTGACAGTTTACGGTGGCAATAATCCATGCGCACCCTTCAGATTTGTGGCATGGGGGAGCAGCAGAGCACCTTTTGTTGGTTCGGTGAATGTGACCCTGCTGCAGTGCCTGTTCCGGGTCCAGCCTAACTTTCCGTCAGCCTCCGTGGCTCCAGGGCTCATTACTGCGTTCTGCGCGGATGGCCACACACGGCGTTGAATGATGAAGAAGCGGCAGCTGCGGAGAATTTCGCGGGAGACACCGAGCTGCATGGAGACGTTGAGACTCGGTCTGGACATTGGCTCATCAAGTACCAGGAACCGGGGCAATTGGTTCGGCCGAAAACATTTCGGCACAACACTGGAAACTCCGGACGTTGGCTACTACAGACGACGCACTTTGTCGGAAGCATCGGGGCCATTGTTCGCCCGTGGTTCACGCGTCTTGGGACAGCTCCCCATCTCCTTCTCTCTAAGGCTTGAGTTTGTACATTGTTACTTGCTCGGCTTTACTTGGGAGAGGGTTTTCCACTGGTGTGCGCCCCGGGGGGGAGAGGGGGGCATCGAAGATGACACACTCCGACTGACAAGAAAATATGCCGCGTCGATAGTGACAATTGGTTAGGTGCCATGGAGGGGCGGAGTCTTGTCCTACGAAAAGAACTACGGGACGGCGATCGGGAGACGAGGGGATGAGATCGAGATGGTAGAGAGACGGAATGAAAAAGAAAGATAACGGTATGAAGAGATAGCGATGACAGTCGACGAGATGATGACTGAGGCAGAGATGATATAACGAGGAATGAACGTCAGAGATGGGAAACGAGAAAGCGAGTGAATGCGGGACATTATGAAAGAAGATTAAGATGGAAATTGCTGAGAGAGACAGGGAAGACAACGCAGATTATAGCAACTGACAACATGGACCATTCGTTAGACGAACTTTACGCACCCTATTTAGACGAGCTTTGCAGGCAGGGAAGCGGCGCGTTGATGCATTGCATGGTTTACTCATTGATAACTTCATCATTTGGGTCGTCATATGTTTGCTTTTTATATGCATGCCCTTGTATTGCTGCAGTTACTTTATGTGCCTGCCTTGTTTCGAACGTCACGAGTGTCTAAATCATGTGTTATAATTTTGTGTAGTGATTGATGTACGCGGGTATACGATGCTTGCAGTTAGGAATAAATTAAATGAATCAGTAAACAGGAACACGCTGTAGCGTCTCTTACTTCCGGGCCCCAGCATGAATCCCTGTATGTGGGAAGTGATTGAGACACATAGCCAAGAGGGAACCGGATAGACAAGGGCTTAAGTGGTGTTGCCTTTCCTTGGTAGTTGGTGGCGTAAGCGGGGACACCTCAAGTGGTAGCAGCGGTGGGATTACTGCTGGAGCAACGGTGCGAGATTACCATCTCGTACTAGGGAAGGAGAGGCGGCAAATTGAACGAGCAGTCTACCAAGATGACCGACAGAGACGACTCACTAGAAATGAGCGCGTTAATGTTAGCCGACATGGTTCCATCGTTTACGGGATGGGAGGTGATACGGGTCCAAATATTGGGGACTTCTTGAAGATTTTGGAGCAGGTTGGTCGCTTGGGAGGATGGCGGGGTAGCGAGCTGGTTTGCACAGCACGATGCAAGATGGTAGGCGCGGCGCACGATTTTGCGTGGTGGGATGATGGCGTCAATGCGGCTGCAACTTTTTCTGAGTTCAAATATTTGGCCCTCATGAGGTTCGATACGGAGCCATTTATCTTTAAAACGGAATGGTTTTTAAACGCGAGGCAGAAGGCGGACGAGGGGGTGAGGTCATTTGCGAGTCGCTTGCGCTTGCTCGGGACCGCCACCCTGGTGAGTTCCGATAGTCAGGATCCAGCTAAAGCTTCACTGCGCCACGAAGTTCTAGCTGAACAATTGATCTCACTATTTTTATTAGGCCTGAGGGAACTTGTCCGCAGATTTGTTCTCTCTCGGGACCCGAAAACGTTTGACGAGGCCATTGCCATAGCGGTCTAAGAGGAACAGAATGAGAAAGGGTCGTGGAACCATACGTTACCCGTTCGATACGCAGAAGCGAAGACGGATATTCATGAGACGCATAGCCGCCTTGACCGCCTCGAAAAATTTGTGGAGAGCTTGGCAGTACGCAATAAGGTGAAGCAGAATCGGAAGGAATTCCCAAATCAGCTTGTTATCCCGGCGGGTGCTCTAACTCTGACAGGCTTGGTCAATTTTGGCGAGAATACTACTGGTACCGGCGAATAAAGTTTAATTCGACGGTTGGCAGCCGCATTCACAAAGGCAAAGAGAAGGTGACAAAAATCGAATCTTGAAACCTAGACCCAGCTCCACCTCATGACGGTGGCGCGCAGAGGTCAATCGCTATCGTAAATATTTGCGAGGAAACAAGCTTCATAAAAACGAGTCGCCGTTCATCATGTGCGGAGGTGGTTAATGTATTTTCCGTGATCGAGGAGGATGTTCCGCCATTGAGCGAGTGTGTGTTTTGGGGAAACGCTCTCACGCCGATGCCACTGGGTGAAACAAATGCTGCCGATGTTGAAGTTGCTAGAGCGGATACAGACGGTTTAGCTGCGGTTTTTACCTCGAAGGTCCCAAGAGATGATGAGGCATTACGAGTAGGAGTAGCAGATATGGAGTCGGATGAGAATGGGTTTTCTGAGGTTGCAGTTGTCGGAGTGTTTGTCAACACGGCGGTTGACCGAACGTTAGAGAGAGTAAATGAGATTGAGGAATGCCTAGATCGCAACGGGGTGGTTTTTGTGGGGCCAAAGGGGAACTGCAGCTCACTCGATGTACAGCGCACCAAGCCCGGGCATGCGCAGCGGTGGTCTAATAAGGTAGCTTCTCACATGCCCCACTCCATGAGTGAGTTGAGTAGGTGGAAGTTCGGACCATTCAACAAGGGCCCGGGACTCGGAGTCTGGGAAGAGGTCTGCATACGGGTCGACGCTGAGCGCTCGGGGATCGGCTAGGGTCATAAGAGTCCGAAATTTTGTATGTCATTTTGTGTTCTATGATTTCTGCTCGGTCATTGTGCTTGTTACATAAGTGGAGACCTTGTGTCAAAATATCAGTTTTTTAGGGGCGAAGCTCCTTATGGCGTGGCTTGTGCGTCCCTCTTAGTACATAACCACCAGTGGCACATACCCGAAATAGGTATAACATTTGACCTCCAAGGTGGTGCCGGGGAGAGATTTCTTCTGTGCGTTGTTTAACGATAAAAAAATAGTGCTCTATGTACATGCCAATGGCTCCTAATGGAGAATGAGAGACAGTAGCATTCGGCTTTTAGTGCGCACGCTGCGATGCCCACTGAGCACTATCTGACAGGAAAATGTTGCTACGTTATACTCGCTGGGCGTAACCTCCTTTGTTTTAAAAAGGATTAGCGGGCATTGGGCAGCAGTGCCATGAATACAGTGAACTAGTATATAACATGAACTCAAGGTGGTTGAAGGTGGGAAGTAGACCCGAAGCGCAAGCCGTAAGAAAGTGTGCGTGTGCCACCTCTCGTTTATTCCTCGGAATGTCCACTGAATCGCGGTGCTTCTATATGGGAAATATATAATGAAAAGATGCGAGATGGTGGGACTTGGAGTGTTGAATAGATGGATGAACGGACACACAGACAGATGCATGGATGGACGCATGAACGGACGCAGGGGTGGATGCATGAACGAACGCAGGGACGGGCGCACGAACAGACGCATTGACGGTTACACAGACGGACACATGGACGGACGAATGCTTCACCCCACTCTCCATCATTCACTCCGTGAATATGCTGCCATATTTTTTGTTTTGCATTGGCTTCTCCTCTTGTTTTATTTTGTTGATTGTGCTTCAAGTGAGGTAGGTAGTTCACTCGGTTAATGTGGTTTTGTGGTGCACGGTATCTGATGTTGATCACTGAGGGAGTGTTACCACCTGGGATCAGTTCACACCTAATGATAGGGAGAACATAGAGTCCGTGAATGTGAGGTTACCTAGATCTCGCCACTTGTTGGAGAGAGGGTGTGAGGGAGAGTGGTCTGGGAAACGGTATAGTTTAGATAGACAAAATATGTGACTGGCATCTGTGGCCCAAACTAGGCAGATTATGCGAGGTGTTTGGTCGAGATACCTCAATAGACGCTGCACAACACGTGATGAGATGAGACAAGTAAAGACAACAGACAAGCTACGGCGTTTTCCCTACACCATAGTGTCGTGCCTCGATAGGAGGCGGGGGTGTCGTGATCGGTATTGATATACAAAGCTCAATGTCACAGTTGCATAAGACAGCATATACGCTACTTTCTCAGCCCATCCAAACATGCAATTCGCGTTGAAGGTCCCTTTCCCCCACTGAGGATCACCAGACGCCAGACAGGAGATGGTACGCGAGGGTAATTCAGTATTGCTGCCTGTAGGACCTGTGTTCTCCCGCCATCCCGCTTTTTGTTTGGTTTGAGATGTTCGATAAAATCTTAAAATTTTGTGCATCTGTAGAATGAAAGCGTATTGAAATGTGTGTATTCTCTGTTCGATTGTGCTGAGAGTGGACACTGCAGGCGAAGTGTGTGATGTGCTCACATGGTAGTGAACCTTCCGCACACTTGACTGAACGTTGCGTGCCAAACCATCCGAAGAGCAGCTGTGACCAGTGTGCGTTTTGTCCACGCGTCATCCACGAGTTTCTGCGGTGATACTCAAGGTTTCAAGTGTGTTGTGCGTGGTAGAAACACGGAATCAAAGTGCTTCGTGGTGGGTGATGATACAGCGGCAATCACAGATTGGTGCCTCTCAGCGACGCGCTGCCGCCATGGCTGAATCACAAGTGTGCTGTGTTCGCATATACCGTATTCCTAAGACTACCGCAATGTCTCTATTTCGCTGCGCAACCCGAAGGCGCTAGGCGCGCGCATTTCTCTTGTTTGAATTTCCCCACAGGGAAAATTCTTCTACAAGATGAAGGGATTGCGACACCCCCACAAACATGGACGGAACCCCAGCCATTTTAAGATGTTTACGTTTATTTCTTAAGCCCACAAAAAAGAAACGAAAATCTTCGGGGTAACAAATAGGCATTCCGGAGTGGAGTACCTGGAAGGGTTATCTCTACAGTTCTCGCGGGCCCCTTCACGCAAACACGAGGACCGGGCGGTGCTTTGTTGTCTACAGACAGAGTGACAGTTTACGGTGGCAATAATCCATCCGCACCCTTCAGATTTGTGGCATGGGGGAGCAGCAGAGCACCTTTTGTTGGTTCGGTGAATGTGACCCTGCTGCAGTGCCTGTTCCGGGTCCAGCCTAACTTTCCGTCAGCCTCCGTGGTTCCAGGGCTCATTACTGCGTTCTGCGCGGATGGCCACCCACGGCGTTGAATGATGAAGAAGCGGCAGCTGCGGAGAATTTCGCGGGAGACACCGAGCTGCATGGAGACGTTGAGACTCGGTCTGGACATTGGCTCATCAAGTACCAGGAACCGGGGCAATTGGTTCGGCCGAAAACATTTCGGCACAACACTGGAAACTCCGGACGTTGGCTACTACAGACGACGCACTTTGTCGGAAGCATCGGGGCCATTGTTCGCCCGTGGTTCACGCGTCTTGGGACCGCTCCCCATCTCCTTCTCTCTAAGGCTTGAGTTTGTGCACTGTTACTTGCTCGGCTTTGCTTGGGAGAGGGTTTTCCACTGGTGTGCGCCGCGGGGGGAGGGGGGGGGCGTCGAAGATGACACACTCCGACTGACAAGAAAATATGCCGCGTCGATAGTGAAAATTGGTTAGGTGCCATGGAGGGTGCGGAGTCGTGTCCTACGAAAATAACTACGGGAAGGCGATCGGGAGACGAGGGGATGAGATCGAGATGGTAGAGAGACGGAATAATAAAGAAAGATAACGGTATGAAGAGATAGCGATGACAGTCGACGAGATGATGACTGAGGCAGAGATGATATAACGAGGAATGAACGTCAGAGATGGGAAACGAGAAAGCGAGTGAATGCGGGACATTATGAAAGAAGATTAAGATGGAAATCGCTTACAGAAAACGAAGACGACGCAGATGATGGCGACTGACAACACGGACCATTCGTGAGAGGATCTTTACGCACCCTATTTGGACGAGCTTTGCAGGCACGAAAGCGACCCGTTAAGGCATTGCATGGTTTTATTCATTGATAACTTCATTTCTGTCGTCGTGTGTTTGCTTTCTATATGCATACCCTTGTATTGTTGCAGGTACTTTGTTATGTGCGTGCCCTGTGTCGAACGTCGCGAGTGCCTAAATCATGTGTTATAATTTTTTGTAGTGGTTGATGTACGCGGGTATACGATGTTTGCAGTTAGTAATAAATTAATGAATCAGTAAACAGGAACAGGTGGTACCGTCTCTTACTTCCCGGCCCCAGCACGAATCCCTGTATGTGGGAAGTGATTGAGACACAGCCACAAGGGAACCGGATAGACAAGGGGTTGAGTGGTCTTGCCTCTCTTTGGTAATCGGTGGCGTAGTGGGGGACGTCTCAAGATAAATAGTCATTCTACAACCCCCCTACGCGTGTTCTGGCGTGGAGTAGTGGATGGCGTACTCGGTTCGAAATTATTAAATGGCGAGTTGAAATCCCGTCAAGAAGCGTTTTGTTATTTTTGTTGTTTTAATTTCATTGTAAATGTGCGGAATTTTTCTTATATAATTATTAATTTATGCTGAATGGGCACACCCGTTTTAGCCCTATGAAGCCATTTCGCGCAGAGCATTGGGACGCTGCCGCTCCAGCGTCCCAGTAACTGTGCTGGGAGGCGCTGGTACGAGCGCCATACTGGCCGGTAATCGGGCGTGGCGCTGGATGCTGGTATCCAGTGGCGCTGCTTTTGCAATAGGGTGACAACCAGAAAAAGTTGTGGGGGTAATCCTTGATGATGTTAGTATGTCGCGTTAGTTCTTCGACCTGCGATATATCACAGGGGGGGGGGATCAGGAAAGTTAATTGTTTTAAGGTGACCACTCTGTAGTAGTATGTTGTGATGCTTCTGAAGAATGCTGTTGATATTTGGTGTGAATGCGGAGTGTGTTATAACCAGGCTCGTGCTTGAGGGTGCGGCGTTGTTCTTCCGAATGAAAAGTTCCTTACGGTCAATGTTCTCAGCCCGTTTATTAGCATCGTTAATGATTTGTGGTAGATGTTTTTGTTTCTGTAGGGCCTCCTGAAGTTTGGTGCAGTTGTCTGTAAAATGTGAATTTTTAACGTATTTACCTAAAACGCAGTGCTTGACCATATGGGATTGCCGTTTTGCAGTGCTTTGGATGTGAACCTTTAATATTTAGGTATGACTGGCTATCTGTGGGTTTCCTAAAGGGTTTAGTCATCGCTTGATCAGCACGTATGGTGACCGTGTCGCCAAGAAAATGTATTGCTGTGCTTGGGTATGATTCTAAAAAGGAGATGAAAAATTTAAAAAAAAGTTTCCTTTTGTCCGTCCTATACTTCTGGGCATTTTCCCACTGGATCCAAGCACACTTTTTTCATATATATATATATATATATATATATATATATATATATATATATATATATATATATATTTATATATATATATGTGTGTGTGTGTGTGAAATCTAACAGACAATACTGCCAAGGAAAGTATAGGGGAAGTTATGCGATCAAATTGTAATGCGAATGTGACAAAAGAAAAGTGGTTGACAAGATAACTTGCCGTCGGCAGAAACCGAACTTGTGACCTTGGCGCAGTCTCCGTGTGCGAAAAGGGCCGCGCTTTTCAAACACAGTGAAGTAACAACTGAGACGCTTTTTCACGTTCATCTGTACCTGTGAGTACGTTTCTTGCGTCATTTGTACATCATCAACGCGGGGCACATTTTCATCTGCTTGTCACTCCTCGCGTGAAATTCCCATTGACTGCTATCGCAATCATAGCTTTGCCTTTTCAGCAAAACTATGACCTTTTCTTTAGAATTTCAGAGATAAGTCAAATCTACTCGCCCCCCCCTCCCTTCCCACATCGTGCCACCGCCAATCTGAGAAACTCCACATCGATGTCGCACCGCCGCTGGAGGTGAAAACACTGGCACGCCGTTGCCGGCAGTTTCGGAACCGGTGCACAGGTCTACTGCATGTATGATGCGTTTGTGTCAAAATAATTATCAGTGTTAAGTAGGGCTGTGCGTGTCCTCTTCTTGCTCCCATCATTGTGCGCTTACGTTTCATAATACCCCAAGAAAGCGTTTAATAGATCTGTAACTCTACAATACATCATGGTAATATGTTGCGTGCACTATTTTTTGCGGAGTGACATACTTAGGCGTGCAGTAACAAACATCGCTGCAGTAACATATTTTAAAGATTCTTTTAAATATTTCACGGCCAGAGAACACTTCCACTTATTATTGACAGCTGGATGTTCGCGTTTTTGACTGCTTGCCCACATGCATCTTAATTACAATGTTTTTTATAGCGCTGAATCACTGCTATTGGTGTGTGTGCACGTCTCATGACGCCAATGTGTCGCTACGACGTTTTTTTTCAGTTCCGTAAGTACAAAATCAATCTTTTTTCCTAAATATTGGAAGCCGAAGCTTAGGTACGACAATTTTATAGATGTGCGTAGTGTGCAAACACGAAGCCAAACAGTGGCGGCATCGGCTTAGTGGCAAGACGTTCCGTTGGGACAAGTAATGGAACTAAGCAATTGTAACCAAAGAGAGAGTGGAGGGCGCTTCATTTGAATCGTATTTATCAATTTTTTATTATCAAAGGCACGCACAAGAGGGGGCTGGGGGGAGGGGGTCCTTTCAGAGAGTGGAGCATTTCAGTATACCGAGGTGTAAACAGTGCCAATTGATGATGAAGATGATGAGCTTTTAGCTTTGCTGGCACTCGCCCACAAAGGGGGATCGGCCAAGAACCAGGCGGCAGGATCATCAAGTGAGTTAGTTATGAGTCAGGCATTCAGGTAATCTCGTAACCAGAAATCATATTAACAATAGACAAAGAAGACAATCTTTTTGTTGCTATTATGTACACTGTAAACAAAAATGAGCCTATAAAGGCACTTTAAGCAGGTATGTGCGCTTTTTTCACCCATCCCAAAATACGAACTCCCTTGAAAAGGCATAAAATGGGCTGAAACTATTATTTTACCATGATCATCGAAAATTGCAAAGTATGAGAGTTAGACCAGTTTGAAATGGGAGTGACTGAAAAATAAAACGAAAAGGAAATCGGCGTGGGTCAGAAGGGTGTATCTAAATACGCCCGATTGGGCAAGAAAACACAAGCGAGACGGATCGTTCTAAGCCTCAGCGTCAACATCAAAAATTATTTCGGTAGGCAAGATTGAAATAGCCCGCGCCGCGCCGACGCTCTTCAAAAAGTTCATAAACCACGCCTTGCCTTCCGGCGTATCAAGAACGACACGCATGCCCGGCGGAGAAAGTGGTCTGGACTATAGAGGATTTTAGTCTGTCCGGCGCACCGCTATACGGGAAAAAAGTTTGCAGATACCGGTTTATCGGGTCTGAACAGCGCATGCGCGTGCCTTACGGGCGTGTACCGGACACTCTGAAACGCCCGACATTCTTCCAAAGTTGCCATTACCGGCTTCCCTATTGAGCCGAGTCAAGTCAAACCAAACAAAAACGAAAGAAAAAACAAAATAGCTACTTCTACGCCCGCTACCAGCATGGCACGAAGGACACGCTACTAGCCTTCCGACGATAAAATTAAACTCCAAGAAGTTCTTGCTCTGAACCCTTTTGAGAATGCTTCGTGTGGCACACAATCATGAAAGAGTGTCAATGCTACTGCAACGGACACTCGTGGTGCCGATTCTGATGCCGATCACCGTGATGCTGATGTTTTCTTCATAGTTAGACTTAAATCCTTGCGCAAGTAAAGAAAATAAACATAAATTTCCGTTTTGTAAGGAAAAATTTGTTGGCATTGTGTAACTTTTTTCTTTTCAGATTCAGTCAGTAATCATGAAGACTTTCTACTTTGCGCACACGCAGATACGGCAGGCACGGCTGCGAAGGTGTTGTGGGCGTTTTTTGGACCGATTTTGGGCGGTACGGAATAAAAGTAGAGGATTTTAGTCTGTGGGGCACTGCGGTACGTTTTTGCGTATACCGCGTTGCCGGAGGGCGTCAAGCCGGATAGCGTTGAAACGAGCTTTTTGCACTTTTAGCCTGTACCGCCCAAAATACGCCCAAAAAACGCCCGCAACGCCTTCGCGGCCGTGGCCGCCGCATCTGCGTATGCGCAAAGTAGAGAGTCTAAACGATTACTGACTGAATCTGAAAAGAAAAAAATTGGACAATGCCAATAAATTTTTGTTACAAAACGGAACTTTATGTTGGTTTTCTTGACTTGCGCTCTAATTTAAACCTAACTATGAATAAAAAATCATCATCACGGTGATCGACATCAGAATCGGCATCACGAGTGTCTGCGCAGTAGCATTGACACACGTTCAGTGATTGTGTGCCACCACGAAGCATTGTCGAAAGGGTTCAGCGCAAGAACGTTTTCGAGTATAATTTTATCATGGGCAGGCGAGTAGCGTGTCCACGACGCCATGCTGGTAGCAAAACTCGAAGTAGCTATTTTGTTTTTTTACGTTTTTCTTTGGCTTGACTTGACTCGTCTCAAAGGGAAGCCGGTAATGGAAACCTTGGAAGCATGTTGGCCGTTTGGGCATTTGAGAGGGTTCGGTAAACACCCGCAAGGCACGCGCAAGCGCAGTTCAGACCTGGTAAACCAGTATCCGCAAATTTTTTTCCGTATAGTGGTGCGCCGGACAGACTAAAGTCCTCTTATACCAGTTTGTGTACTTCGGAGCGCGGGAGAGTGCATCGCTTCTGTACTACCTTCTGTTCGTCGAGGCAGCCAGCGGCGGCCGGGATTAAGTCATCTGTGCTGTCTAATTTTCAAGCCGAGGACGCATGGTAAGTAAAGCCGAATGAACTTTGTGCGCTATTTCTTCGTATTTGTGTGCGCCACAGCAACGCCATCAGTTGTTATAGGGCTCGCACTGGGTTCGAATTCTACATTTGTTTTCTCCGGAGTGAAGGCAACAAAACTCGCCGGGAATTCACTCGCTTTACCACCTAAGCCGCCAGAAACCTACGCTGCCAAGCCGAAACAAAGATATTTTTCCGTTACGCGAAAACTGGCCCTCTTTCCGATCCACGGCCGACTATCTAAAATCATGCGAACTGAATAGCCGGCCGCATATGCAACATGACGGTGAAAGCACCGGCGGTGGCTAGCAATTGCAAACTACTCGTGCATCTCGACGAAGCTTGACGGCCTCAACGACGATGCGTTCATCGAGATCCTCGTTTGCGTTACAATCACCGAGATTACTGGAAGTAGACGGTGCAGCTGCAGCGACTCGGCATGCCCGAACGTGTCCCGTTTTTGTGCACAGCCAGCAGAATCCGGCGCCGCCGCAGCCGGTGCGTTTGCTCGTGCCGTTTTTGCAGGCGCATATCTTCCTAAACGAAGTTTCAAAAAGTGCGAGCTGTGTCTTTACAGTACTTTGCGTGAAAAGTTGAATTCGGTACGGAACGTAGCGCTAAAAAAGCAGGCAGACTCGAATTATTTCGCGAAAAGAGCGGCGGCCGCTTCGTTCCCCGGGCTAATAACAAAAGTGAACATTTCTGCCGTGTGCGGATGTGGTTTTTCGGTTGCTGTGGTGTTTTCGTTTCACTTCTCAACCAGGCGTAGCCGGGGGGTGGCACACATTGTGCCCATGCCCCCCCATTCTCAAATTTTTGTTTGAGCAGAAAATAGTCATTTTAAAAGGGGATGCTCCCCCCCTGCTGCGAGAAAAAATTCTTGCTAGGCACGTATTTCTCATCTGTGAATGCAACATGTGTGTTGCGAGCCCGTACTCTCAATAGCGTCTATCGAGGGGAAGGAAAATTAGGAATAGTCATATATGCAAAGAGTGTGTAACGCAAATGTGCAATTCTGTTGCCAAGGCCACGGTGAGGTAGTCGTAACGCTACTTGAGATCATCAAAAACCTCACATTGCTTTGGTGTGCTTTTATTTGGTGCTGTTAACGCTCGGTGTTTTGAGCCACGACGTGTAGCATTCGTCCAGAAAATTATTCCATGCAGAGCGAACTCACTTGAGTTGCTGCAGCGCGCGGTTCCTCAGAATGCGTTCGTTTAATAATATTCATCTGATTGAAAGGAACCATGAGCAGTACGTTTTTCGCAAGTTCAAGTTTAGTTGTTTTTTTTTCTAAAAGGAAGTAGTAAGAGAGGCTGATCCATAGCTATGATTTAAACATGTGTTGTAGGAGCATAGCGGCCGAAAGGTTGAGACGTCGCTTCATCTGTTTTTCCTCAACACATGAGAACCATTTGTGTCAACAGTCAACACATGTGAGACCTAAATAAGCTTATTTAGTATCCAGTCAGTGAATAGTAGTCAGCCTCTTCCTGGGCTTTTCTTCTCTGGCCCATAGGGACTCGACTTGGATTATTAGACCCCAATTGGGTTTGCCTTATCGGGGCTAATTATGTTCGGGTAAATGAAGTGATACCATTAACAATTATGCCTAGTTATATTTGGATATACTTAACTTGGCTCACCTCGTCTCATATAAGTGTTTCATGAATTACCATGAAAACAGCAAACAACATTGCCTCCTAATTTAATCTGCTTATACTTGATTTTACGGGTTATATTATGCTACACTATGATTGAACAGTTATTGCAACAGTTTGGCGTACAAGGCAAGTTCAACTTGGGTTAGTGTGGCAAGGGCAAGTTGGGCTGATGAAATTTATTTTTATACTTGGCTTCATTTGTTTATATGGTGCCAGCTATGCTTGCTTAGGCTTACTGGTAAAAAAAAGCTATGCGTCCAGCACTTCCATTGGCGCTACCTAAGCTGCTGCATGAAAGAGTGGCATAGATTTGATGGAGCAAAGGAAAGCAACACTCTGTTGTCGTTTCGGCTATGAGCGCCGTAACTCCGTCAAACAAAGTGCTGTGCAAGGCCACCTGATTACGACTGGACAGACATGCACGCTGCAGCAGGCAGTGTGCATATATGGCACGTCGATGCGTCCTGCCACAAAACGCCGTGGTCTGCACACTGTTTCTTACGCCTGTACGTTTAAGACACGTTGCAAGCTGTACTAGGCTGGTGCTGAATTAAATAATGGATTCTTATACGTGTGAGCTCATCATAGCAGCCTAAGCAGTGCAATAAGCACTTGCAGCTGAATGCTGCACGTTTTGTGTTTGTTAGTCATAATTTATATATTTTTATCTTGTTTTCTAAGTCCCATTCATTTATTACTAGCTGGCATGCAACCTAATTGCTGCAACAAAATATAATTGACGCTGAACTCTGGCACCTTTCAGAAAGAAGATGCAGACTCAGCCAAATATCACTTGACCTATGGCTGTTCGTTTTTGTAGTAACGTATGGATTACTTGTCATGTGCCTACCGATGTTTTTTTTCGTTTCCGTCAAGCTGTGGCCATCATATGTCGTTGTGACTGCTTTTAAATGCGTGCAGCAGTTATGAGAAAACTGTGACAACTCAGCAGGATTTGTGTATAAGTTAGCCCATCATACCTTGTGATGATAAAGTAAGCAGAGAAAATTTTGAGCACACCCCATGCATATAGGGGTGAGCACTAGCATTCAAAAACTCGGTGAAGATTTTTCCAAGCTATAATGCACAATGTTTCCTCCGTCACTGTATTAGTGTGTATGTGCGCTGTGCTCAAGATAGTATTGTATGATTAAAAGACATTTAGCTGTGAAGTGGACATTACAAGGGCTTTGATTGGCTCCCTCGTGGCTCTTTATTTTCAAATAAATATTGTACGCACGCTATAGAGCTTACAGGCAATTTTAATTCACTGTACCAGGTGGGGAAGTAGCAGAAATGTTGGTAAATTATTTTCTGCAGTAGTGCCTGCTGTGCTGCTACCTCTGGCTTGACGTTCTCAACTTTGTTGCACTTAGAATATGTTATCATTGCATATCTTTTCTGTGTTGTTTCAACACCCGTGAACCTTCATGGGATTCAATTTATTGCCTCAACTGCTATTGGACATTCTTTTTTTAAGGACTTGGGCACTTTGCAACAAGTGTTCAGCTGAGAGGTAGAGCTAGTTTGGGCCCATTTTGATAATGGCTCAATAGCATTAAGACATTTAAAAATAAGTGCAAAAACAGTGGTATAATTATCTTTTGAACTCATTTTGTGTATGAAGTGTAGGTTTTTGCCGCTATGCAATGCATAGCAATTATTTTAGTCAAGCTACTTGATATTTTGAAGAATCTAAAGTCTCACATTATATTCAATGGCATTTTGAAAGTGTGTGCACCCGCAATACGTGGCGTGAATAAAATTCTTACCGTATATCTGTGCGGTTAACAAAATATTTGAACGAGATTTTGCTAACAGTAAATGTAAAAATAGTTGTTGACATCTAATGGGTCTGCTGTTTGGATACTGTATGTCCGCTTCCTAAAGGCCATTGAAGAATTCACGCAGCCTTACATTTATGTATCAAATTTTCTGTACCCGAGTCTCATACATTTTTGTCACAGTGTGTATGAAAGAAACCTAATAGAAATCCACTGAAGGAACTAACCTATTCACTTAATGAAGCATAACTGAATCAATATTAGCATAAGTAAACAAAAAAGGAATAGCAAAGAATTATAAGTAATGTGAAAGAGATGTTAGCATTGAGGTTCAAGCTTTTGTATGATGCTTTATTGCCAAGCAATATAGGGATGTGGATAGCAGCACATGGTCCTATGTGTCTTGCAATATTACCTACAAATGAAGAAACATTTCTGGTCAATAAATAGTTTGCCTTTTCACTGCAGAGCAATTGCTACTAGTGTGCCACAATTAATCTTGAAATCAAGGTGGGACGTGTGTAACTGGGCCTGCGGGAGAATACCCAAAAGGATGAGGTGGCTTCATACGGACACCGCATATGCCATAACCACAAGGCCAGCTAGGAATCCGATAATTAGGCAAGTAGCATTTTTGTTTCCCCAGCCAAGTCATGCTCCTGCCTGCCGATCAGATAAATTGAACACTGAAGTTCAGAGATTTCAATCCTACGTTGAGGGTTTGGAGCTTCAAGGCAAATGACATAACTGAATAGAAATTGTGCCTATTTTTACCAATAATTGGCACTGAAGCATAAGAAATTCACAAGAATTTGGTTCTGCCGTTGCCAGGAGAAAAGCTCTTCGTGGAAGTAAGATAACTAGTTCAATATCACTGTTGCTCGAAGATGTCTGTAAATGTGGAAAGGTGTAAATTCAGTCATAAATTTCAGCTTCAAAATGCAACTGACGAACATTTGTAGATTTAAGAAACCCAACCCGAAAATGTAAGTGTTCATGTGGTTGTTCTGCACGGCAGAATGGTAGCTTGAATTCAGTTCATGTTTGAAGTCGTCTGCTTTTGACGAAAGATGGACCACATTTCAAACTGCTGAAATGAAATTCAGAAACCTGGAGAAGCGCTTAAATGCAGCGAATATGAAAACAAGCCCAAGTCGCTAAGCCCAAGTACCAGAAAATAGCTGTGACAAAAAGTACTCATGCTAGCTATGCTCATGAACAAAACATGTGATGAACAAGGATAAATCAAGGCTAAATACATGCAGTAATATTAATAAAGACTACCAGAGAAACATGAATAAACTCCAAACAACTGTGCAGTCGCATCAGCAAGCAAAAAAATATGGGGTGACTCTCACTGCGAAGTGCCGCGATTCTTGAATTAAGGTGTAAATGTGGCCACAGCAGCCATTATAAGTGGAAGTATGCTTCGAAATAGTGAATTGTTGGGCTAGTTAGCTTACATTTGGCCTAGAGGAGCGAAGGCTTGGAATCAAAGGAAGACTACTTAGAAGACGCTGAACTTGCAACAGAGTTTATTTTGAAAAGTATATCAGCGGAAAACCAATGCGCTGGCACAGTCACACCTGATTTTCACTGAACCAACAACAAATATCTGGACAAAAAATGTGTTAACAGTCTACGAAACCATGAATGCGGCATGTTTATTCAGTTTTAAGACTTAACTTCGTGCATAGTAGTTTATTTCCTTCATTGTCAGATGTGCCATTGATGCACTAATGAATGCATCTGCGGTAATTTCGATTTTTCCTGCCTGTAATATTTTGCGCTCACACCTGCCCTCACCTCTGCCCTTGACATTCGTCTCCTCGAAAAGTGCATTGCAGACAAATGTACTGCAATGCGCAGGATGGTGTGCACCATTGTTTCGAGCATGCACCGTAGTTGCGTGCTCTCCGAGTCTATCGTTAGGGCATCGGCCTGTTTGGGCGATGTACGCTTTACCAAAGCTGAATGCTATCTTATATACCACTTCCGTAGCTGAACGGACAAATGGCTTTTTATGCTTTTTAGCATTTTAGACTAGGGGGGCAACTAAACTATAGTGAATGCTCGAAACAATGGGGCGCACCTTCCTGCGCATTGCAGTATATTTGGCTGCAATGCGCTTTTCAAGGAGGCGAATGTCAGAGGCAGGGCTAAGGGCAGGTGTGAGCCCATAATCTTGCAGGCGTGAACACAAATGCATAACATTTGTGTGGGCGCCACTTCAGGGGTGTCATCTTAAGCCGCTGTTCACCTATCGTTGCCCGACTCAAACTTCTAAGCAGCATCAGATTGAAGTCTCCCTAATTTGGTCTTGCAAATTATTACAGTTTTTTTCAACGCCATCTAGGTCTTGTAAATTTTGAATTGTCTTGTTAGTGCCAACCACACGAATCTAATTCATAGCGTTGGAGCATTTTTACAAGAGAGTGAGACCTAAAACACGCTTGACCACAGAAATAATTGACAAGCGAACTCTCAAATGCCGAAAGGAACTAAATTGCATAAATCTAGTTCATGCTGCAGCACTCGTGTTTTTTTGTTTGCTGCATACGTGTGGCCGATTCGAGCGATCAACAAGCCGATTCGGAGTATGGCGTGACTTGGCTTGCAGTTTGGTTGTGGTAGTCATTCAAGAAGTACTTGGCTGAAAACGGCCATTACGATGAGCCCAAAAATGCACGGCCTTCAGAATCTGCATTTCTGCATTGACTTTTACCCTGACGCAATCCCAACCATAGCCACTGCAACCTTTTAGTGCAGGCAACCCAGTTAAACTATTGTAAAAACAACGCGGGCAGCTGGACATGGCATTCGGTGCCGCACTCGATCAGGCTGCCGGAGTCCAGAAAATCTGAACGGCGCACCATGAGGCATCGCAATTCTCGGTTCCGAGTTTGCAATGATTCAATGGGATAAGCGGCGGGGCCGCAGAGACGTCCGAATGAATGGGCATGTTCGAATACTTAGAGTCCAAAAAAAACGGTGGGTGACTATACATGTTGCAAAAAGAAAGTTGTTTGCACCAGTGCTGGTCTCTTATTCTTTAGGGGGTCTGTCTGGCTCGCATTTAAGACTTCTTCATAAAAAGGATGTGCTTTGTGACAGACAATTATAAGTATATACAGACAGATTGTGTACATGTGTATAAAACTTCTAAGAAAGGCTTTTTTTTCTGGCATGGTTACATCGCAGGCACACTTGCAACGCGCACACACTGTGGAGGCAGATGTAACCACCCTGACGTGCAAAATGTCAGTCATCTCAGTGTTTTGTTAGACTAAATCAAGTTTAGTGGACTCGTGTTGAGAGACTGTGCCAATGAATAATGCAGCAACCGAATAAACAGCAATGTGACTGAGCATCAACATTTGAGTTCGCCTCCTAATACATGACCACCTGACCTAAATGAAGTCTTAACGATTCCCCGATTCCTTTACTGCACTTACTTAGCACCAGCAGACACTTTCCTCTTCCCTAAAGTGAAATCTACCTACAATGCACATCACCATGCCCCTTCAGAGAAACTTGTGCGTGTGCCCTTTAAAGACTCCCGACCGCAAAAGCTTTGTTTGCAGCTTTTTACAAGAATTTGTAGCTTTGCTTGTGGTAATACCGACATTGAAGTTATCTACTCTAACAGATTTTATAATCAATACTAGTGCAGTATTTATGATATTGTGTCGATTGAAAACGCCCTCTGAAGTAGTTTAAGAGACAAGCACCACACAGTGTGAAATTGCCCGAGACTCCATGTGCTTAAGCATTGGTCTCCCGATCAATGCTTCAGCCCATGCAGACCTGCAGGTGGTGAAGAACAAATAAACAGCGGGAAGCCTTTGATCATATCCCCGTGAGCTAAAATAAGGACAACTACTGCCGTAAGCAGCGAAAACCACTGTGAGAGCAGCCCGGCAACAAAGTAAGAAGGGTGAGGTAGCACTCCTCCCCGGGCGCCAGTTAGGGTATAGTGCACACCCCACAAATGTTTTCTGTTGTCAACAATACACCCCTTACTCATAGAACGTCACGCGTGACCTGGTTGCATCAATTCAGAGATGTCGATTGGTGCAAATATCTCGGATGACCACACATCCTTACTTTAAAACCAAATTTTAAAAAATTATAGGCAGCGCTCTTCATTAATACTTGGTCATAAGTGCCTCCGCATGCTGGACTGTCGGACAACACAAGCATTTCAAATTTCCAAATTTGGTGTCAAGGTTTGTTTAAAAAGCTTTCAGAATTATTCTACAAGGATGCAATTTAGTAATGAAAAAGCCATTCGCAAAACTGTGTCGGTGCTCAATACTTCAAAGGCTTTAGAATGGCTTAGCAGCGTCTTGAATAAACCTGTTTTTCCCAAAAACCTCTTCATATACAAAAGGCTTATCAAAGTAAGCTCGAATATTCAGGGAGAGAATACACAGAAACACAGAAGAACAGGTTGCAAGAAATATATGGCTACACGACCCATGTATGGGCTGGGAGTGTTAACACTGCTAGTAGCCATGATGGCGAGTATGGAACACTTTTCCCGCCTTCTGGAATGCTAAAGCACGTAATATTTCATGAGTTGGAAGCTGACTAATCTTTGCATATTACCTGAGGGCATGCAGTCTCACAGAATGAGACCCTCGCTATAAATGAACAAATTAAGGGGAACTTTAAGGGCTTGTGCACCTGCGTTAGGTACATTTCTTAGAACTAATGACAAAATAAGTTAGTGGAGCATCGGACGTATTCTAAGTTGGCAGGTTTGTTCTCTGCCAAAAGAAAGCTATATTTTCGTGCACCGTTCTTACAATCACACCATAATTACTTGAAAGAACTACCTCTATATTGTCATTGGTTTTCTTGTTACCGTCAATATTTTGTTAAGGTTGGAAAACGAGCTCTTAGCATAACCCAATTTTTCGTTCATTTGATACTATAAAGGGATTTAGTGATGAAGAGCACTCTGCATGAAACAAAGGCCTAGCATGCATCTTCTCACAGGGAGTCAGGTTTTACCTCCTAAATTGAGGCATAAATATTAGGAGGGGTTGAGGAAATAGTGAGTTCATTCACATTTGTCTGCCCTATTTTCAAATTCTGCGAAGTTATGGTAAGGCAATACTTCGAGCTTTCTTGTTGGGCGCTTTGGCGACAAGCTTCAATTTTTTAGAAGCTTGTTTTCGTTTTTACAACTAGCCTTTTAATTCACCTTACATCACCACAGTCGCTTAAATTAGCGCCCATAGTAGGTAATGAACCAATTTAAAAATTCTTTCTGTACAATTCTCCTTTCGAATGCCGGTTCTTTCGAAACTCTGCTGTGCCCTATCCTATGTCATTTCGGCTCACCAACACTTGACATCTTCATACAAAACAGCTCTAATTGTTCGTGATACCACCAAAATGAGACATTGTTGTGAAACATCTCTTGTTAACTTTAGTTTGACGGACCATGCGTGGTTAAAGAACTTGTTTCTATTGGTTCAACAGCATGGACACAATGTTACAATTTTGCTCTGTTTTGTTTAGTGTTGCAATAGTGTTGCGCTTGTGCTAGTCCGTTCCTATCTGATATTAGTCTTGTCTCGTTGCGCTACTTGCAATGGCTTTTATGTACAAATAGGAAGTAGCCCAATCATCAACTCTTTCTTAAAGTGTTGCTTTATTTCTTCTATTGCAGGAACGAGCGCAGTTTAGGCCTCACCTGGTGCAGAATAACATAATGTCTCTGCACTTCACTATGATAGACAGTTTGTTTTTCAAGCGTAATCGCCATTTCCTGGAATAGCCTACCTTCTTGTGCCTTATGTGGAATACACTTGAAAAAGTGAACAGAGAAATTTTCACAGACCATGCATTATTCAACTTTTATAGAAACAGCTGCATTTCGAAGCTTTGACATGAAAAAAAATTAGTGGTGACTATTTTGCCCTGCTGCTGTTTGTTTTTTCACAAAAGTGCCTCTCTCCTGGTACTACCTTGATAAGTTTGATTGCGGGAAATGGTAATATTTTTATTGAAAAAACCTTTGCCTTAATAGTGGTGTCAGGGTATATAAACCAAACATATGTGTTGTATACATGCTGACTCAATATGATTTTTTATCGAGTCATGGTTCCTGAATACTCTACTGATTTTGTGACTGGGCGCAGATAGGTCATTGACCCCTGCATACATGTTTAGTATGTTGTGCCTTGCAAACCGGCGCAAGCAAGCTCAATGCGAAATCTTGGTAAATGTACCAGGTTGGTTGGTGTTACATTCACTGCAGCAATGATTTTTCTGCCGCCATAATCTCTGCAATTGACACCATAATAATGCACTATAGTATATAGTTATTGTGTACAATGTTTTTTCTAGCCTAATTGTCAATTGAATTGTTCTTGTGTCTAACAAAAAAATAAGCCCCTCTAAAATGCTCCCAGTTTTTGTTAATTTGCATGCAGTTAACACATTATAACTTGGTCATGACATGCCAAGTCAACCAGCGGTTTTCAGACCATCACAAGTATGGCCGAAAAAATTTCAAATTTCTCGAACAACTCGTCCTGGTTTTTGTTCTTGTTGCCAAAAGTTTTCGTGTCTATTGTAAGCCTTTAGTTCTGTGCCGAATGGGCTAGAGGGCATCGAAAAAAATTTTTTTCGTGAAATGTTTCATAATTCGCTTGATAAAATGGTATTTCTGACAAGGTAATGAAGCAAAGTAACTGTAAAAAATAATTACTCATTTATGTATATCAATTCTTCGATGGCTTCCCACACCAGCAAAGCTGAATAGTTACAAAATTTGTTTTTTTTAGGAAACGTGGAAACTCAAAGGGCCCAAATAGATTATGTGCAGCTGGCCTGTTTGACTTGCTAAAGAATGAAAATAATTTAGGTGCAGAAATTATAGCAGATCATCTGAGAAAAAAATAGCGATTTTCTCTTTTTTGAGGGGGAAAAGCTATGTATTCAGCGACTAATGTCACCTTGGTGCTTGGGCAAAAAATATGCATGATATCTCACTTGAAAGCATATGTATTAGCTGAAAATAGGTGCAGTTACTAGAGAGTATTATTTTTAAACTAAAAAATATTTTTTAAACTTAATTTTTTGTTTACAGCTTTTGACCAACGTAACTCTGCACCAAGATGCACTTCCAAAGGCAATCTTCAGCCCAAGCCCACTGATAAACATGTAGACGGCAATCTTGGCGCCATCTACAAAGCAACCGTAAAGAAAATGGAGTTATCTGTGTTCTACTGCCAAGGTACACTAGAAGGAATGTAGCTAGGGTGTGGTTACAGGGAGCATAGCTAAAAAATTTTTTGTGTGTTGAGTTGGGTGAAGAGAAAAAGTATCAGCTACACTTAATGTAGATTCGTGTGTGCATTTGTATCTGTACAAGTGTATATCCTTATGCATAACTAAAACTGAAAAATATCTGAACTCGAGGGGGTCAGGAGTAGTCGAGAATCTCTCTCCTTTCCTAGTCATGATTCCGAGATGAGCTATGAAGCTGTTGAAAAAGCATACATTACGCAATAACACTACATTACTCACCACGCAAGCGAGAGAAGACAGTAGGCTAGCCTCAAAGTTCTTAATATAAAGCTCTTCATTTGTTGGTAGTCATATCACAGGGTTTGAGCCTCAAGGAGCAAGATAGTCTCCAGAAAGCTAGAAAAAATGAATTTTTATTAATGCTGAGTTCATCAGTGTATTTTGTGTATGGTACTTGCGTACTGAATATGAATTAACTTTTTTATTAAGTGTGTAAAACATACCTTCTGCATTTGCAGAATTTCTTAGGAAAGTAGCATTTGTGACTGTAAATCTCTAATTCTGAATGGTTCATGGGAAGTCACCACGCTGACCACATTCACTGTTATGCATTTTTGTTAGCAGTATATTACAGATGATAAATCCATAAATTTGTAGATAGCACGAAGTTTGATATCAGCATCCTAGGCCAGTCAGCTTGAGTTGAGGATTGCCTTTGTGAACACATTATGCTGCTTCAGTTGCATAGGTAAAAAGCAATAAGAAGTACTCAAAGTCAAAAAAATATATTTCTGAAGTTGAAAAATATCACTATCTAGTAACTGCATCTATGTTTAGCTCATGTATAACACTTTAAAATGAGCTATTGTGCATACTTTTAGTCCAGCACCAAGGTAATTTTTTTGCTGCCGTATACAGAGTTTTCCGGAAAGAAATTGAAATTTGCATATTTTTTAAAATGAACTGCTACAACTTCAGATTCTAAAGTACTTTTAATTTCTAGCATGTCAAATAGGCTGATCGCACATATTTTATGTGTACTCTTTGAGCTAGCTAAGATCTTGGAAAAATTATTCTTCAAATTCAAGCATTTCGCTCCTGTGAAAAGCCCCCAAAGAACTGATATACATAAATAATTCATTATTTTGCAGTTGCATCAATTCATTATCTTGCCATAAATGCGATGTATTGAGTGCATTCCAAAAACATCTTATGAGAAAAATTGTTTTTAACACCCTCTAGCTCATTCGGCGAAAAAATACATATTCTTATAAATATGCAGGAAAGTTTTTGGCAATGGAAATAAACGAGGACAAGTTTCAAACTTCTCTGAACAAGTGAAATTATTTCAGCTATATTTGTGGTGATCGGAAACAGGCTGGACGATTTAAAATGGCATGACCCAACTGTGCTCAAGTAGGCTAGCTGACGTCAGTGGTGATTTATTATTGTGTAGTGTATGTTCTGGTGTTGCAATCCTGCAATTTTAAAATTCATTTTGTGTTTGTGGCAGTTCGCCTCATTGTCATTTTGAATGCAATGTGCTAGAAAAGTAGAAGCTTATACAATTTTCAATACATTCATTCGAAAGCATTACCAGAACATACATCGGAAAGGGAGACAGAAAAAGATGTCTGCTGGTTCTGTCCAGTTTTACAGTGGCATATGTTTGATTTGTGGGGTTCGACGCCCCAAAACCACCATATGATTATGAGAGACGCCATAGTGGAGGGCTCTGGAAATTTTGACCATCTGGGGTTCTTTAACGTGAACCCAAATCTGAGCATACGGGCCTACAACGTTTTCGCCTCCATCGGGAACGCAGCCGCCACAGCCGGGATTCGATCCCGCTACCTGCGGATCAGCAGCCGAGTCCATTAGCCACTAGACCACTTCGATGGCGGTAGTATATGTTTTGTTAGAACTTTTAATGTATTATAGTTTTATGGAATGTGCAATTATTCATATGTACAAGAAGTTCTTCTTTGAGCTAGATTAATATGGTCGCTAATAGTACTGAAGCGACAAATATATTGTAATACACTCTTCAACCTCTCTTGTACTGTTGTGATTTGAAGCTAATTTGGGAAAGTCGGGTGAAAATGCTTTTGCTGTAACTGTAATTCTGATCTAATAGTGCCCTCAGGTTTTTTTTTTATTTTCTTAGAGAAAAATATAAGTGCATCCATCTAATGCATCTGAGGATTGCCCATTTATTCTATATGTTATATGTGTGCCATGGGAAACATGTCCAAAAATCTCTAAGGGAACTTTAGTCACTAGTGTAGCACTTAATTCAAAGAAGGGCCGTTAGTGGATGTCTTGACAAATTATAATTAGGCTCTACATATATGTTATTGTCATAGTCATCTACAGTACCAGAGCTGCAGGAATGCATTTTTTATTAAAAGTGGTGATCTTTTAATATAAGTTTCCCAGATTTCTAGTCACATCCTCTAATGTGATTGGCAAAGTGTGTTTGAACGTTTGTATTTCATTTGATTTTTTTTACTTTTCAACTGTTTGGTACAAATACGTGAAAGAAATTGTGTTTGTAGTGTTCGTACTGTCGGTGCTTTATGTGGGGGTAATTAATGTGCTTGTGCTGTACAAAGCCTGTGGTCACTAACCATGCTCACTCCTGGGAAATGACCACAACAGTTGTACTTTGTGTGTAATTTAACCTCTATAATAAATATTATGTAAGTCTTAAGGCTCTGTGCTCTCGTATTGCATAAACAGGACTTCTGAAAGGATCCGTATGTTGCTTTGGTGTTTGGGCGGTAGATAAGCTTTTGTTCGTGGCTAATTTTTTTAAAAGCAGCCTGCAGTTTTGCAAGAATGCTTGCTCAGAGGGCGTTCCGGCTGCTGTGGTTACTCCCATTCAATACTAAAAGTTTTCCCAAGAGGGGCGAGCTAAAACGCCCTAGATTCCACCTATTGACAACAAAATAGAATAAAAAAACACAGAAAACAGCTTAGTCACGTGGCTAAAATACTCCCGCTTTGCCTCTTCAAAACGCTTGAAAGGGAGTACAATATTGCTCTAATTAAATTGAAATTACTCCCATGTAAGAACCATAAAACTCCGTGTTCGTTTTCACTGAGCCACAAAGGAAGTAAAGTTTTTGCCCAATCTACGCTCTTTGTATGCCCTACCACATGGGTGTTTTTGTTACTCTCATTTCGAGGGCGTAAAAACGTACAGGTGGGAGTGATCCACAGGACACGCCAAAAACTCCTATAAACTGTTGTAGCACAGAAAGGCGGGCGAGTTGGAACTTATCCATAGTGGGCAGCGCACAAAAGGAAACACACAAGAGAAGGAATCAGGACAAGCGCTGGTCTAACAACTGAAAGTTTTATTTGAAAGAAAGCATATATATACATGTGTACACAGAAAATCATGTGCTACGCAAGATTACATCCGATCAATGAAACCAATCTCCTGTTCAGATAAAGAAACAGATGGCTGGCTAACGCAAATGCCAACACTCTTCGCCATGTGGTAAGCCTCAGCAATCTCACGTGTCCTTTGATTA
Source organism: Rhipicephalus annulatus (assembly GCA_013436015.1). Classification (NCBI taxonomy): domain Eukaryota; kingdom Metazoa; phylum Arthropoda; class Arachnida; order Ixodida; family Ixodidae; genus Rhipicephalus; species Rhipicephalus annulatus. The sequence goes on from WOVY01000757.1 coordinate 105,653, forward strand.
TGATGGCGGTCGATGATTGCGGTTTGCTCAAATGAAGGAATACAACCGCAATCGCGGCAATGGCTGGCGAGGTGAGACGGAACCCCACCCTTTAAAGAATTTTCATGCTCCCGTAGCCTAATATTAATACATCTACCGGTCTGTCCTATGCAGACACACCCGCACGAGCAAGGAATTTTATAGACTACACCGGTCGAACATGCGGTATACTTCTTAACGTGCTTGATTGAACAAGTGTTATCAACCGCCCTCGTAATACCCTTTACGCGTCTTTGAATCTTGCCACATAAGCTACCCAATTTATTTCCACCTGAAAAAACAACATCAACACCATACTGCCCCCCAACTTTCTTTAATCTATGTGAAATGGAATGTACATAGGGAATCACTGCAACACGCTTTTGCTCGCGTTGAGAGGTTGCTGGTTGGTTGGTGGGCTGCGCGTTACTTTTTACTTTCTTTAGCAAACGCTCGGAAGCAGAAACGAGAAAGGCGGTGGGAAAACCCGCTGTCTTAAGCCGATCACACTGAATACGAAAGCTTTCCTCTGTGGCATGGAAACAGGATTTTGTGACAGCTGAATGAAGGCATGAAGTGACTATACCATTTTTTACCAGTTTTGAATGAGCAGATTTAAAGTTTAGGAGGGGTTTAGCCGATCTGGGAGCGTATAACCAACAGACATGCGCGTCCTGGAATCGCAATGTTAGGTCAAGGAACTGAAGCTCATTTTTTTCATTGGGGACTTCACACGTAAACTGAAGACCATGCCCCCTTTCCCTAAAAGCCTTGAGAATGTTCACCTTATCATGTAAGCTACTAACACTATCCAAAAAAACCAAGTAATCATCCACATACCTAAATATACGTGTACCCCGACCCTCAAACTCTCGTTCTAGATCGCGATCAATTCTACTCAACAATATGTCACTTAGGACCGGGGCAACTCTGGAACCTATGCATACACCTGAGGCCTGAACAAACAAATCCCCTTGCCAAGAAACAAAAGTAGAATCAAGATAAAAACGAAGAAGTTCAAGGAAACTTTGAACAGAAATACCACATTTGTCAACAAACCGCGTTTCTTCATTTAGTTCAGTGATAGTTTCCTTAACACATAGTAACAGAAAATTATGCGGCAGTGAGTAGAACAGGTCCTGAACATCGACACTGAAGGCAGACTTTTTTTCCCAAAGGTTCTGATTACCCAAGAAATCAACAACCTGTTGTGAATTCCTAACCAAGAATGGATCCACTACATTTAACGAGCTGAGGTGGGTTTGCAAGTAGCCCGAGACAACGTGCTGCCACGAGCCACTCTCCGACACAATTGCCCGAAAGGGTACATCGGGTTTATGCGTCTTGGCGGAGAAGAACACCTGCAACTCCAGGCTTTTTGAATTCTTCGCCAAGGACCTCAGTCGTTCAAGCTTTAGGTCCGACAATAATGCCAAAGCCTTCTTCTTAACAGAAGCCGGCTTGCAAGTGACTGGTTTGAAGTTTTTTTGCATTGCTTGAACAGCCTTATCCTGAAACATGCCCGCGGGCATCACGACGAAGGAACCTTCCTTATCAGACACCAAAAGCCGCAAAAGCCTAAACTTTAAATCTGCTCATTCAAAACTGGTAAAAAATGGTATAGTCACTTCATGCCTTCATTCAGCTGTCACAAAATCCTGTTTCCATGCCACAGAGGAAAGCTTTCGTATTCAGTGTGATCGGCTTAAGACAGCGGGTTTTCCCACCGCCTTTCTCGTTTCTGCTTCCGAGCGTTTGCTAAAGAAAGTAAAAAGTAACGCGCAGCCCACCAACCAACCAGCAACCTCTCAACGCGAGCAAAAGCGTGTTGCAGTGATTCCCTATGTACATTCCATTTCACATAGATTAAAGAAAGTTGGGGGGCAGTATGGTGTTGATGTTGTTTTTTCAGGTGGAAATAAATTGGGTAGCTTATGTGGCAAGATTCAAAGACGCGTAAAGGGTATTACGAGGGCGGTTGATAACACTTGTTCAATCAAGCACGTTAAGAAGTATACCGCATGTTCGACCGGTGTAGTCTATAAAATTCCTTGCTCGTGCCGGTGTGTCTGCATAGGACAGACCGGTAGATGTATTAATATTAGGCTACGGGAGCATGAAAATTCTTTAAAGGGTGGGGTTCCGTCTCACCTCGCCAGCCATTGCCGCGATTGCGGTTGTATTCCTTCATTTGAGCAAACCGCAATCATCGACCGCCATCATAATCAAAGGACACGTGAGATTGCTGAGGCTTACCACATGGCGAAGAGTGTTGGCATTTGCGTTAGCCAGCCATCTGTTTCTTTATCTGAACAGGAGATTGGTTTCATTGATCGGATGTAATCTTGCGTAGCACATGATTTTCTGTGTACACATGTATATATATGCTTTCTTTCAAATAAAACTTTCAGTTGTTAGACCAGCGCTTGTCCTGATTCCTTCTCTTGTGTGTTTCCTTTTGTGCGCTGCCCACTATGGAAAAACTCCTATTTGGGTTTTTTTTGTTTAAAGTGTACGCACACACTGCAGAGCAAACCTCTCTGTAGCTATAACCTAATGCAATCCTTTCGAAGGATTACATTACTGGCATGTTTATTTCTCAATTAGTTCGACCAGGTGTCTTTTTTTGATAAGAATATTGGTGACAGAATAAAAAGAAATGATCTATTGATTCTAATTTCCTGTGAGAGAGACATAACGGTGTTGCTGTGAGACCAGCTTTATGTAGGCAATAATTTGGGTGCAGTATTCTGCATCGTCATCTGGTGATTGTAATTTCTAACTGCCGAGATGCACATCACTGTTTTTTCTAGCAAAACTTTAAATGTACAAAGTCTCTGACTCTTTCCACTGATGATTTTTTATTGTGAAAAACAAACGGACAGTCTCTTCCTTTTCATTGTGTCTGTCGGTTCTTGTCAGTACGCGCTGTTTTCGCCTCGGCATAAAGAACCAACTGGCTCAAAAGGTGTAACTTCTGTGCGTTTGAGATTACTTTTTATGGCGCAGAGTAATTGCTAACCATGTTTTTAGCTGCCAAGTATTCCTGCGCTCAAGAACTGCTTGCTTCTAGCATTTACGTTGAAAAACCAGGGTCAAAATGTAGGCCTTTGTGAGATGCAAGCCATCTCACAAAGACATGCTGAGCCCGTTTTCTTTCGGACTTGACTAACTGGAAATAGTGGGACGGGCTGCGATTAGACTCGTCCTTCACCCCTCATGGTGCTCGGTTGCTGACCCGATTATACCATAATGGAATTGTGGGGGCAGCCAAGCCAAACCAAGCCGCCAGGCAGCGTCACCCTCCTCTGCTTCCGGAACCTCCAGAGAACCCGGATCAAACCAGTCGATGTTTGAGATTCATGCCAGTTGGTCGTGTCTGATCCTTCCGCGCGTATGCGCGTCCCAGTACTGGTGACCCGGACAAGGCTGACCGCCTTTTTCAAGCAATCGGCACTATGGAGACTTCACCTGATGCACCGGCAATCTCCGCTGTCGACATCGAGCTCCCGCCGTTTGAACAGCGGGAGCTCGATGAGCAGCTATGGTTCCTGCAGGTGGAGTCCCAATTGACCACTCGTGCATTGCTGCTGTGCTAACAAGGTACCACGACGTGGTTGCTAGTCTCCCACCAGCAATAGCGAGTGAAACAAGCGATCTGCTGGTCACTCCCCCGGCAGACAACGCGTTCACAACGCTCAAACAGCTGCTCATCAGTCGCCTCAAGCTGTCACAGTCTCAGCGACTGCAGCAGCTACTGCACGACACCCACTAAGCTCCTGGACTAAACGGCCAGCCAAATGCTGTGCCACATGAAATAGTGAATGTACACGGCCGGCGGAACTACCGTTGATTCCAATAGCAGACTGTTTCTTGAGTTCTTCTGACAGCGACTTTCCGTCAACATGCGCACGTTCTTCGCCTGCGATTGGCCTAGCAGTCAACAACACAAAATTGGCACTTATGCACATAGCTCGCTGCCACTCAATTCAGGCTTGAACAGGATGTTCCGGTAGATTTCTATCATGGCAGCAGTGAGGTTCACCATCTTGTTTTCCGAATTCCTTCGATTGACTAAGTTTTAGAATTATTTCGAACGCCAATCGGACTCCGAAACGTGAGTCATACATTCCAGTGGTTTACGTGCGGCGCTATATGCTGCCTCATTTACCGCCACGCCTACCTTGACAACTTGCTAGGCCCTAGCAGCACTCCAGAAGAACACGTGAGTCATCTGCGTATCGTTTTCGGGCGCTTAGTGGAGCATGGCGTGGTCGTGACCGTGGTCAATTGCAAACTTGGTGTCGGACCGCTCTCGTTTCTTGGACATGTCATCGCCTCAGTTCTTCCTGTACCCAACAAGGTTTAAGCCGTGCAATGATTGTCACAGCCGACCGCCTAGCGCCAGCTTGGAAAAATCTTGGGTTTGGTAACTGTTTCATTTGGTGCTGTGCTCAGATCTTCAACCTCTTCACCACCTGCTGGCCACTTCACTGGATGGCTCAGAAGGCCCTTTGTGGTCTCAAGAAGCAAAAAAAGCATTTTGTGAGGTCAAGGATGTCTCGACGAACGCCGCGCTGCTTGAATACCACAGGTCCAGTGTCTCGCAGAGCGTATAGGTGAATTCCCCTAATACAGATGTTGGGGCCGTATTACAGCAGCACTTTTGGGGAATCTGGTACCTGATTTTATTAGTTTTGAGGAAGCTAACGCCTACTGAGTGCCGCGACAGCACCTTCGAAAGAGAGCAGCTGGCAGTGTACACGGCCACACGATATTTTCACGATTTCCTGAAAGGTGTAGGGTTTTTTGTCCTCACCATCCACATGCCACTTGATTGTGCATGACGCTCGCTAATCTCCGATGATGAGATGCACACAGCACGTGAACATTATCAAATTTTATATATATCAGTGATCACGTATAATATCCGCCACTTCAAAGGCACCAAAATAGCGGACGCTTCTCACGGAATACTGTGAACGCCGTCATGCCCACACTACAGGTGAAATTTTCAGCTTTAGCAGTCGCTAACGTTAACATGACAAACTAAAGCACCTGTTGTCCGTTACCACTGGCCTGAATCTTGTGTGCATCCCAGTTCCCGGATCCGAGCACAGAGTTTAGTGCGACACAAGCGTCAGTAGAACTGAACCGTTCATGCCCACGAGCCTCCGTCGCCCAGTGTTCGAATCTTTGCACAGACTGTCGCATCGGAGATTAGAGCCAACCAAAGACTGGTGACGGCAATATTTGTCTCACTGGGCGTAAATAAGAACGTCCGACGCTGGAAACGTGAGTTTGTAGCTTGCCAGTGCTCTAATATATGGCGGCATACCTCGACAGCACTGGGAACATTCCCCACTTTGGATTCTCGCTTTGATCATGTCCACCTGGATATCGTCGGCCCCTTGCTACCCTGCCTCGAAAAAGCTTACTTGCTGACCTTTGGCAACAGGTTCACTTACTGGGTGGAGACCAATCCTATCGTGGAAATCACTGCCGAGACAGTTGTGAGTGCTTTCCTGTACCACAGGGTAGCCCGTTTTGGGGTGCCCTCCACGATAACAACAGACCATGGACCATGACAACAGACTACGACAATTTGAATGAGGTCTTTTCACCGCCATCAGTCAGCTCATCGGCAACTCACGCATACGCACGACGGTGTACCGCCCCATGCGGAACGGCTTGATGGAGCGCTTTCAAGACCTGTTGGAGGTGGCGCTCACGGCAACCAATCAATACAACTCGGTGGAGCCCCCTTCACTTGTTTTTTAGTTATAAGATCCACCTTTAAGGAGGACATTGGCTGCAGCACAGCTGAGGTGGTCCCCGGCGCGACACTGAGGCTGCCGGGAGAGCTCTTTGTGCGAGGATCAGAGGAGGCCTGCGTAGCTTGCAGCGACTATGCCATTTGCCTAGAAAACGTCATGAGCAAACTGCACGCGGTGTCTTCACGGCTCCGAGGGTCACGTGTGGCGCACGTCGACTCACAGCTCACATCGTGCCCTTATGTGTTCGTAAGACAAGACGTGTTATGGAGACCTCTTCAACTACCTTATGATGGGCCGTTTCTAGTATTCCGCCGTGTAAACAAACAAATCACAATCAAGTGAAGCGACCGTGTGGTGTTTGTGCCGTTGGACCACATCAAGCCAGCACACACGGACCGTGACAACGTTGTGTTGCCTCCGCCTGGAGAATCATCTTCAGGACTTCCTGCTCCTATGCCAGGTCAAGTACACGAGGTTTCCTCTCGGCTGATGCACAGCAGGCGCATATCAACAGCATCCACTCGCCTGGAGCTGTAACTCTGTTCAGCAACTCACTATGGGGGGAGTACTGGGGGGCAATTGGATGGATGGAAGGATGGATAGATGAATATGGCTACACCCTTTAAATCGGGTGGTCTTTAGTGCCACCAAGCCGTAATACTTAGTGAACCAACAACTACATTTATTTTTTGCTTTAAATAGTGAGGCTAGGGATTCGTACTTGGCAGTGAAGGGTTTGATTTTCACTCGTGCCTTGACTTAGTCGCCAATGAAATGACCTCCTTCTAGTTAATTTTACCCGATTAAAGCCTATTTTACCCTCCCTGTCCCTAAACCACAGTGCTTTGAAAAACTCTGCGCCATCACCCTGAACTATAGGGTGAAGCCCCTTACAGAACATCATCAATTGTTCGGCAGTTTCTTCTTCCTCTCCTCACGCACTGCTTACCGTGTCCCTTCCTTCGTATTTGGCCCGATATGCCTTGGTTCGCAATACTCCCGTCTTGGCCTCAAACAGTAGAGAACTACCCTGAGTATTACCATAGAGCCTTTCCTTGGCAATTTCCTGCTTAAAAGATTGATAGATCTCTAGTGCGAACTTCTTAATCATGCCCATTCTCCACATATCGGTCTCGGCTTCCTTCACCTTCTTCTTAACTGATAATTCTTTTTGGTTTGGCCCCCTGCTGTTTTCTACGATGGTGTACCACCCCATGCGCAACGGCATTATGGAGCGCTTTCACCACCTTCTGGAGGTGGCGCTCGCGGCAACCAATCAACACAACCAGGTGTAACCCCCCTCCAATCGTTCTTTTGGATATAAGGTCCACTTTTAAAGAGGACATTGGCTGCAGCACAGCTGAGGTGGTTCCCGGCACGACACAGGCTGCCGAGAGAGCTCTTTGCGCGAGGCTCAGAGGAGGCCTCGGTAGCTTGCAGCGACTATGCACCTTGCCTACGAAACGTCATGAGCAAACTGCACGCGGTACCTCCACAGTAGCCAAGCCAAGCCGCCAGGCAGCGCCACCCTCCGCTGCTTTCTGGAACCTCCAGAAAACCCGAATAAAATCCTTTTATGTTTGGCATTTGCGCCACGCGGTCGTGTCTGCTTCTCCCGCGCGCACACACGTCCTAAGAGAAGTATGGCCTAGAGGGGCGGTTACTTAGATTTAGGTGCACGTTACAGAAGCCACGAGGTGGTCAGAGTTTTGGAAACCTTAAAATACGGCGTACGTCATAATCATATTGAGGTCACGGGACGTAGAAGTCTAGCCATTATTATTATCGTTCTTTCCAGCGCTATTGTCGATGGTCGCACAAGTTCGAGAATGCATTCGGTTTTTGGGCTGCGCAGGCAACACAAAAATCTATGCACTGCCTTGGAGAACGCACCCATAAATGTTGACGTGGCATGCGCTGAACGACAGAATTGTACCATTACTTTTTGCCTTTAAAAAAATTCAACAAAATACAGAAACACGTGGGCATAGTGGTAAGTATTTCTTTAAGAATGTAGTTACAGTCTTCAGCACAGTTAGCATCGATGGACACCAGCACTGCCAAGCGTTGAACAAGGTATGCTTGCAGTAGCAGCACCTCCTCTATTTTCAGTGCCCATTGGACGGAGAGGGGAAAAAAGGCACGGTCATTGGCGCTAGTACAACCATTTACTGCTAAGCGTCATTATTCAACTTGGGATTCGCGTTGTTTTTCCCGCTGCCCGCGCATCGCTTGCGCAGGTGCGGCTGCTTGATTTGTTTTGCGTTTTTGCGACATGTGGGTTTCTTTCTTAAAATGATGAATGAATAGTGATAAGTGAAAAGAAAGCCTACTAAACGTTTTTGTTGTTTAACTTGCTCGTATGAGAATCAACTACTCAAACACAAGACTTTTACAAAACCCACAGTTGCTGACTTGGCGCTCAGTCACGAAGCAAGTTTATGGTAACCCGATTCAAACCAGTCTACATTAAACCATTAACCAAAACCAAATGGGCCAGTGTGTAGCCCTAACTTGACAAACCTCATGAAATAATATTTGAACGTGAAGAAAAAGGTGGGCTGGTTCTCTTCCTCGAGTTCAACCTGTTGCCTAGGATTGATTCATCAGATAACAAGGGTAAACATTTTTTCATTGAAAGGAACCACTTTTTTATTGTAAGAAACGTTTTTCGTGGCCTTACATATACTGGTCTGCTTCTAAAACATTTGCGTAATAAAATAAACACAATTGAACACACTGCAATTTTCACAACCTTACTTGCACTGGCCTACTATATTGATACATTTAGTCAAAAAAAACTATCTGTATGAGAAAGGCACTTCACAGCCATACCTAAATTAGCCGAAAACAAACTTTTTCTGCTAAGAAAGATAATAAATTGCAAAAGACGTTCCAATTCTGAGCCATATATAAATTGTCTTAAGATTGAAATATTTTCTGAAAACAAAAAAGATGAAAAAGAAACTGCAAAGAAAACTATTTTTTGTAGCCACGCATACCATGACCTAAGGACAAAACATTCACCGACAAAAAACACACAAAATTTGGACAGGAAAACAATATTTCTCACAGTGTTACAAAAATGGCTTACTGAAACTATTTGTTGACAAAATAAAAGGTTACTTATGATGCACGAGGAAACAGCACTTCTCAAAGCCTCATGTTTTCCTTCAAAGTGGCTTCCTTGCGACATATTTGCAAGTATCATGCTTGTCAGTTGCGTTAAATGTAAAGTTCGAGACGAGCTCTCTGAGAAATTAAATTCCCATACGGTTCATCAGTCGCACCCTGTGATCACAGCTGTTATCAATCTTGCATTTAAGGAACCTTCAAGCATAGAGTGCTAGGACTGTGTACCCTGTCAAAGCCCTAAGTGGTTTTGCCAAAGTCTGGTTGTCTTTGAGTGCATTGTCTGCAAAAGTTCTCAAAGTGCCAAGCACGAAATGAATTTGGTCAGAGGGATACAGCAGGCCACCAGGGTCCTGGTGGTGTGTCATCTGAAAGAGCGGCTGGTTGCTGGCTGGATTCGAACACAGAGAGGCACAGTTTTCACAGTTCACTGTTTCACTGACTATACGGGAAATGTAGCCCCTTATTTACACTGTGACCGATATTTAAAGGGATGGCAGGTACTGTGACAGCACGGCAGTGGTTAGCCTTTGCAACACCACAACTGCCTTTTTCATTGAAGGTGGTGTTTCCACATCTGTGTTTGCAGTAGAGGGAAGCGGCACAGACGAAGGGCACAACGGTTGAGAACTTGAAGCACTGGCAGATAGGGGCACCGACGTTCAGCCCTCAGCAAGAGCAACATTAGAGGCTACACTAGCTGCAGTAATTCCGGTCTTCAAGATTTTTTCTACACCCGAAAAAGCAGCACGAGCATCGAGTGTGTTGTTTTACCCTGACGACATCCTCAACGTCCCAAACAATAACTCCATTGGGTCCCTACTGAACCGACGAGTAAGAACGAAAAAGCCCCCATCTTTGAGCAGGCGTCCGATACACACCACCATAGAGTAAGTGGTGACGAGGACTGCCTCATTAGTCTCCTTCGTTACACATTCTCGGGAATGGTTGCACATCTTCTTCAACCCATCCAAATACATTGTAAATGTTACTTCAAGCCACTCCAGCCTGGGATCTTCAATGTCGTCGTAGTGTCGATCATCAGCGAAATTCTGATGTATCTGCTGCTCGTGTCGTGCAGTAGAAATCAGCGATAAATATTCTTCATAAAAGTAGTGATTGGGCCAGTAAGAGGAAATGTTTTGGAGCATGTATGCACTGCTTGATCTTTCAAGTACTCTAAAACAGCCGTAACGCTTGAGGACAGGTGCTAAACAGTACTGTCAACGTTAATTTTTTCTATAATATTTGGGAAAACGTGTTTTCGGCTATATTATCGGACAGGTTTCACTGTTAGGCATTTCTGCATCTCGTACAGGTCCTCGATGTAGGAAGCAGAAATTTCAAATTTTGGCTCAATATCAAGCGACGACAGTTGCGACTGAACGTTCTTCAGCAAATATGGGTTGAAACTCATGAAAACGAGTCTGTCTCGGTCTAGGAGTTGTTCGGTCTTGTAGTTCACTAATCTGGCCACGAGAAGTTTGATGGCATTCCCAGTAACTTTGAGATTACCGGTCACTAATCACAGAATCTTAAGTCGACGCGCTTTTGCTTTCTTCATTACAAAAATACTCAAGTTATGAAGTTAGTCGCAGGTAAGCTCTTTCGTGAATTCGTCAGCCACTGGTTCGCTAAGGCATGTTGCCGAGCTAGTTCGTTAGTGTTCATAATTTATGTAGGTATAGCGCACCATGACAAGGACACAGAGAGAAATACACGAAAACACAGCGCTAACTTGCACCTGATGTTTTATTTGTGATCACACGCGTTTTGTATATAATGAGAGACTGACAAATCCTGGAAGCGATCATCGAAGATACAGCACAGCTCATGCACGTGTCCTCTCCGATTGCGACAAATTGCACTCGCCAACGAAGTGAAGTTGTAGACGCTTCTTTGCTTTAGCTGACAAAGCTATTGAAGCTACACTCACACATTTTTTTTATTTTAACAATTTTATAGGCTTCAACAATTTCACGCGTAGTTCTGTCACGTGTCCTAGAAATCACGGGTGTTTTGAAACACTGAGACGCAACCACACCTCTGACAGTGAAGGGCCAATCGACCAGATAGAGCTTTTTCTACGTTGTACTTCTTTTCCCTAAGTCTTTCGTTCACATACCTTCCGTATTGGCCTATGTACATGCATTCACAAACCAAAGGAGTCTAATAAACAATACCACTACAACAATTCACGAATTTTTGCCTATGCTTGATTTTACAATCCCGCTTCTCGCTACTGTCGGCATTAACCTTTTTGCACATTCCTAGTAATCGTTCGGGAGCCTAAAACACTCGGCCACCCCAGAGGTCAGCCGAAAGCCCTGGAATTCGGTGGTATTGGCGCAGCGTACCACATCCGCATGTAAGGGAGTGAGTGCCTGGCTCTGTGCTTGAAATGTATCTAGTCTTTTAGCCTAGGCCCGTTAAAAGAAAGATATAACCAACAGCTTCCTGGCCACTGTGATTGTTATGTGGGCATAGAGCAGCACTGGATGTTTATCTGACCAAGTAGGTTAAGGAAAAGAAGCTTGCGTATTTAAGTAGAAACTTGTGAGTTTTGTGGAATTCGTAAGGGTACTGTGAGGGAAAATTTGCGACGTTGTAAGAATCAGTAAAGTGAGAAAGAAACAGGAAACAGGTTAGAGAGGGAGGTTGACCACGTTGTGCTGCTTGTGTGCTTAAGCTTGTGGGCCCGCTGTGGGATTTCCCAGGCTTCAATTTCTCCAGACCTAGAATTGAAACACTGGTGGGTTTGTGTTTTGTCAGAGCTGAGCCAAAGCAAAGCAATATATTTGATATGTGGGGTTTAACGTCCCAAAACCACTATATGATTATGAGAGACGCGGTAGTGGAGGGCTCCGGAAATTTAGACCACCTGGGGTTTTTAACCTGCACCCAAATCTGAGTACACAGGCCTACAACATTTCCGCCTTCATCGGAAATGCAGCCGCCGCAGCCAAGAAAAGCAATAGTCATGGACCTCATGAGATTCACGAAAGAAAACCTGCTAAATGTGTGTTGGATCTCGATGAAAATTTCGATGATCATAAGCCAGCATATAAACTCCGTGAAGTGACTGTCGAAAGCAAAAGTCAAAAGGTGGATATCGAGCAATATGGGAGTATGTATTTATTGGATGAGAAAGAGGAAGAGAAGCACAAGCGGGACAAAGACGAAATCGAGCGCACGGAAGAAGAACATAGAAAGAAGATTCAGGAATTAGACGAGGAGATAAAAGGATGCATCGTAAAGTGGTGGCATTGCAGCAAAGAGGCCAGACATGCGTAGATGTGGAGCGTGAATGGTGCGATGTAGCGGCGGTGCCGTTTAAGGCCGAAGAGAAGGTTACAGGTCAGGCATTTGCAGATTGTGCGCACTAACGTTGTCAGGTAGCGGCAGTGCCTTTGAGGTGGACGAGAAGGCTAGTGCATGTAAAGACATGGTTGAGTTCGTAACCCACTACGAGGAATAAGAGCTCGTGGTCAAAGCATTGTGTGAGAATTCTTTGGTGGTGTAAATGGAGTTAGGATTACCAGAGCGTTCTACGAGAATTGAACATTGCAGCCATAAGACGATGTTGATGAGGGTCGGAGGCGGACGAAAGGCGCCAAAGTTAGCACCAAAGAGTGTGCCAAACGGAAAAAGCGTCCGAAAAACCGAGGCGCGGCAAAGCTCGCAATCAGTGCGGCGCGTTGAACGAGAGCCTTCAAACGGCGTGGCGAACTCGCGAGAAAAGGGCCGTTGTCTTTTTTGACTAGCTTGAATCGCTTGCAACTGAGCGGCCGGAGAGTAAAAAAAAAGAGAAGTGCCATCCACGTGGCTGCGGTCTAACAATGAACTGATAGGTAATCATCAACACTGTGTGCGTGAGAGAGCGAGGAGCATGCTGATGATGAAGAGGGTCAAAGTGGGACGAAAGGCCCCCAAGTCCGCAGAAAGAGGCGTGCACAAGGGAGAAAGCGTCTGAAAGGTAACAGTAAGACAGAGCTCGCGATGAGCACAACGCGTTTGAGCAAAGGTATCAAACGGCGGAGTGAAATCGCGAGAAAAGCGCTGTTGTCATCTCAGACGAGTCTGCATCGTATGCATCCGAGCCGCCGGAAAAGAAAACACCATCGTACGCGGCAGTGTACGAATGTTAAATTGCTAGGCAATAATCAGGACAGTGCGCGCGAAATATTTTACAAGCATGTGGATGCTGATGAGCATCAGAGGTGAGCGAAAGGCTCCGCACACGGCACCAAGAAGCGTGCGAAACGAAGAAAGCATGCTAAAGCTGGGCAGGCGAAAATCTCGACGCGTTTGATGAATGTGTTGAACTGGCGAAGCGAAATTACGAGAAAGTTTCCGTGTCGCAAACGTCCGAGTGGGCGAGGAGCAACGAAAAATGAAGCGCATTGTCTGCGTAAGTGGTAAGAGGGAAGGGGACCTTTCCGTTGTTTTCGCGGCGCATTGGACGGGGTGCGGAACACAAAGGTTGGCGGGTTTCACAATATAGCAGGAAGGAACGACAGCAAGTCTGTTTCAAAGAACGTCGCCGGGTTCCGAAACAAAGGGATTTACCTTTACGCGTGTTGTACACCCCGCTCGACGAGAAAATTCTTCCGGGCGCGACCATCACGAGTTCGACACAAAGTTATTGAAAACAGCTGTTAGTTAATCAAAAATGTCGACGCAGGACTGTTCAAAAGAATGTCTTGTTTGTTTACTTTAATGATTTCGTAAATGAGTAGTTTGAGATGTTTTGTTTACGCTCTATTGTTTTGGTAGCCAATATGCGTTGTATATATATATATATATATATATATATATATATATATGTGTGTGTGTGTGTGTGTGTGTGTGTGTGTGTACCGGAAGGAAGGTGACAGTCAGCCTTTCGTCAGCTCTATCGACAGAATGTTTAATGGGCGCGGGAGTGCGAGGTCCGTGGCTCGCTAATAGTAACTGAGTGAGAGTGAGAACAGTGGTTGCGAGCCAGGAGCTTTGCGGGGGTCGGAAGAGAAGCGAATGGATTTTGCCATTGTTCCATTTCCCGTAAGCTACGAAAGACCCACAGGACGCGACACCGCGCGTTCGTCTGAAAAGGAAGCAGACAGCCGTAGGCTTTGGCGATGGTCACTAGAGAATTTGTTTTGTTTTGACGTTTGCTTTTTACAGTTTAAGTATATTTTAGGTTTTAGAATGTGTTTCTTAAGGAAGTAGATTACTAGATAATGTTCAGGCAACCTCTTTCGGTTTCGTGTATTTCTTGGGCGTTGTACGTTGTTCTAAAATAAGCTTTGTGTAATTGCATAAACGACACGCATAAGAGCCTGTGTTACGGTAGATACGTGTAAATTAGCAGGAGCGACGTTATGAACTAAGTACAGTTGAGCGCAGAGACGCAAAGATATTCCTTGCGAGTTTTTTCGGGGTTCATGCGAACGTTTATTTTGTTCATTCAATGTTTTTTCGCATGTGTCCAGTGTGGAAGACAAGCTACTTCGTGAGTTATTGTGTATTGTTTGTGAAATATTAACTGCAAGGGAAAGTCAAGTAGAAGTTCGTCCAGACCGGAGCACTGTGACGTGCATTTGCTGATGTGGATGTTCCTGATGCAGGTGCAGCATGACAGTTGTCTTTTCGTCAGCTCTGAGGGAACTGACGACTAGCTTTGGTGGCACGAAATTTTGAGAACTAAAAGTTTGCGTGAAGCAGAAGGCTTTATTTTATGAGTATGAGGCGTTGTAGGTTACAGCGGATTGCTCGTGCTAGCACACATGTATGCCATGGGGAGCACATCACCTGACAGTTGGCTTTCGTGAAAGCAGTTAATGAGAAAATTATTGTCAATTTGGGATGGGGAGTTTCGGCAAAACCTCAGTGCAGCTCGAAAATGCATTGGCGACAGAAGAAGAGAAAACGAGGGCTATTGGAGAAAGGCTGAAGTCCGCTGAGAAAGCACTAGCCGAGGTGAACAAAGGAGCGGCCGACAGAGAGAACAGTAGGGAACCGGTAACCAGAACGGCTGAGAAGAAAAAGCAAGCAAGTTTGAAAAAAAAACAGGTTCAGCCGGTTCAATGTCGCAAGGCCCAGCTTCAGCGAAGTAGTGGTTGGGCTGGGAGAGGACAAAGCACCCGGCGTCACAGGTGCAAGTAACCCCCAGGTGTAGGACGCTCTCGCTGAAAACTCACAGCATGTGATAATCGCCGGGGACTCGAATTCAAATCGATGCACAGAAGCCATCAAAGAGAGGGTAAGAGGTGACAAGAGGGTTGCCGTAGGGGCGTTCCCAGGACGCAAGCTGGAAGCAGTCATGAGGCAAGCTAGCGCAAAACTCAAAACTACAGCTGATAGATGACACCTCGTGATAATTTCGGGCGGTTTAAACGATGTCTTAAATGAAGATACAGCAGGACTAGCAACCACATTGGCGAAAGGCGTCGATGACATGCACACCACTTCTCCTTAGGTACAGGAAGTGATATCACAATACCGGAGGTACCGGTGCGTTATAGCAACCTGCAAAAAGCGGTTGCCAACGCAAACCAAGAGATATGGCGGACGAGTCGAGAGAAAGGCTTTGAGGTGGTGCAAATAAACAGAGAGGTGCATAGGTGGGGTGGTTTTCAACGAGACAGAATTCACTTCGATGGGCGGCTTGGTCATGAGGTGAGTTGGCGACTTGCAGGACGCGCAGTAGCTTTTTTGGGGGGCAATTGGGTCCTTCGGGGTGCGTGATAGCTAGTAACGAGGTAAACAACCAGGGAGACTCTTTGACAGGTGGCATGGACAGATACGATTCCAAAGTGGCCCCAGTATCTAAGATAGGTAGAGTCCGGGGCAGGAATAGACGTAGCCAAGAGCGCCGAGAAAATTCAGACATAGGATATATTAACATGCAAGGTGGTAGGAACAGGCTGAAGTGGGAAGAGATAGAAGAACAGCTAAGGGAGAAGAGGCCGATGGTATATGGCATTGTAGAAACACAACTTAGGGACATGGAACAACCTTCTAACAATGCGGACTACGCGTGGGAATATTGTAATAGAACAGAAGGCAGCAGAAAGGGGGTGGTATTGGGGCATTCTTTCATAAAAGTACAGAGTGCGTAGATTGATAGCGTCATCCTGGTAAGGTTTCTCTTTTTTTTTACGTCGCCCATTTTGTTATCGCCAAGTGTCTATCGATTCTGCCTTGCCGACCTTCGTTATAGACCTTCTTTTTACTCCTTCTCTTTGCTACTCAAATTTTTCGCGCCTTCAACCAAAAACATTACTTTTTTTCCTGTGTGTACAGTTTTAACGCATTATGCATCCAATTTTTCGGGCCTTCAATTACTAGCCGTTGGTTTTTCTGTGTGTAACATTTTAGTGCATGTGCATCTCAGTGTGGGTGATACCCTGATTGGTGTAACCATTTTTTTTGAAGCGCTTATTCCTGTTATGTTGTGTGCAGTAGCTCATATGTATACTTTTTATTATCAGTCTTTCTTTTACCGGTGCATCTTTTTTTTGTAAATTGACACTATTTGCACTTTTGTATGTTTCAGTATTGCCTCGTCGTTTCTCATTTTCTTGTTTGTAGCGTTCCCAAGTTTTTCGAATACAATATCGTTTCTTTGTTTAGTTGTTAGCGTGCATATATTTTTTACTTGCATATTTTTGTTATCGCAATAGAATTTCGATACTTTGGTGTGTTGTGTCTATTACTGTAAATTGTTGTGTCTATTACTGTATATTTCTACAGCATGCATATCTGCCGTCTGCTGCTGACGTTTGAATCGGGCTGACGGGCCTGTCAAGCTGCTTGATTGATATGTGGGGTTTAACGTCCCAAAACCACTATATGATTTTGAGAGACGCCGTAGTGGAGGGCTCCGCGAATTTCGACCACCTGGGGGTCTTTAACGTGCACCCAAATCTGAGCACACGGGCCTACAACATTTCCGCCTCCATCGGAAATGCTGCTTGTATGCAGATTTTGTCGTCAGCCTTTCAATGTATTGACGATAAATAAATAAAGAATACCTCACCTCAAAAAAAAAGACTGGCAAAGGGTTCAGCAAAAATGCAAGGAACATTTATGGCTAAAAAGGAAAGTGGCATGGCAAATTACACTCCTTGGTATCGTGTACTTGTGGACGGGAGCAAAGGCCAGAGAGGAAAACCAGGCAACGGTAGAGTGTATATCAAATGACTTGCAGGAGTTAGAAGAAGAGTGCGAGATTATTATACTAAGAGACATGAATGCCCACATAGAAGACATAAATGGGTATACTAACCCAACCTGCAAGATGATCATGGATATGTGTGAAAGGCTTGATTTGATCATTTGCAACAGTACCAAGAAGTCTGAAGGGCAAATAACATGGGAGGTAGTAAGACTGCAGTCGATGATAGAAGACGTACAGATGTCACATAGGATGTATGATAAGCTCAGGGAAATGCACATAGATGAAGGTGGCTCTAGAAGAAACGTATCAAGGTAAGTTTTGGAAGACCAGTGAAAGTGGGAAGAAGACAAGATGTGCAACTACAAGATAATTTTTATTCAGAAAAGCAAATTGAAATAGCCACTAAACAAATTCGGAAAGTAATCGCTGAGTATTATAAAATAGTGGGGACATACACAAATCTAATAAAGCTGGTTGAACTAGAGCTTGCTAAAGCACGTGGCAAGTCACCCTAGAAAAGAAGACACAAACCCAAAAGCTGGTGTGAGAGGAAGTTATTAGAGCCATAGCAAAACGCCAGGAAGCCTATAGGGAACACAGACATGCGTAGCAGCGGAGTGAACCGACAGATGATGTTGAAAAAAAAAGGGAAATCTCTCCAAGCTGTAGAAAGAATGCATCCTTTCTGATCAACGAAAATATTAGAAGAAAGGGAGCTCATTCACTGGCAGAAGTACATAATTATAGAAAAGTAGCTGCGAAATTTTGGAACCATCTTAACTCCCTAAGAAATGAGACGAGCCTAGAGCAGAGGTTTATAACTGCAGCTCAAGGTGCTAGGCTTGAAGAGTACGAAGCTATTGAATACATAAGAGCAAGGTTCACAGAAATATTTCAACAAAGAAGAGATTTATGCACCGCAATAGACAAGAATATATCAAGTGGCGCAATCGCTTTATTTTAACAACAAGAGTGGGTCAGGGCTTACAACGGGGTTCCTAGTAGTACATCAACAGGCCCTGATGTCATTCTAAGTATGCTAATAAATACATTAGGCCCGAAGTCTAAGCATGCTTTGGGAGAGGCAGTGAGCAAAATAATAATTGATTGAGAAGTTCCCGATGGATGGAAACTTAGCAGGATCAGCATCATCTATAATGAAAAAGGGGACAAAGCTGACATAAACAACTACCATTCTGTAACAGTGACATCAGTGGTCTACAGGCTGGCGATGCTGATTATAAAGAAAAGACTGCAGGCATGGATAGAGGATGAGGGGGTGAGGAAGTAACTGCAGAATGGGTTTCGGAAACACACAAGGTTGGAAGACACTCTGTTCTCACTGACGCAGTGCATCGAAATAGCAGAAAAGGAACACGGGCCCCTGTGGCTAGAACTATTTGATATTATGGGAGCGTACGATAGAATGGTTCAAGAGGACTTGCGTAGAATAATAAACACACTAGGTGTGGCAGATGGAGTCACTAATTTTTTTAAAAATATTTAAAAAGATCAAGGTAATTATAAAGTGAGAAAAACAGGTATCCAAGCCTGCAGAGGCAAAACGGGGGTTAGGCAGGGGTGTACCCTGTCACCCTCATTATTCATAATGTACCTACAAGGACTTGAGGCCAAATTAGAGGGAAGTAAACTGGGCTTCAACCTCTCTTTTGTCAAACCAGGAAAACCCAGTGAACAGGCACAACCAGCATTGATGTTCGCAGATGATATAGTGCTAATGGCCGACAACAAAAGAAAATTTGCAGAGATTGGTGAACATCTGCGGTAATGAGGAAGATAGGTTAGATTTCAGATTCAGTAAGAAAAAATCAGCAGTCGTGATTTTTAATGACAATGAAGGTAGTAATCTTAGAATACAGGAGGTCACGCTAGAGATAACAGCTAAATACTAATATCTGGGCGTATGGATAAGCAATTAGGCCGAGTACCTAAGGAAACGCGAAATATACTTGTCGACTAAAGGTAACAGGAATGCAGCGGTAATGAAAAACAGGGCACTGTGGAATTACAATAGGTATGATGTTGTGAGAGGAAAATAGAAACGGGTCATGGTTCTTGGACTGACGTTCGGCAATGCGGTCAGTGCATGAAATCAGAAGTTCAAGCAAGATTAGAAATTAAGCAACGGGGAATAGGTAGGGATGCCTTAGGAGCTCACGGGAATACACAAAATCAGGAAGTACAAGGTGATATGGGTTAAAATCATTTTAGGACAGGGAAGCTAGCAGCAAGATAAAATTCGAGAAGCGTTTGAGAGAAATGGGGGAGGAGCGTTGGGCTAGGAAGGTATTCAGCTACTTGTACATGAAAAATGTCGATACAAAATGGAGGAAGCGAACCAGAAACTTGACTGGTAAATACTTGGAAAACAGCAGGGGACCAAATAAAAAAGATTTATTGGTTAAAAAAAGGTGAAGGAAGCTATACTTGGAAAACAGCAGGGGACCAAATCAAAAAGAATTATTGGTTAAAAGAAGGTGAAGGAAGCTGAGACCTATATGTGCAGAATTGGCATGATTAAGAAATCCACACAAGAAGTTTAGAACTTTTAACCTGGAAATTGCCAAGGAAAGGATCTATGATAATACTCGGGGTAGTTCTCTACTGTTTGAGGCCAGGACGGCAGTATTGCGAAGCAAGCCATATTGGACCAAATACGAAGGGGTAGACAAGGTATGCAGTGCGTGTGGAGAGAAAGAAGAAACTTCCGAACTCTTGATAATGTCCAGTAAAGGGCTTCACCCTATAGTTCATAATGATGGCGCAGAGTTTTTGCACGCACCGGGGTTTAGGGGAAGGGAGGGCAAAATAGACTTTAAGCGGGTAGAATGAACTAGAAGGAGGTTTTATGATTGCTGGCTAAAATCAAAGCACGAGAGAAAATTAAACCCTTCACTGCAAAGTACGAATCCTCAAGCTAACTATTTAAGGGAAAAATCTAGTTCTTGGTTCATTAAGTATTACGGCTTGGTGGCGCTAGCCACCGCCCGTTCTAAAGGGTACAGCCATATCCATCCATCCATCCATCCATCCATCCATCCATCCATCCATCCATCCATCCATCCATCCATCCATCCATCCATCCATCCATCCATCCAGCACTTCCGTCTCCCTCACAACATCGTCCTCCTGGGAGCACGAGACGCCTCTCTCCTTCTCACCTAGCTCAGGAATTGAGAGCAAGGGGAGAAAGCCGGCCGTGAACAGCCTGAGCAGCCGAAGAAATCGTCGGCTGCAGCTGCCAGCAACGATCCCACAAGCATCTTTCTTGCAGACGGAAAACCAGTTTCTGCCCCTCCCTCACGGGAGAGAGCGATGGAGCGGTGGCGAACAGGGTCACCGGCAGGGAGTCCACCCAAGGGCAAGCCTCCTCTCCACTCAAACAAGTTTCTTCGCCCCCCTCTCTGCGCCCTCCACGAGCGAGACATCCGAGGAGCAGTCTTCAGGTCAAGGACCCTCTTCCCTCTCCCTCTCTCAGCCTCCACACCCTTGTGCAGCCGAGAACACAAGAGCATCGTCTGCTAAGAAAGCTGGCGCACATCACGCGGAAACGCTTCATAATTCACGCCCAGGTAAACAGCTGATCCTCCGGGCGAAGAGCAACTGTGTGCTCGGGCCTGCTGGTGAGCCTTATCCAGTACATCCCTCAACTGGAGCCCCTGAGGGTACGGAAATATGTGCATCACAGATTGAAGTCCCCGGGGGACAAAAAGCCCCGTGTGCAGCAAGCGGCCGCAACTGCTACAAAGAGCACACAACATAACCGCCCCTCCGTCTCCCCTGACAAACCTGAGCAAGTGGAGACAGTCCTGTTTCGACCAACAACGCGGGAATCCCGCTTCCGTGCAACAATGCAGGAGGCTATTTCTTCCCAGCTTTCCAACATCCAAGGTGCGCATCAATTTTGCGTGCAACGTCGTCGCAGTGGACGTCAGCAAGGGAGCAGCACTTGGCTCCCTCCTATCAGTCAAGGAGATTTGCGCGATCCCTGCGCGCCAAACGGGCGTCCGCGAACACTTGCAGCGCGGTTCTTTACAACGTTGTCCCCTCGCTGGATAATAACACTATCGCGGCTAACATATCCGCCTCCCTCCCTGTGCTACAGTTTACGCGCATTAAGTGTGATGTGATCATACAGTTCACCGGTGCCGCAGCTCCTGCCGACTCCGAGCTGTTCAAAAAGCGCCGCTCCGCCCGCCCGCGCCGGCCTCGACCGGTCCAGTGCCTATGCTGCTGTTGGCATGGCCATGAAACTGTCTCGTGTGCGTTAGACGAGCGGTGCATGCGCTGTGGAGGGCCGCACCCTAGCACCCAATGTGAAGCGAAACGAGCGCGCTGCATTTTCTGTGGCGCGGCCCACCCGGCTACCGAACCCCGCGGCCCCAGATGGCAACAGGAGCGACGTATTCTGGAGGGCGCGAAGGCAGAGCGCCTCATCTCGCGCCACGAGGCCCTAGATACAGTGCGCAGAAATTCCCCTTCTGCACGTGATGCCACCACAGAACACCTAGTGCCACCACCCGCACAGGCTTTTCCTGTGCCACAGGCGCCGGTGGAGCGCCTTCGCCGGACGGGACCCCTCCAAAAAACACACCCTCAGCAATAGAGATCCTTGAGGCTGCTTTCCGTGCTGTCTTGGACTTCCTGCAGGTTGGCAGCCGCATCCATCAGCGCTGGAAAGAGGAACTTGCTGCGCAACAGGCACACACCAACCATGGCGAGTAAACTTTGTGAACGGCGGCCACGCATTCTGCAGTATAACTGTCGCTCTTTGCGCCGCCGTCACAAGGAATTCGTTGAGTACCTACAACTCAACGAGTTCGACGTCATCCCACTCCAGGAAGCCCGCGTTCGTGACAAGTTCAACTTTCATGGATTCACCGCGTACCATTGCGGCACGCGATGTCAGGTGCGCGAGTGTGTGGATTTGCTGTGTAGCGACCCTTCACACCCTCCCGCTCGCCCCGTGCCTCTATTTACGTGCGTCGCGGTTTCACCCACTGCAGCATCGACACCTCCAGTGTTTTGTGCAGTGAGGTTGAGTGTGTCGCGGTGGAAGTGCGTGTTGGTGAGTGCGACACTTCTGTTGCGTGTGTGTACGTGGAGCCTGTAAACATATGGGACACAACTTTAGTGACGTGGCTCGCGCGGTTCCCGAGTAGTGATCTTGTCATCATCGGAGAGTTTAACTACCACAATACAGGGTGGGGAAGCGGCCACATGGATCTCAAAGGCAAGGCCTTATTGGACTCTATTACCGAGACCGGCCTTCTGGTGATAAAGTCTGGCGCCCCGACGTTCGCCCGTCGCCATGTGCGGCGCTGTGCAATCGACCTGTCTATGGTGAGTGACCGCTGCCGGTGACGAGTCGAAACGGTGTGCCGACACGTGTGGCTCAGACCACTTTCCGATCTTTTCGAACCACTCGATCAGCGGTGCACACACGCGCACCGTGACGGACTGGCGGAGGTTTCGGGAACTTTCGGCCGTTTCCCCACCTTCGGGCGTCGACTTTTTTCGCAAGTTTCACACTGTGTTGTGGCGGCTTTCCGCAAATGTGTGGTGCCTGCTGGCACTCCGGTGCCGGACATTGCGCTCCTCAACTTCCGTGCGATCCACCGCAGAATGCAGCAATGTGCGATATGGAGTGATCGCCCTGAACACCGGACGCTCTACAATCGTATCGACGCCGTGTGTCGCCGTCGTGCGAAACGGTGGCGGAACCTATCTTGGGGGAACCTCTCTGCGACCCTGGACGACCCTGCACGGCCGGCACGTGCGTGACGCATCTTTCGGTCCTCTACCTGGGGGAAGCGCGTTCTCTCTGCCTGGCAATCTCCGTTGAACAGGACCTCACCTACCAACAACTCGCTGAGCTCCTGGTCGACACCCTGTGTCACGGCGCACCACCTGCTGCGGCGATAATGCCTCCACTCCCAAAACATCATCGGAGGGAGTGGCGCGCGCCCCGGCGCTACTTTCCCAGATCACTGGTTCGCCGCGAGATCAGCGCGCTGTGCAGCGAAGACTTCACTCTTGGGGAGCTTCGACACGCGCTGGCGTCATGTAGCGTCGCTCGGCGCCCGGCGGGGATGGAGTGACATACCGAATTCTCCACGACCTCGACGACTCCCAGAACCCAAAGCTTTTGGCCGCTGTTACGACCTTAATCCCTATTGAAGTCTCTCGGCATGAGTGAAAGGGACGAAAATAATTCGACGAATTCCAAGCAAGGATGTGCCGTCAAGACAGGTTGACTTCCTGTCAGCAAAATGTGAACAAGGGGTCCAGGACTGGTTCGTGCAAAGGAAACGCAGAAGCCGAGAAGGCCATTGTGAGCTCTACTCTATGCAAGGGTTTCGAGGTAGACAAGGAGGCAGCTGGGCCATTTTCGAGGTCACTGAGGATCTGGAAATAACGTAACCAGCGTGATATTTGCAGTTTGGGCTGAAAGCTAAAACCAAACTGGCTGTGGCTGCACCTTGCGAGGAGGAGCAGAGCCCCGGATATTCACAGCTAAGCCGCCGCTTCCAGCAAACAACGAGGAATGGAATGTAGGGTTGAAAGAAAGGATAATGCACTATCTGCTGCAGCCCTTGCGGGAGCCCGCCTCGACGACGAGGGATTAGTTGACTACTCCTCCTTCCCGTCTTTCTCCATAGGATCGGCTGAATGGGGTGGCATATTTTGACAATATGCTGATACACCACTACATTGTCTTACCGAAACACAGTCAGGCAAGTTTGACACGTGTACTGGCACCCAACTGCAAGATGAGTCTTGGAAACCAAGGTCATCTAAGATCATCGGACGTGCGCGAAATCTTGGTGACGTGTGCGAAACGTCGGTGCAGTGCGTTTGTGACCCTATTTGGGAATCATGTACACTTAGCTCTCTCCACCTGCATTGTGTGGGGTCTTTCCCCTTCTTCGTGGGCGGAGCACCTAGACCATTGAGCGCCCAATTGGCGGAAGCCGCGGACAATGCGCCCAGGTTGGCAAAGCGGAAAACTGTTGTGTATTTGAAGTTCTACAGTTCAACAGTTCCCTGTACAGTTCTGATCACTTGATCGCGTCCTTTCGAATTCTCAGTTACTAACCATGTGAATAAATTATTGCCGGTTAACGAGCGCCTCAGCTGACTTGTTCGACGATGGGTTCTAGGACGGGGACCCACGGGACCCGCAGTCGCAACACCGCGTATAACAACGTATGGCGCACTGGAATCGTGCCGCAAGAGTGGCACGAGGCCATCGTCGTTCGCGTGCTCAAACAGGGCAAACCCGCTGTGGACCTGGTTTCATACCGGCTGGTTTCGCTCACATCAGCGGTGGGAAAGCTCTTCGAGGCCATGGCTTTGAGGAGACTTGAGTAGATCGCCGAAGCCTTGGACGTCTTCCATCCCTCGCAGTGCCATTTCCGTCGAGCTCGGGCTACAGCCGACGCCCTCGCTGACGTTATCTCGACGCTGGAGGTGGCGCACCGAAGCGGGGAAGCAGGCTACCTCGTCTTGCTGGACATGAAGTCGGCTTTCGACTCCCTACCACACCCAACCATTTTAGACGCAGTACGCAACATGGGAGTGAGGGCAACGAGTACGTCGTTGCCCTCACTCCCATGTTGGTCCTGCCACCAAAAAAGGCAACGAGTACGTCGTTGCCTTTTTTGGTGGCAGGACCATGCGTGTGCGCGCTGAGGGAGCCCTCAGTGAACCACGGCTTGTGTGTGTTGGTGTCCCGCAAGGCAGTGTTCTCAGCCCGTTCCTCTTCATTGTCGCCTTTGCTGACATTGGGGACTACATTGCCCGAACTTTGTCACCCTATGTGCGCGTCGCTATCTACGCGGACGACATTGTGGTGTTCGCGGCGCGCCGCTGTGAAACGGAACAGTACGTTCGGACCAGTGTTCAGAGTGTCCTCAACGTCATCGACGCGTACATCAGCGGCAAGAGAATTTCCCTCTCTCCGGCCAAGACTGAGGCTGTGATGGTGCACCGCGAGTGTGTTGTACGTCACACCACGTTTCGATTCACGCTCCGGGGTGTTTCGATCCCATGGTCGAAACGAGTGATATAACTCGGAGTCGTCCTTGACCATAGACTGAGGTGGCAACCAGCTGTGACAGCCCAGTGCAGAAACGCGAGACGAGTCGCCTCCGCTGCACGGGCGCTTTTTGCGCGTGGAAGCGGATGCTCGCCGACACTCGCCCTGCGACTATTCAACGGCATGGCTTCGGTGCGCATCTTATATGGCCTCCCTCTCGCTCCTCTCATGTCTGCC
Organism: Rhipicephalus annulatus; assembly: GCA_013436015.1. NCBI lineage: Eukaryota > Metazoa > Arthropoda > Arachnida > Ixodida > Ixodidae > Rhipicephalus > Rhipicephalus annulatus. Next base: position 131,043 of record WOVY01000757.1, read on the forward strand.
AACTGGGCGCAGCTCGATGCGGTGCACCGAAGTGCCATCCGGCAGTACTTTGGTCTGCCCCGCTTCTCGCACATCGGCCGTAACCGCGCAGAGGCGGGTAATTCCGACAAGCGTGCTCTCAATCACATCGAGCGCATGCATCGCTCGAGACACGGTAGTCAGCTTGTCATCCACTTCTAAGATCTCCAGCACTCAAGGATGGGCCGGTGTGCCACACAGTTCGGCGTCCTTGTGCCTAGCATTCTCGAGGTGGGCGACTTAGGGGTCCCGCCCTGCTGGCATCGCACATTGACCATCCGCACTTCTATCGCAAGCGTAAGGAACAAGCGCGCGTCTCCTGAGTGCACACTTCGTGAGGCAACAGGTGCCACCTCGGATCAGCTACCGGGCGCCTCCGAGTGTTTACCAACGGATCGGTCCTGGTGGATGGTTCAGCTACTGCAGCGCGTGTGGTGCCTTCCTTGGAGGTACATATGCAGTGCCGAATTGTGTGCCAGGCCTCTGCGACGGTCGCGGAGCTCGCCGCGCTCTATCTCGCTGGAGATGCACTCCTGCAGCTGCAGGTTCCCTCAGCCGCCAGGCGCATTGCGTGCCGACTCGAGGCCGTTCAGGCCTGGGCTGCGACCTCGTGCTGCAGCGGATACCAGACCACATCGGAATCCACGGCAACGAGACCGCCGATCAGCTGGCAAAAGCCGCGCACACAGCCACCACGCCCACATAAACGGTGACCCCCTTTGACGTAGCGCGCAGATGGGTTTCTCTTGCCATCACTTCCTCCCACCCGGATCCGCGCGTGCGGCCGGGAAGCCACCACGCCACCTCCCAAGAACTGGATTCAGAAGGAGAGAGCACGCTTCCCTCCTCTGCCTCCACGCCAGTCAGCCGAGGACGGGGGAAATAATGCATTGTCTAACGAAAAAGAAAGGCCCGTCTTGCTCGCATTGCCCGCAGCCAGAAGAAACATTATATCATATTGGCACATGGTTTCCTTGGGTGAGATCGAAGGGTGAAAGAGGACAAAGACGATCTCTCTGAGCGGCTGCTTGGCTAGTCGACTCAACGAGCCCATTGTATCCAGTTTGTCGTGAGTAACGTGACAAGACTGGTGGAGTTGCTGGGTACAACGTCTCACGATGCACCTGATGCCCGAGACCCCGCCCGGCAGCCGGAACACAAGCCCTGCACCCGTGGACACTCCTATTTATAGAGTAAGCCGCCGCCAACGAGGCCTACCGCCTGAGACACCAACCACTGACGCAGCGACTATGACTTCGACACAAGATCCCGTGCAAGCTCCGACACCTTCCACGCCGATCTACTGCACCGTCCAGAACCCGCTCATGCCTAGCCCGTTTCACGGAGAGCAGCATGAAGATGTTGACGACTGGCTGAGTGAGTTTGAACGTGTCGCAGCGATCAATTACTGGGATGATGCCACGAAGTTCCGGAACGTGTAAACTTGCCTAAAAGACGGTGCCAAGACGTAGTTTTTCAACAGGGATGTTGTTCTGACATCTTGGCGCAAGTTCCAGCGTCGCCTCCTGGAGACCTACAGGAGTCCAGACCACCGCGAATGGGCGGAGCGTGCACTACAATCACGTATCCAGATGCCCAACGAGACCGTCTCGATGTACGTCGAGGACATACACGGCTTTTCAAGCGAGCGGATCCTGCTATGGCAGAAGAAAAAAAGTTGCGCCACCTCATGAATGGTTTGAAGGCACAACTTTTTGCTGGTTTGGTGCGTAGTCCTCCCAAAAGTGTTGCTGAGTTCCTTACTGAAGCGGCAAAAATGGAGCGAGTACTGCACCAACGGTCAGCCCTGTTTGACTGTCAAGTGAATGCTGTCTCAACACCCGAAAGTTTCGCCACCCCTGGGAGCAAGAGCTCCAAATGAATTGGCGAGGTCATCCACTCTGTTGTCCGGGAAGAAATAGAAAAGATGTACAGCACAAGGCAAATCGACGTCGGTTCTATCACCAGTGTCATCCGTGACGAGGTCCAGCAGGTGCTGCATGCCCATCGTTTTCCGCCGATGTCGGTTGATATGGAAACGGCTCCTGTGCCCACTGACAGTCGCCATCGTACGTACGCGGAACCCTTGCGATCTGCCTCGCCTCTTTCTGGTCAAGGAGTCCTGACGCAGCCAGTGCCGCACGTCCCGATCCAGACAGTGCCGCACGTCTCCATCCAGACAATGATGCCGTCAGTCGCGATTCAGTCAGCGCACGCTGATTTGGACATCGATAGTCGCCATGCACCGGCGCGCAAGTCTGATCTCTGGCGTACGCCGGACAGACATCGTGCGAACCAACTGCTGCTCTGCTATCAATGCGGTAAGGCTGATCACATTCACCGCGAATGCCCATACCAGCAACTTGAACTGCACAGAGTTTCCGTCAATTCCCCTCGTCCCCGTATTGGTCAAAGGCCAAAGGATATCGAAGAGTATCTCACTCAACAGCTTGCGCCCTTTACACGACGGCAATCACAGTCACCATTTCTGAGGAGACCCGAAGCCACTGGGCGACGTTTAGGGGTGACGGCACGGGCATGCTCCCCGAGCCCTCGTCGGGAAAACTGAAGGGAGCGGCCTTCGGGGGCAAAGTCGCTGGGACTGAAAGTGCGGAAGACCTCCCATCGACGCTTGCACGGAACGCCGAAGGCATTTCGTCAGAGAATAATCGCAGTACCAAAGAAACGCTTACATCCACATATGAACCTAGTGACCACGTGTCACTTGACATACCTCTGCTGAAAGACAGTCTTCAGGTCAGTGCATTGGTAGACACTGGTGCAGACTATTCGATTATCAGCAGGAGGCTAGCGAAAGATCTCAGGAAAGTGATCACGTCGTGGATCGAAACGGGAATTCGAACAGCTGGAGGACACTTTGTAACACCGCTGGGTCACTGTACCGCAAGAGTGAAAATTCGTGCGTCAACGTTTGTGCTGAGCTGTCTCGTTCTTGGCGACTGTTCGCGTCAGCTGAGTATTGGCATGAACTTCCTTCGGAAATACGGTGCCATCATAAATCTCTGTGAGCACATCTTGACATTCTCGACTCAAGGCACAGAAGATCGAGACGCTGATAACTGGTGTAGACCGGCGCTGCGTATTGCTGATGACAGTGAGACGCTGCCACCTCAAGCAACTGTTCTCACCAAAGTCACTTGTGAAGACCCCCGATACGGCGACATGGTGGCTGAAAGCAACCTATCAATTCTGCTGCTCCAAGGTGTATGCGCCGGCCGAAGCGTTGTGCGCGTTCATGACGGACAACAAGAATAGTAGTTACGAAATTCAATTACGAGCACCGGCATCTTTTCCGCGGAACCACCATAGCTTATAGGGACCCTGTTGCCGACGTCACGGAGTGCTTCGCGTCCGAGGAAACGCATGAGGTTGAGGAATTTCTAGACCGCATCGACATTACTTCGACGCTGTCAGACGAGAGAAAGGCTGCATTTCATAATTTTTAAGGGAGTTTCGATCTTGCTTCGTCTCTTCTTCTAAACACTCCAAATACGCCTCACAAAGCATCGAATTATTACCAATGATGACGTCCACCCCATCCGGCAGCAGCCTTACCACGTTTCTGCCAAAGAACGCGAGGCTATTGAGACACAAGTAAAAGAGATGCTCGATGACGAGATTATTCAACCATCCAGCAGCGCTTGGTCCTCGCCAGTCGTTCTAGTGAAGAAAAAAGACGGAACGCTGCGATTTTGTAATGACTACAGAAGGCTTTATAGCGTCACAAAAAAAGACGTCTATCCGCTTCCACGAGTCGATGACTCCCTCGACAGGTTACGACGCGCGAAGTATTTTTCGTCCATAGATCTAAAGAGTGGCTATTGGCAAATTGAAGTAGATGAACGAGACCGAGAAAAAACCGCGTTTGTGACTCCAGACGGACTTTACGAGTTCCGACTTCTTCCTTTTGGCCTCTGTTATGCACCAGCCAATTTTCAGAGGATGATGGACACAGTTCTAGCTGGCTTGAGGTGGCAAAGCTGCCTTGTCCACCTCGATGATGTGGTCATCTTTCCCGAGAGTTTCGAAGAACATCTGCAGCATCTCAAAAAGGTTCTGGAAGCCATTCGCACAGCTGAACTCACTTTGAAACCTCAAAAATGCCATTTCGGCTATGAAGAGCTGAAATTTTTGGGACATGTCATTAGTGCGGATGGCGTGCGAGCTGATCCAGACAAAATTGCTGCTGTCGCCGCCATTCCTGTTCTATCAGATAAAAGACCAGTACGCCGTTTCCTCGGCTTCTGCGCGCATTATTGCCGATTTATTGCTGACTTCTCTAAAATAGCTGAACCTCTTACGTGACTCACCCGAGATGACATGCCCTTTACTTGGGGCACAGAACAAGGTACAGCGTTCACAGAGTTACGACAGAGAATGCAAACAGCCCCTGTTCTTGCCCATTTTGATGAGGACGCTGCTACAGAAATTCATACAGATGCCAGCAACGTCGGACTTGGCGCTTTCATTGTACAACGACACGGTGGCGTTGAGCTGTGATAGCTTACGCCAGTCGTACTCTTTCTCGAGCCAAGACCAACTTTTCTACGTCAGAAAAAGAATGCCTCGCAGTCGTGTGGGCGACAACCAAATTTTGGCCTTACCTCTACGGTCGTCCCTTCAAAGTGGTGACTGACCACCACTCACTCTGCTTGCTTCCAAATCTCAGAGATCCATCCGGCCATCTTGCACAGTGGAGTTTGCGTTTGCAGGAGTTCGATATTACGATTGTGTACAGGTCAGGGCACAAACACGAAGACGTCAACGCGCTTTCTCGAACGCCTGTGGGGAACGCTGCCAGGGGCTCCGAAGATGAAGATGCCTTTCTCGGAGCAGTTAGCAATTCCGAATTTATGTCAAAGCAGTGGGCAGATGACGTATTACGCCCAGTAATTGATTCCCTGGAAGGCCGCAACTTTCAGGTCCCTCAGCATATTGCTCGCGAACTGTCCTCTTTTTGTCTGAGAAGAGGCATTCTTTACAAGAAAAACGCCCGTCGTAGCGACAAAGCCTTCGTACTTATTGTTCCTACCGACATGCGTGATGAGATCCTCCTTGCGTGCCACGACGAGACCATGTCAGCACATTTAGGCTATTTGCGAACTCTCGCCAGAGTACGCCAACAGTATTAGTGGCCGCGACTATCAACTAGTGTACATCGATATGTGAAAGGCTGCCGTGAGTGCCAGTGCTGTAAGACTCTGCTTGTGAGACCCGCGGGCCTGCTACAGCCGAACGCACCACCACGGACACCGTTTGACCTCGTGGGAATGGATCTTCTCGGGCCCTTCCCTTTGTTGTCCTCTGGGAACAAATAGACTATAGTTGCGACAGATTATCTTACTCGTTATGCTGAAACAAAAGCGTTACCCCGTGGCACGGCCTCTGAAGTCGCGCAGTTTTTCGTGCACCAAATCGTCCTATGGCACGGTGCCCCGTTATGCGTGATTACGGATAAAGGGACGTCGTTTACAGCACGAACGATGGAGAACATCTTTAAACTGAGCTGCTCAAGTCATCGAAAAACAACAGCTTATCACCCGCAATCCAATGGACTGACAGAGAGGCTTAACAAGACCATAGCGGACGTGCTCTCAATGTACGTGGACGTAAAACACAAAACCTGGGATGTGATTCTTCTATAGATCACGTTTGCTTACAATACGACAACGCAAGAAACAACGCGATTTCCGCCTTTCCGACTTGTTTACGGACCCAACGTGCGAACCATGCTAGATGCTATGCTTTCGTGCGACCAAAGCAATGAACTTGCTCAAGACGCTGAGCAATACACTCAATGCGCCGAAGAAGCTCGTCAGCTAGCTCGCATAAACACCAGTCACCAACAAGACGCAGACGCACGACGTTACAACCTCCGCCATCGAAATGTCACCTACCACCCTGGGGACCGAGTGTGGGTGTGGATCCCTGTCTGGCGACCAGGCTTATCCTAAAATCTCCTAAGCCGTTATTTTGTACCGTACAAGGTTTTTAGACGAGTCACAGATGTTACCTACGAGGTATTTCCAGACGGCGCAGCGTCTTCTCGTCGACAGCTTCGGCCCGAAACCATGCATGTCGTTTGGCTGAAGCCCTACTTCACACAGTAGCCCTTGTGGTTTCACGTGCTACCACAGGCCATGACTTTGCGTTGCTGCTGCTGTTTGTGTTCTGTGTTTTTATGCCTTTTTGAGCTTGGCGCAAGCGCTAACGAAACTTCCTCATTTGCGCTGCGAGTACTGGCACTCTCCCTCTTTTGGTTTTCTATATCTGCGTGTGTATGCCTTCATTTTTTTATTTACGAGCATCGAGTTGATGCTTTCAAAGGGGGGCGGGGGGATTATTGCCGCATAGTTTGCTTGGGTAAGATCGAAGGGTGAAAGAGGACAAAGACGATCTCTCTGAGCTGCTGCTTGGCTAGTCGAATTAATGAGCCCATTATATCAAGTTTCTCGTGAGTAACGTGAGCATATTCTGCTGCGGTGCGGAGCCTATAGTAATGAGCGCCGCCATCTCACAGCTGCCTATCATGGTCACGGGCTCCTCACTCTCACCGTAGAGAAACTCTTGTTTCCTCGGAAGCACGCCACTGTACACAGGCGCATGCTTTGAGCGCTCATCGCGTTCTTCGTGGACACAGCGCTCTTCCAGCGCCTGTGACTTTGTTGTCCTGTTTTTGTGTTATCCCCTCCTTCTTTTTTCCCTTTCTCCATCACAAGCACACGGTGCTCTCCGAGCGTCAATGACTTCGTGAACGTCTGTGTGTGTGGGGGTGTGTGTTTTTTTTCTTAATTCGACACCCGGGGTTTACCGAGGAGCACCGAACGAAGCACTAGACCAGCCTTTCATGCTGGCAGAGCTACACGCGGCCCTTGCTAAGCTTACGCGCAACACAAGCCCAGGAAAAGACAAAGTAACCAATAAGCACCTACGACAGCTACCACCGCGGGCATTGACGGCGCTCGTTCAGCACTGTAACGAATTCTGGAGGAAGGCGAGCGACCACAAGCCTGGAAGCTTTCAGTGGTGACCATGGTTAAGCCAAACACGCCAATCTCGATTGCGAATCTTCGTCCCATTTCCCTTACATCTTGCGCTGGGAAACTCTTTGAGCACATGGTAAACGAGCGGCTCACCACACATCTCGAAGACAATGGTCAGTATCCGAACACCATGTTCGGCTTCTACCAAATGCTCAGCACACAAGACGTCCTCTTGCAGATAAAGGAAGATATTCTTCTCCGCTTGAGCAAGCACAGTAAGTCATTTGTTCTAGCTTTGGACGTAAAGGGCGCATTTGACAATGTGAGCCACGAAGCCATTTTGCGTAGCCTGGAAGATGTCGGCTGCGGTGTCAAGACATACGCCTATGTCGGCTGCGGTGCCAAGACACACGGGGCTTGTCAGCAGCAGAGAAGGCAGCATGCTCAGTAATCCGCTTTGCCTTGCGATACAGGTCTTGGCGCTTCTTCTTGGTGAATGTCCTACGGTGCGCACCGTTTTCCCGGTGCTGGCTCGGGACGATGACGTCACCTCGTCTGGCTGGCCTAACGATGATTGATTTATATTTGAGGTTTAACGTCCCAAAACCTTTATATAATTATGAGAGACGCCGTAGTGGAGGGCTCCGAAAATTTAGACCACCTGGGGTTCTTTAACGTGCACCCAAATCTGAGCACACGGGCCTACAACATTTCCGCCTCCATCGGAAATGCAGCCGCCGAAGCCGGGATTCGAACCCGCGCCCTGCGGGCCAGCAGCCAAGTACCTTAGCCACTAGACCACCGCGGCGGGGCGGCTGGCCTAACGAGGGCTGGTTACCATCACCCGTGGAGACCACTGCTGGATCGAGGAAACAACGCCCCCTTTCATCATATCTTCCACATGGAATCCTCGCCGAATGACGTCGGTTCCCGTGATCACTTCGGAGCCTTTAAATCTACGGGCAGGCTCATTCCACAGCAGTGGGCTTGTCAGCAGCAAAGAAGGCAGCATGCTCAGTAATCCGCTTTGCCTTGCGATACAGGTTAGTAGGTACTTTCCTGCTCCATGTTATCGTAATGATAACCGTTTCCTGCTGCTGCTGCCTTTCCCACTGTGTCTAAAGCTTCTTTTTGCTTGTGTTGCACCTATACCTTTTGATCTGCTGGTTAGCGGTGACGTTGAGGCTAATCCTGATCCTCTTACGGGAAAGGAAATGCTATCTGAGCTACTCGCTGGCCAAAGAACAATGAATGCAGCTATTGAAAAAGTACAGGCCAATCAGAAAGATTAAGCAGAAAAATTTGGCACGCTAGCAGAACGAGTTGATGCCATCGAGCGTCACATGAATATATTTTCTTCATTGTTTAAACAAGTGAAAGAAATTGAAGATTCTATGTCTCAAATGCAACAAAAACTAACATCCCTTGAAGACAAAGTTGATGATTTTGAAAATCGGAGCCGTAGAAATAACTTAATCATTTATGGCCCAAAAGAACCACCTAGGAAAACACCTCGGACTCTTCAGGATAGCGTCAATGAAATACTCGAGAATAAACTAGGTATAAGGGCAATTACTGTTGAAAGATGCCACAGGCTTTGCCGCAAAATTGAAAACAAATACAAACCACTTTTTCTAAAGTTTATTGATAATCGTGAGAAGATGTCTGTTTTGAAAGTTACGCACAATTTAAAGGACTCGGTATTGTTCTTTTCTGAGGATTTTTGATACAGGGTTCGTGAGGCACGCAGAAATCTGTGGAAAAGTTCAGAAAGAGAGAGAGAGAACGGTGCTAAAGTAAAGCTTCTCCACAATCAACTGAGTGTGGATGGGAACTTGTTTAGTTGGTATGAAGCGAAAAATGCACGTGGTAAGCTAAGGAAGAATGAAAAATTACGGAGCATGTGCAGTGTTCAGTCGCTGAAAATACTAAATTTAAACTGTAGAAGTGTTATTAACAAAACCACAGAATTAGAAGGAACCCTCCTGGCCTATAGTCCCCATATTGCTACCCTAACCAAAACATCCCTACAGAAACGTTCCGTATGATGCGGAGACCTCAAGCATAGAATTATTGGAAAATGGAAGACGTACGATGCGGACTCCGCATTTTATGGAATGACGTATGATGCGGACTCCGCATTTTATGGAGAGACGCGTGATGCGGACTCCGCATTTTATGGAAAGACGTATCATGCAGAAAAACTGAAATGTGTGCCTGTTACGTCTTAATCTAGTGCAAAGCAATATAATGTGTAAATTGAATAGACGTCCACATCTTGAGTACGTGCAATACTATGTACAAATCACAATATTTCCTAAATATACATGATGAGGGATTGAATTCTCGGCATCTTTCTAATTGTCGTGTTGCGGAAGCAAAATTTGCTTTTAACTAAAATACGTTACAAAGCTACTAAATTAACATCGTAGCAATCATAAATGGTGGTTACATTGCAAACTATAATGCAGTGTTCTATGCAAGACTTGAAGAACTTATGAAGTTATTATTTGCAATAGAGAAGCATTATTATACACATCAGCCCTGCTACAATCAATATATTTTTTATTTGTCTGTATGCTTCAGCTGTGAATAGCGACATTGCAGTGTTGATGGTACACAAATGAGGTGGCCACACCGTAATTGCACAAGCTCCACCTAAGCCACAGGATGGTGGCACAAAACACAATGTATAAGCAATTTCGGGATGAAATCTTTAAACATAAATAATAATCATAGCACTATGAAAGTGTGGCGCTGTGTTTATTTCATGAACGCCTTGTGGAGATCGGCGAAATGCTGCTTGAGGCTCCGGCACCACTGTAGATTTGGGAGGTCACTGCTATAGAACTTATGTGGCCTTCATAGGCACCTGGAAATGTAAATAATTGGCACAAATAATGTCAGAGACACACGTTAGCACCTTAGTTCCCATGCACAAGAATTATAACACACAGAATGAAACTGAATATGTAAGGCACACAATCCTTCATGGTATGCATATGTGTATAATAAAAGAAATAAGTGTATAAATTAGTTCTGGCACATTAAAGGAAAGAGCATGCTTATCACAGTGAAAATAACTTAGAAGTCTTGATTTTCAATGGTAGAGATATTCTATTGATGTGTCCTTATAGAATTATGATTTAAATGTTTCCTGCACAGTAATACTTTAGGAACTACCAGTGAAAGCTCTAAATGTACATTTATAGTGCGTGCATGTACATCTGCTGCCTTTACACTATACAGGTTGTGCACAAAATTGGCATCTTGAACAATTTTGAGAGGTAAACCTATGCAAATTATGAAGGTTAAAATAACATGAAAGCAAGCAGAATCAGGCAGGTACCATTAGAAATCTGTGCAAACCAGACAACTATAACCGAACTGCACAGACATAGGGGAGCATGAATAACTGAAATTCGGCTGCTGACACGCAGGTCGCGGTATCGAATCTCGCCTGCATTTCCGATGGAGGCAGAAATGCTGTAGGCACGTGTGCTCAGATTTGCGTGCATGTTAAAAAACCCCAAGTAGTCGAAATTTCCAAAGCCCTCCACTACGGCGTCCCTCATAATCATATAGTGGTTTTGGGACGTGAAACCCCACGTTTCAATCAAGAATAACAGAAATAACCTGCCAATAGAAAAGTTGGGTGCATGTGCTATCGTAAGTGCTTATACCTTACTACATACAGCATGCTCATTCAATTTTGAATACCAATATTGAAAATAACTGCTCTATTAGGAATGTAAAAGGTAAGGTAAAACTGAATGACTCTATAAAAAGTGACCCTATTATGGCATCACGTTTTCTTATAACAAAATTGACTAAGACTCTGAAATACCATTATGCAAGAAAGAATCTTCAAAAGAACAGTCAAGTTTGAAGTCATAGTTTTTAATATGGCTACTATGAATATAACCAAGAAATCGACCTCAACATGGCTAATGTTAGTTTTTAAGGCCTATGTTCACTAGACAATGAACTATATCACAAAAAGCACAGCATTCAGGCAAAGCACCACACAAAAAAAGAAAGCAGACCTTTTCGTTATTACCTACAATGCTTTTAAAATGGTATTTTTACCTCTACTTGCCGCTTTTCATCTAAGTAACTGGTGTGAAGCAATTTAGCTGAAAATGCACTGTGCCTCCAAAACCTGTTGGTTGAATCTGAATTTTTAAGAAATGGTGAAGCTTGCACTAAATTAGGCTTCACAAGCCTTGGAACAGCGACACTGCATGACTCTTAGGACTACTTCGGTTACTTGTGTTTTGTTTCTGGGCCTAAGCATGAAGACAAGGGCTTAATTGAATTGCTGCTAACAAACAATTGCTTTCGAAATTGCCCGAGCGTCAAAGGATGCTCAGACACTTGTTGTTTTTCCCACTGGGCTATTCTACACCAAACATCCAAACCATACTGCCTGGCGACCATCACAGATATATAGTTTAAAAATGATGGTAATTTACTGTTTTGAAAATAGCTATTTGCAGAATTATTTTGAAGAGAAAAATAGTAGTGGTCACGTGGGTACCTTCAGAATTTCGCAGAAGGTCGTGCGGGTGTTATTTGTGCGAAAAATTTAAAAGTACCGCTTTTTCTAGCCATATCAAATTTGATCATCATATCAAGTAAAGGTGCTTCTTCAAAGTGTTTGAAGCCGAGTAACATTAGTGCAATTTATCCGCTACATAGGCTTTGAAGAATTCAGCCAAACTATTTATCGTTTTCATTTCTTGTATGGCAATACTGCACTTTGTATGAATATTTGAGCCACAAATCCTCACTCCACAGAAGTTATATTTCACGAAAAAAATAATGTTAGGTCCATATTACAAATATGAATATATAATAGTTTTTGTCTACATTGAGATGCAATTTGAACTATGTGTTTATCTAATGGAAAATTAATATTATGTGTAAGTTGAAAGCAAATAAGCAGTTCTTGTTATATGGCAAGTGTTATTATTACAATTTTTGTTTCAATGAGGAAAATGACTTTCGAAGTATCCTATTGAGGGCCATGGGGAACTTCGGAACCGAAGCTGTTATATATCAAATGCAGAAAACAGCCATCATTAGGAAACATCAAAAATGAATATATTCTTTAAAACAAAGTGTAATCATATAAATTGCCATGTAAAGAGAACTGCTTCCTTGCTTTTGAGGTGGCAAAAAAATTGCACTAATATTACTGAGCTTCATGCACTACACACAATCACCTTTACTTATTGCCTAGGCCAAATTTGGTGTAGAAGAGGCAGTATTTTTGAAATACTTCTTTTTACTTTTTACAAACAACATCCAGACGACGTCCTGGGAAGTCCAGAAGGCACCAAGGTGGCCTAATATTTTGTTCTCTGCGATAGATTTTAGCATTTTGCTGTTTTCAATACAGTAAACGAGCGCAATATTTTTTTTTCAAAACACATTTAGGATGGTTGGCAAAATGGCTAAGGTATTTGATGTGGAATCGCCTCACTGCCAGCATTTATTCTTCCGAAGCTCAAGCTATCACCTCTCTGTTACTGCCTTCCTTATATACAATGCCTGTATAGGAAAGAAAAAGAAAGGCAGGTCTGACAAGGTTCACAAGGCAAGATATTTTCATGTTGGATAAATTCATTACCATAAACAGCAGCAAAATAACATTCATTTTGAGTAGTCCAAGACACAAGCTATATACCAGTACACTAAGAGCCAAGCGCAAACTTTTCATTTGATCATGTGTGGTGATAGACAGGAAGCGCTTACTGCAAGACTGATCAGCCTGTAATTAACCGAACGCAGTACAATGCACTGTTCAATCCAACACCACATAGGCATCTTTGCTACAGCAAAGCCATGTGTCATTGATTCATGCACTAGATGGGACAATGCAAATGTAACAAAAAAGATGAAAAAAGAAAACAAAGGAAAAAAAAGAAGAAAAGGGGGATGCAAAGTAGGAGCAGTGTAGCACACTACCTTACTTTGTATCCCCCTTTTCTTTCTTCTTTTTCCTTTTCTCTTTTTTACTTTTTTTGCTTCTCTTACCCCCAATCTCCGACAGGAGAACACTTTGTATCATCGCAACCTAACTTGAAAGAAAGCAAGGGCTGCACGCTTCAGCGTTATAGGTTTTTTTCAGACAAACATCTCAAACAGGCACACACGCCTACACCAAAAGTTGATGTCATTACTAACCCCATATAAAATAACACGCCAAGGATGACATGGTGACTTCTAAAAAGGAGGTCCTCCTATCGCAACATCGGCCGGCCTGTCTGAGACACTTCCACTGTTCACCCTGATTACCCGACTAGATGCTTGTTTCTGCCGACTCGCATCTTCATTTTGGATAACACTAAGACGAGCTTACATTGATGAATACGCACGAAAGTTTAGTGATGTATCATTCATCAGATTAAGCAACTGTGTTAAAAATTATTGCTAGCTTGCTTCCTGGCCCTTTATATTAACAGTGCGTGAAGTAGCCTGAAACTGCGTAATGTCTTCTATGCACATGAACCAGATTGACAACATAATGCACAACATGCTTAAGAATATTGCGAGAAACATGATAACGACTAAATGACCAGCCACCCAAATTTCACAAATTTCTTGCTGTACATGTTTATAAAATGTTCATGTACACCCAAATGAGCTGCTTATCATACAAGCCGAAAAAACCTACAAGTAGGGCCTTGGGGCCTTCTGTAAGTAGACGTGTAGCATTTTTGCTGTGGAGGGCTTTACACCCATAAGTGAGGAACAAAACTCCTGTACAATGAAGAATGTTGGCAGCTATCAGTTATAGAAAAAACTAATGCAGCTAATGTTCCCCGACACATCTGTACATTTAGAGAGGTGACGAAGCTTCTGTCATTTGTGGCAGTAACTCCAACAGGACCAGTGCGAAACTTGGCACTACTTGGCTAGACAAATGTCCAAACATGCCTGCCCGACTCCCTCTAGCCATCCCTGCTGAATCTGACACATGATTTCTTGACTGCTGGTTGGACATAACAAAAACCACTGACGCACTCACAAAACACAGCGTGAAGTTCCTGTGGAGTGCTCAACTTCGTCTTCTGCGATGAAAGAGCAGCACAGTGTCCTGATAAGGCACTCCTTTCAAAGGTTTTCAATGCCACACAGTGACTTTGCTGTTCCTGTCGAAGAGAGCTTGGGGAGCTTGGAGGGTGCTTGCTCTTTTCTGGGGGCTGCTGCCGCTCCTTGTTTTCTGCTCAAGGTCAACCTACACAAAGTTGTAGACGAGGCTTTAAGAGTTGTATGTAATGATGTACAAATTTTTGCTGAACACACATTTCCTCGTGGCACAATGAGGAACTTCTTATAAAACTTAAGGAATCGCATAGAAAAACATTTACAATCGATCCAAAGATGCACTTGACTCTAAAGGAGTAAGTTTGTTATGTAGTTTTTATAAAGAAAGGTCATTCAGCACAACCACAACTACAGTTGCACACGAAAACAACATTAGCTGGACGCTGTGGGCCACTTTCATGGCATAACTTAAGCTGACACTGATCGTCCAACGATACTAAAAATATGCAAAGATTGCCTGACCGATTTCAGGCAGTACTGAAGGGTAGGGCACGAATCTATTGTTCAACTCATGAGCAGAGCACAAAAATCAACATCAGTAACAACCCATTCAGCTAAAAATTTTGATTAGGATTTTTCATTAAGGAGACTTACAAGTCGCCAGAATGTGCGATTGGAGGTGGAAATCAAACAATGTGAATTGAACTGCATTCTTTTTGCAACTTTAGTGGCATTTCCTTTTAAGATTGCACTTAAAAAGCCTAAAAATCAGTATGTCATGCAGCCTGTTTGTTTACTGCAAAATATTTGATGCTTTAACATGCAAAAAGATTATTGGTCAAAGTCACAGCATATTTATTTTAAAAAATTATTTATTTATTGTACCCTCAGGGCTTTACAGCATTGCAGAGGAGAGCGGGCACTGACGAACAACGTTAAAAAAAGAATACATAGACAAGACACTAGAACATTTATAAACACTGGAAAGCAACTAATATACACTGCAACTATGTTATACAGCCAGTATATTATACAAGAAAACAAACAACAAATTCAAACGTTTACATTTCCAACACCAAGTATGTTATCGAGCGATGTTTTAAAACTGCAAGGCGAGGTGATGGATGCAACTTATTGTGGAAGGTAGTTCCAATCCTTGCAAGTTTTAGGCAGGAATGAGTGGGAATAAGTTGATGTCTTGAAGCGAGGAACGGCAACTTTCTGCGCATGGTCAGCACGAGTTGAAATGGTGGGGTTAATAATAGTGAACGCAGAAGAGAGTTGTTGTAAATTTCCATAATACAACACATCTCAATCTAGTTAGTTGATTAGAACGAGGGGAAACAGCTCGCACTTGAAAAGCACGGGCAGAAGGAATGACGTCTGCACCTTGTGCTCCCTGTACATTCTCGTTGAGGGTGCAGTTTCACCTTATCCTTATCCAATTTCGCATTTATAACATTGTTCACTGCATATTCTTTGTGGCATTAAAGTGTGTGATACCGTCATGAGTAGCCCATGTAATTTATAAAAATAGAATTCAAGCTAGCTTGATTCAAAAATAACAAAGTGCATCCAGCACCATGTCCTGTAGCCATTCTTTAGGCAAGTGGCAGAATGATTTATTCTTCAAAACATATCTTACTTGTAACCACTAAAAGAGCTAACTCATACACTGGCACATTCTGTTTGCCTCTTCAGAATATAAGGTACCTTTTTTTACACCAGAAAATCTGCGAGAAGAATAGAAGTGTTGTAATTGTGAAGAAAGAAAAGTAGAAGGAAAAAAAGATAGCCTGTCCTCGACAGGAACCGAGCCTGCGAACTTCGAATAACATGTCCAATGCTCGATCAGTAGAGCTACCATGGCGGCTATCCCCCTTCCATTTTGTACGGCATATATGTGCATTTAGTCATGGAAGAGTCAGTCAGCGCTGCCTGTTACCATTATGGCGAGTGTGGGACACCTTTTTTTGCCTACTAGCAATCGCATTACGATTACTTCCAATATCCCCATACTTTTTTGGCAGCATTATGCATCTGTTAGTTCTCAGAAAATCTGCTAGTCACCGGAGGTGGCAATGGTTCGCCCTCCCACCTGAATGCAGGTACTTGAACACACGCACAACTGATCGAAAAAACAAGTCACACACCGCTAAGATTACCGAGATTCACAGTATCGGATTCATGAGGGAAGGAAAGAATTATAAATTTAAGGGTTCGTTGTTTTTGTTGAACACATTGTAATGAGAACTAGCAGACAATGTTGCCAAACGAAGTATAGGTAATATTATCAAAAATAACTTTAACAAAATTGTGAAAAGTAAAGTGAACGAAAACGTAACTTGGCGGCGAGTTACTAATGGGTTGACATTTTTTGACAATTGAATTGACATTACTTTTTATAACATTCCTATATTTTCCTGGGTAATGTTGTCGGGTCATTCTCATTATTAGAGTGGTGAGTAGGCTGACCAAGAAAGGATATGGCATTGATACTTCTCTTGTACACCTAATACTTTGAGGACCTTAAGAGAGCGGAAGCTGCTTTGAGTAGACCACAATATTTAGTTGGAGCAAAAAAACCGTACACACATTTTAACCAGACTTTCTAACACATTTTGAGACATAAAAGTGTATGCTGCCAGTAATGTTAAATACCATTACTTTTGTCACATTATGCACTGTAGCAGGTGTAGTTAGAGTGGTGATAGTTAAGCATTAATCAAGCACACCACCATCTGCGTTCACATCTATGGTCGCGTATTTTAAAAATGAACCTGCTGTATAGTAAAAAAAAATTAGGGCACTTATGATTTTATCCAAATCAAGTTATACCGACTGGGTAAGCAAACCGTTTGCATAAAATCAAAAGGCATAAAGTGATTCATGTATTATACCTATGTGAACAATTTCAGCAATGCAGGGCAAAGTGACAACCGTTCTATTAAAAACTCCTCTCATTATAACATACATGAAGAGCACCACACCAAAATATTTTATAGTGCATGTAATATCGAGACTACTAGACTGTCTGTTGACCTTTAAGAAGAAGGGTATCTCCTTGAAATTCAAGGGACAACCACTTAACCTTTTCCTTAGCTTTTCTATGAATATTTCTTGAATTTAAGATATCATTAGGATTGATTTACCGTGAACAGATTTCGCTTACGCATTGAAACCTAGTTCTGTATGTAACTGCAATAAAGGGTGCCAAACCACCTCCAATTCTTTTGTTAACATTTCAAGGAAATGTGTGCAACGACCACAGAATAGTGTCCTGATCAACATTGACAACTGCAGCAGCACAACTAGCTATGGGTGCCCAAAAAGTAGCTAGAAACAATACATTTACCTCTTTGAGCCTTTTGGAAGTGTTCAGCCCCTCAGTGCTCACCTTACATTTTTTTAAATACGTGTTTGTGTGGCCACTGTTCTTAATCCTTGCACAGTGAGAAGGAGCACATGGTAAAAAGAGACAAGAAAGAAGCATAGCGAAAAAAAGCGAAATAAGCGAGGACCTCTTTCGTATCGTGCAATGTGTGTAGCATTACTATTGCGACAACATATAGAAAAATTATCACGGCTATGCATCCATTGCAGAGTCATACACAGCTGCAACACCACGACTGAATTTTTATTTCATTTCATTTCATTTTTATTTCCTTAAGGACCCCACTCGGGGGTATTACATAAGGAGTGGATACACAGGAAAAGAGAACATTTGAACACGTTAGTTTTCGCAGCATAGGTGATTTGTAAGATTTGTCGTGAAGGATGATGGGCAGGTGGTTGAAGCAATGGAGCAGGGAAGGTTGTTCCAATCCTTGACGGCGCGGGGAAAAAAAGAAGCGGAAAAAGTGGCAGTTCTGTTACGATAACGGGACACATGAAGTGGATGGCTTGTGCGGTGTGAAATGTATGTCGGGGGGAGGATGTAAGGAGGTGCATTGAGAGAAGAATGAAAAAATTTACGAAAGAGAGAAAGGGTGGCGATACGGTGGCGAACAGAGAGGGGTGATAAACCGGATTGTGCTTTCAAGGATGAAATACTGATGTCGTATGAGTACTGGGAGTGAATGAATCAAGCGGCGCGATTTTGAACAGATTCGAGGTCGTTAATGAGGTATGTTTGGGGCGGGTTCTATATGGGGGAGGCATATTCGAGTTTCGATCTGATGAGGGACTGATATGCTAGCAACTTCACATGTTTCGGTGCATGACGTAGGTAACGCTTCAAGAAGCCCAGAGTTTTATTTGGCGATGAAATTACGTTAGTAATATGCGCATTCCAAGTGAGATCGCAATACAGTGTGACACCTAGATACTTGTAGGATGGTTGTGATTGTACAGGGACGTTGGCGATATGATATGAAAAAATGAAAGGATTCTTACGGCGGGTAAACGTAGCAAGTTTGCATTTGTTAGGGTTAAGAAACAAAAGCCAATTATCGCACCAATCTTGAATGTGGTTAAGATCGTTCTGGAGAAGATTTTGGTCGTGAGTGTTAGTTACTGTCCGATAGATTACACAGTCATCTGCAAACATGCGGATTTTGCAGGATACGTTGAGGGGTAAGTCATTGATGTATATCAGAAACAGGAGGGGGCCAAGAATTGAACCTTGAGGTACGCCTGATGTTACTTTGAGGTAAGCAGAAGATTTATTATTGACATGCACAAACTGAGAACGGTTAGTTGGAAATGCTTTGATCCAATTTAGTACACTTGGGTCTAAATTTAACTTGGATAGTTTTAGAATTAGTCTTTGGTGGGATACTGTGTCGAATGCTTTTGCGTAATCTAGAAAGATTGCGTCAACCCTGTGTTGGTTTAGGATCCCTTTATAGTGGCAAGCTAAAGATATCTGCATTTGTTTGACAATAATAAGATGCAGTGAAATGTGATATGATAACTTCATTTAGAATGCACGTCATATGGCTTCATTGTATATGTGGCCACAAGTAACTCTGATTGCAAAGCAATATGGCACAGCCTAAACAGACCTCACCGACCACTCCAATCTGAACTTGCCTTTGCTACTTGCCCATTATCATCACAGCAAAAAATGAACAATTGAATCTGGTATAGATATGCTGCTAAGGACCAAGTAAGAAGGGTGCTTTGTCATTAATGAGATCAGTTATTTGTTCAAGAACACTTGCTGTCAAACACAAACACATTGCTGTCGAAGCATCAAGACTCAAATATAAAGCAAAAAGAAGTGTATCTTTAAAAATACAGGCCACTAGGTGCAGGATAAATATTTTATATACTTGGGATGTAAGGCACGCACTAGAGGTGCTGCTAATTATACTTTTCCCTGAGTTGAACCCTGCTTGCTTTACTCACCCAACACATCTGTAAAGACGCCGTGAAAACACCAAGCAGCTGATGCAGCATGGTTAAACACATGTCCAGAGATTCCACCATTCATATTGGCTAAGCAGCTCTACAGCCTCCACAGTCCTGCAACCATTTGTAAAACAAATATAGTTCTACCCAAAGTTCTTGGTTTACAGACACACATGCAAGACGCATAACCACTATATAGGAAGTTTGCATGATAATGTGCTGGGTAGCAAAACGAATGCCAATATGAAGTAAGTATCCCAGCCTGCTGCTTCTTTCTTTCCGTTTTTAAAAATTAATCAATCCATGGTTAATAAATGTTCCCCCAATGTGAAGTGTACATGCAGTCCAGTGAAGAATTGCAATGTATTTCAAACACAATCCAATTCATGGCAAGTAAGCATGCAATAGCGTTTTGTCAGTTGTTCAAGAACAGTATGAAGTTTAGCTAAAACCCATGTTTTTATAAACACCATTCAATTTTATATAAAAGTTGTGAGCATTATCTGAAAGAACACGGATTCATGTTTAATCAATGATTACTTATAATGTACTGATATGAATGCAACTAACTGAATATGAAACGATAGTTTTTCTTGAGCATTTCGAGTTATGAACACTATTGCACTTGCCAGCTGCATCTTGTTTAAAACAGCGGCAAGCTAGGCTAGTTTCTGTCGGTGGGCAGCAATGAACAGTGCAAAGTAACAACGAGAAACACCAGTAACTACAGTATGGGGCAAGCATAGACTACCAACTGTATAATTTATTGCACAAAAGTTCGTCTGAATATCAGTCAGACAACTCGTGTAAATGAAGGTCCAGTTGGAAATGAACAAGTTAGAAAATCAACAATGCCTGCTTTCTCTAACAAGACCCTCATTCACATGAAGTATGCAGCGATAGGCTCCCACCGAGGTACGTCACAGCATGATGTCACTGGCACACGTAAAAGGTGTGGCTGGAAAAACACTCCCGCTGGTGGCTCAGCCAGGTACAGTCGCGTGGTGTTTGGGGCAAGTTTTAATTTTTCAAAGCTTACACTTCACGTTACAATGTCGACACTAGCTGTAGTATGTGTCAGCAAACATCTAGCTGTGTGGTAAAATATTTGCCACGCTGTCTGTTTATCTTGAAGAAGTGAACACACGTGGTGACCTGTGTGAGGAACGGCGGCACAGTCTTCAAAAATGTGCACTGTAGATTGCGGCATGTAGAGTACATTGAAAGGTATTGAGAATATTGGTTCAACTGAGAATGTTGTGTGTGGTGTGTACAGTGTGAATAACAATGTGTCTTGTTTGCGGAGACGTTAGCACTCGTGGCAGGGACCGGCCGTTGAAAAAACTTGATTGGACATTTTAGTCAAGGTAAATATGCACTTGACGCGACCATCTGCGAGTGGGTACAGCTCAGTGTTTGCGCTGTGTGCAGAAAAAAATTGCATGGTCACCGGGCTGGAAGATACCATTTGCAGCAGCTGCATGTATGAATCGCCCCGACGAGTACGCAAGCCCATTAAAG
Organism: Rhipicephalus annulatus; assembly: GCA_013436015.1. Classification (NCBI taxonomy): domain Eukaryota; kingdom Metazoa; phylum Arthropoda; class Arachnida; order Ixodida; family Ixodidae; genus Rhipicephalus; species Rhipicephalus annulatus. The sequence continues at coordinate 151,997 of WOVY01000757.1, forward strand.
GTATAACTCGTTTTATCGAAGGCCTCATATGTCTTCATGTAATAATCAGAGATTCTTGTTTCACATATACTCAGTATCTTTACCGCTCGATATTCATGAAGTGACAATGCACACTACAAGTTTGTGTGTTAGGTCCTAAGGGAGCTATGTAAATATGCAAATAAGTTGTAGGTGTCAGATGAAGAGATGTAACCGCACAAAAGATTTCGTATATATATTAGGCTACAGGTTTGGGATCGCATACATATCATTAGTCTATCAGGAACGTCACCAACAACTTCCTTGTCAACCAGCCCTTGCACAGAGGGAGGGAATGGCTGGCACGGTGCTCGAAGTGACGTCACACCATTTGCAAATATAGAGAGGTTTTTTACTTAGGCAACATTTTGCACAATACATTTTTTAGATGCAAGACTTTACTCGTCCCACATTGATCATACTGATGTCTTTTGTTCTTACTTTGTGCAGTGAATTACTAGGCATTTAGTTATGATGATCTTTAAAAGCTAATTTCAGTGTTCCCTCTCATATTGCTGACAACTGTGTCGTTGCATAAATTGGGCAAAAAAGCAACACAGAAAGGCTGTCAAAATAAATACACCAACATGTGTATTCTCCTGCAAGCAAACGTCGACACTGGTCCTGTCATTACCCGTTTTCCTTCTCTCTTTGCCTTGTTTGTGCTGAAACAGCCAAAGACCTAATGAGTTACATGAGAAATATTAACGCATCAAAACTATAATTGCTTGCATCAGCAACTACACAACAACGTGATAACCGCACCCCTGCCACACAGCAGCGAAACATATTTTGAACATGCTGGCAATGTATTATTTTATAAAAAGCAACTCTGGCAGATTACAAAATCTCACATTGTGCATGCAAGTTTTCTTCAAAGTCAGGCGTACAATGTAGGTGCTGGCCGGTACATTATTAGTTACAAGCAAAGGCGTCTGGCAGGTACACATACAGGTTGCACGAACACCTCTCTCTCTACACTAGGCACACACATATCTTTTAACAAGCATACGCCACTGTTTAGGGGTATAATAACGCTCTACTCTGAACGTATGCTTATCAACCCACTTAGGCGGCTGGCTAGGTGAATTGAGCCAAGTTACAAATTGTATCGCCCGCGAACGTGAAGAAAAGGCTGCTGTGCATCAAAGGGAACCGCAGGCTTCGTTTAATCAACAACGTAGCAAGCGCCGTGTGCATCCTCCTCACTACAATGCACTTATGAAAAAATTGATGACCATACACATGCATGTTGCCGCAGTTGTCTCGAATTAGCTTCAGTAAGGCCGCGCCGATGCGCCATGTCTCTGCTGGCGTTAGCGTTGTTAAAGCGAATCGGCAACCCCACTCGCAAAGGCACGTAAGGTTGCCGTTTCACGACGCCTCGTTCGAGTGCGGCAACACACACTTGTACTGAGTGGCATACTTCGTCTACATAAAAAAGTGTCCCCCTTACCTTCAGTTTATTTCACACTGTCCTAAGGGAATTGACCGCAGGCGTCAGCCGTCACCTCGGAGTCCTCCGAGCGCCCACACAACCCGCCGATTCCTTGGACAACTCGAACTTGATCCGCACTCGAACAACCGCGGGAATAGGGCGCAATTTTAGCACATCACACGAACGAGGAACGGCGCTTCCTTGCGTAAATTTAACATTTCGTGCTCTCGTGTGTAGCAGCGCGAACGCAGGAGAGACGCACCGAAACGGCATGCCCACGGAAACAAAGAAGACAAACAACATGTGGCTTTAGCTGTGAATGAATTTGACTTGGATATCTGTATGAGGAAAAAAAACCATTTGTAGCTGCTATAAACTGAAAAAATGTATGTTATCTTGCAAAATAACTTTAAAAGTGATAAACGGTTATTCAAAAAAACAAGTTACAACTTATGAATATTTTCGCAGGTCTTTGTTTTGTTTTTGTTCTAGCAGACGACAGCCTCCTACTGCTTTTACGACAGACGTAGTGTGGTTTTACGCAACGTTACTAGAATGGTTTTACGTTCGGTGCGTGTCGCCAACGCATTCTCTATAGTTGTCATATCAGAGTTATCAATTCTCAATAAATAATAAGATGACTACAAAGCAGTAACATTTTGACATAGTGCAGTACGCAATCTTTCAAGGTATGGCATTTCTTCGCTCTGAAGAATCGAAGCAAGCCGGCCGGCGCAATCAGCTGAAGTCGCCGCTACGCGAGGCATGGTCGTGCGCAATAGCGTGGCGCCCCGCACTCGATTTGTCATCAAGCGATAGAGCTACTAATTGGAATACAGCTAGATGCAGGGATTAATGGCGTATCACTCTAATGTCCTGTGATGGCCGACTAAATCGCAAGAGAGCCCCGGGAAACAAACTTCAACTGCTCAAGCTTGTGTGTGGGTGTAAAAATACTTGTTTTCATCCGCGACCGGGCGGCAATCTATAGTTGAAAGACATGCGAAAAGCATGTGACGTGTATAATATCACAAAACATATGCACACAACAATAGATACGATCGCATATTGTACATGATTATGCCAACACATAGCGTGTAAACAGCAAATTCTTATATATAACTTAAAGACGTATGCACTGTTCAGCGCGAATAGCTTAGCAAGCTAACGCACTCAGTTCACGTACGCGAGCACGACTAAATGGTGCAAGTTTGAATCCCGCCAAGTCTTGAATTTTTTTGTTTGTTTCGTTTTTTTCAATGTTTTTATGTACTGCTATCTTTTCTAATGGGTTAGGTACTAAAACAAAAAAGCAATATTGCGTTCAAGTACGCATGTGGGACTGTGTTTTTTGCGGAACAGTTATTAGTAGTTTTATTTTCACTATTACATTTTTTATTTATTTTATAATATAACAAAATTAAGAACTAAGGAGAACATTGGGTCTGCTTGATTGTGAAGGGACCCGAGAAGTGGAAGAACTCAAACCAAAAAATTTATTTGAGAAAGAAACTGAGCATTTCACAGCCGCACCAGCTTCTTCAAGGGTAGGCCCTAGGTATGCGCGAGACTTGTTATATGACTCATCTCAAACTGTGGCAGTTGAGGGAAGGCACTATCACCGAGAAGCAGCTCCAAAATATATTTTGGTTGATGTTTTTTGATTCCTCCAAAATAAGGGCTGCACAATTGTGATCGAGCCAAATGAAGAATTGCGGGCACGAAGTCCTGAGACAGGAAATGAATAATGTTCATTGTTTGAAAAATTGCCGTTAATAAAAGGAATAGTTATCGAGTGCTACGTAGCTCAACTCGCAGTAGGAATTTTATATATACATATAGATAGTTTAAAATGGACAATGTTACACACACAGACATTGGTTAAATTTCTTTGCAGCACAGTTGAAGCATCTATGTAGAACTGAAGCATCAAAAGAAGCTCATGCGTCCTCACTTTATTGTGCTTTACATAGCTTGTATGCGTCCATGCAGCCATAATATATTTTAAAGCATTTGTTTCACCTATACTCTTCTTATTCATTAAAGCTGGCCCATAAGTTGTGTCTTATGTAGCACTACAATTGAAGCGTAATCTGCATGGTGGTCTGGAACAATGCTTTTGAAAATCGAAAAATGACCCAGCTCTATACACGACAATCCAAGCATCAATGATAAGCACCATTAAGTGTCCGTACATATAAGTTGTGCCCTCGTACTTAATTATTTTTCTGACCACTCCCTCTACCCCTACCTCGTTTCTGTCGTGAAGCTGTGGCAAGTTGTGTATAGCTGTATTTATATTGTAGGAGCACCTTCTATCAATAAAAAATTATTTTTAGGCTACATTCAATTAGTTTTCATAGATTTTCATTTCTTTTGTCGGTGCTCAGGAGGGCTAAGCTCATGGTCGATATTTTAAAATGACATTTCTCTTTGCCAATGTTAACGAGAACAGTTTCATTGATATTGACAAGTTCATTCGCATTGAATTCAGTTCTCATTATTATTGTTTCTACCAAAAAAATGAGCACTTGTTATGCTTTTTTTGCTTGATTTGTTTTCGTGTGACAGCATGCAAGTAAAATGACAGTTATTGTCATTCCTTGTGAATGACACATTTTCCGTGTGACAGGCTTTAGCACCTGGTCATCTGCAGAAGTTGTATTCATTCTGGAAAGGGGTGAACAGCGGTGACTGACAACACAGACTAGCCTGCGTTATTCTTTTGTACTATATGTCACTTTGCATTCATTTATAACTATATAGAGCTCGGATTTCCTGCTGAAATAGTGACAACAAATGTAGATTTTCCACATTTTTGCAACAATCCACATGCCTTTCATACACTATTGCACATTGTCGTAAGCACCTTACAAATTCTGTATATTTCCGTAAGACCTAACATTCCGCATTTTCCTTATGAAAGCTGCTGTACACTCCATACACTTTCCTTATCCTTTCATGTATTCCATATTGAACACTTCTTATTCTCCATAAATTTCCTTATTTTTCCATATTTTCCATAAAACTCACTCCATCCACGCCATAAAACTTCCCTATTCTTCCATATACTCAATAAAAAGCCTTCCATATATGCCATACAATTTCCTTATCTTTCCGTATACTCCAAAAAAACTTTTCCGTATACGCCATGCAATTTTCTTATCTTTTCATATACTCCATAAGAGGCCTTTCGTATATGCCATACAACTTCCGTATATTTCCATAAAACTTCATATTTTTTGCGTATGTAGCATAAGGAATTGTTACGGAGTCCATATATTTTCCGTAAGATTTCATACGGAACGTTTCAGTAGGGATGGTTGCACGATAACGTACTTGATAGTGAATTTGTTCCTCGGGGCTACCGTGTGTAACGGAATGACCGTGGGAGTAGAGGCGATGGGGTGGCGATCCTGTTTAGACAGTCATTGCAAATTAAAAAAATGCGTGACATACATAATGTCGAGGGCATATTTTGCAAAGCGTATTACGGAAAGACCAGGTATGTTATTGGGGCTATTTATCGTCCACCCAATTCCTCCATGGATGTTCTGGATGAATTACAAAATTACCTTGTCGCGCATGTGAAGCCTGAGGATCGAATAATTCTAGCTGGAGATTTTAATTTGCCGCATGTTAACTAACCATCTTTCTCTTTGCAACAACCGAACTATAAAATTGGTGAAAAAATGATCGATATAGCGTTTTCTTTTGACTTGATGCAAGTCGTTGATGAATTCACTCGAATACAGGTTAACTCTTGTTCAATTCTAGATCTCTTTTTCATTAGTGGCTCAATCTCTGCTCAAGCTAGCTGCTCTGCTCTCCCATGAATATCTGATTATCAGGCTGTGATTCTTACGCTTTCTGTTGTTGTTTTAAACAAAAATTTCAAGAGGGTCTTGTTCCCAAACTTTTCACGTGCAGATGATACTTCAATATTGAACCTACTATTATTTGAATTTGATTCTTTTTCGAGTTGCACTTCTGATATTCATTACTTCTAAAAGCGTTTCAAGGACCTTATAAATGTGTGTATTGAAAGATTTGTTCTACGCATTGTAAAAAAGTCGAAAGGAAAGAACCCCTGGATTTCTCGGGAAACGTTGCAGTTGCGAAGACGGCACAAACGTATAAAAAATCGGCGACGGTACTCCAAAGACGTAGGTATCCTCCAACAAAGAATATCTGAACTGGCTTCTCAACTAAAAGCAAATGTATTGTCTGACAAGGAACGCTATTATGGCCAACAACTCCCGAGTCTCATGTCTTCGTCTGCCGAGAGGTTATGGAGTTTAATTTCGTCTAATCCTGTGACTACTGATGTTTTTGAAATTGACGGTGTGGAAACTAGCGATTTCTCTGTTATTTCTAATGCTTTCAATGCTCATTTTAAGTCTGTTTTTACGAAGGATAATGGAGTCCTGGGAACATTTGACATGGCAGGCCCACCCCTATTGGATATTGTCATAAGTGAAGAGGGAGTTTTTAATTTACTTTTGAAGCTTGATGTTAAAAAATCTTCAGGTCCTGATGGAGTACCGAATGAGTTCTCAAAACGCTATGCACAATGGTTTTCAAAGTACCTAACAATTCTTTTTTCTAAATCTCTGAAAGATGGTCAAGTTCCAGATGACTGGGTAACTGCTAAAGTCAAGCCCCTACATTAGAGTGTAAACCCCTATTCTGTTATGAACTATTGGCCGATCTCATTATTTCAACTTGCTGTAAACTACTTGAGCATATAGTACATAAGCATATTTCAGGATTCCTAAATAAGCAAAATATTTTGTCAGGTTCACAACACGGATTCAGGAAAGGATTTTCTACTTGTACTCAGCTGGTAACTACAGTTCATGATTTCGCACTATCTATAAATTCCGGAAAACAGGTAGATGCAATATTTATGGATTTTGCTAACGCTTTCGAAACGGTCTCTCACAATAAATTACTCGTCAAATTGGATGCAATTTTTAAGAATACTCAGCTTCTGATTTGGATTTCCGGTTATCTTTTGAATCGAAAACAGTACGTCTTTTTCAATGAGCATTGTTCTCGTACAGTACCGGTTGACTTGAGTGTTCCCCAAGGCTCTGTGCTCGGACTCCTCCTCTGTTTATTGTTTATAAATGATATATGACATGATATACCTGCAAAAGTTAAGCTACATGCGGACGATTGCATCCTGTACTCGAAAATAGAAAACCATATTGATCAAATTCATTTAAACGATGCATTTCAAAAGGTCATTCGTTGGTGCGATAAATGGCAGATGTCAGTTATTTTAAAAAAAACGTTTTCATGAAAATTTCTCACCAACGTAACATTTTTCATTTTGCATATTCAGCAAATAATGTTTTTTTTTGCAGGAGGTACAACACTACAATAACCTTGGTCTTTGGATTTCGAATGACCTCAACTGAACGATACATATTAACACTTTAAGAGGCTCGTGCAATCACAAATTATTTTATCTTAGACGAGCTCTTAAGCACTCCACTCACGCCGTTCGCCTTGTTGCATTTTATGCAATTGTTCAACCTTTTTTAGATAATGCATCCATAATTTGCTACTCTTACACCAGAAAAAATACCAGCGAAATGGGGAAAATTCAGAAGCGAGCTGTTAGGTTTATTTTTAACAGTTTTGGTCGTACTTCAATAACATGTTTATTAGCAAAAGCTAACCTCCCAACACCTACGCAAAGAAATAAAGTATTGAGATTGAAATTTTTCTTTCAGTTAGTTAAAGATTATTTTAAGTTAGACTTATCACATATACTTCATTTTTCCACAGGATATACCACAAGGCAGAGGCATGCCTTTACAATAACCCCATTTTCCACCCGTAATAACACATTCTAGTAATCGTTCTTCCCTAGAACAATCACCGAATGGAATAACCTTAGCAACGAAGTTGTTTCCCAGTCATCCTTGAACCTTTTTCGCTGCGCAGCTTTAGCAGTGAGCGTCTAAATTCTATGACATGTGCTCTTGTTGTTTAATACAATCACTGTAACCATTCTCCACTTGTGGTCATCTTTAGTGTAGCGCTGATTTCTCTATATGTTCTTATGCCGGTTTATTACAAACCACTGTTCTTTTTTTTCTCGTTCTGAAAATGTGTAAATGTCTTAGCTGTTTTATAATTATTTGTTTGCCGATTAGTAAACTTATAAAATGTATATCCATCCTGCCAAAACCTTATGTTAGGGTTGCAGTATTCATAAATAAATAAAATATTATAAATAAATATGCTGGCTTTCCTCACCAACTGCACTGCCACTGTAGGGATTTCCCATATCAGGAGCGAGCTTTTTCAACCGCCTTATAAAGGCACGCCGCAGGCCTCAGTGATATCACCAGTGCTTTTCAACCTGGCCCTCCTTAGGCTCCCACGTATCTTGGACGCTGTCCCTGGGATACATCACGCGTTCCATGCCGATGATATCACTATGTGCACAACAGGTTCAAGCACGGGAGAACAGGAGGACCGACTTCAAGAGGTGTTTAACATCACTGAAGGATATCTCAAGACCTGCGTCCTCCAATGTGCTCCGGAAAAATGCGAACTGTTAGTACTTGCGGCACGCACCCGGGGTAGACCACCAAGCTAGGACACTCCTGACCCACAAGAGTTTCTACTGGAAGTCCAAATACCACAAGTTGACACGCTTCGAGCCCTTGGACTACATATACATAAAGATGGGTCTGGGTCCGCTGCTCTACCCCGGCTGCAGAACACTGTGACACAGCTCACCCACCTAATCGGAAGGGTGGCTAACCGCTGCAGTGGCTTCAAAGAGCACGACACCCTAAAATGGTACAAGCTCTCCTTTACAGCCGCATAACGTACAGAACTCCCTACCTCAACCTGAAGACATACGAGAAACAAAAAGTTAATCTGCTGTTACAAAAGCTTACAAAGCTTGCCCTAGGACTGCCGCCAGCCGCCTCCACTGACCGACTGTTTCGCATGGGAGTTCATATTACGTGGAAAGAACTCACCAAAGCACACCTCAACAACCAGGTCGAGAGACTCAAGCTGTCACTCGCAGGGCAAGCCGTCCTTCGACGCACAGGATACCAGACCACCCTAGAACCCACCGAAGAACGCAAAGGCAAAATACCGTCACCGCTGCGAGAAAGCCTTGAAATTCAGCAGATCCCTAGAAACATGTATCTTTAACATCACCAAGAATGGCTGCTCGCAAGGGTTAACATGATCTGGAAAAAGCATGGCAATGACCCGCAGGTGCGATACGTGGACGCAGCCATATATCCGGGACGTAATGCCTTCGCGATTACCATCGCAAATTACAAAGGCGCGGTACTGGCATCGGCGAAAATCCTCGCCAAACGTGCGGAAACAGCAGAAGAGGCTGCTACAGCGCTCGCCACCCAAACGAGTGAGGATCCCATTGTGGTCTTTACCGACTCACAAACAGCGGCACGGAACTACCTGAAAGTCAGGGTCTCCATGGTGGCGATTAGGCTACTAAAGCGCATGGACAATGCTCCTCCCTACACATGCATCGTGTGGATTCCGGGTCATGAAGGTCTCGAGGGAACTGGAGCGGCACACACCGCTGCCCGCGAATGCGTAAACCAGGCATTTCCATACGAGATCCGAGGCACCTCCAACTCAACAACAGAATCAGAGGCAAGAGAAGCCATACCACTAACGTACCATGTATTACTGCAACATTATCGGCTCGAACGCAGGTTACACCCTCTGCCACACCCAAAACTCACAAGAGACGATGGGACTGACTATAGGCGTCTTCAAAGCAACACGTTCGCCCACGGCGTACTATTGCACCATATGAGGCCAACGTTGCACAGCTACATCTGCCCTCACTGCAATGTGGCAGACATTCTGGCACACCTCCTACTGCAGTGCAAAGTAAGCGTCCAAAGACTACAAGCAGCAGCACCATATGCGGACCAAGACCTCCTCAGTGAAGCGTGGGAGGCTGCCATCTCCCAGCCCGACCTGGTCGAGCAGCGTCAACTTGTCGCTCGAGATCGGCGGGCTGTCTAAGCCAGAGGGTTCCTTGAATAAGGGACCCTCCCACCTTCACTCACAAGCTTCTTTCAATAAATGTTTTCTCTCTCTCCGCATTGTACCAAGGTCCAGCGAACTCACCACCGTAGTACAATGGACCTTGTTTTTTTTATTGCGCCTCGGCTACGAGCCCCGGCGAGCGATCCGCGCTCACCCAAAAACAAACCCGCCAACACAGCTTTACAGCTCTCACAACTGGGCGGATCCTTTTCTCCCGACCTTCTCGGTGGTCTTTCTGGACGGGTGTGTCCTTTGAGGTTCTCAACACGCACGCGAACACGACTCGAATGCCTTTTTTTCTTTTTTTTCTTTTCTCTGCTACTTCTGCTTTTCTTTTCTTATCCCCTTTATTCCAACTCCCATTACCCTTGTGCCATCCTGTTGAGGTGGCATCCCAGTGATAGACAGTTAAAGGCGGAAACCTTTCTTTTCCTTTTTTTACATAATCACTTAGAGAAGCTGCGCAACAGTGGCGTATCAACTCTTTCATGAGTGTGTGTGTGGGGGGGGGGCAAACTTATCTCACTCGTCATCAGATTTATATATATATATATATATATATATATATATATATATAGAAAGAGAGAGATAGAACTTCATGGAGGCGCACGCAGTTTTCTATGAATTTGCGTACACAAAGCAGACACGACGTGCTTTCTTAGATACTAAGAAGTTCAATCCCACTTTAACAGGCGGAGGAATGTCGCCCTTAGCCGAATTTCTGCGTCCAATATGCGACGCTCATCTTGCCATCCCTCCTCTATTTCCGAATTAGTTTCGGCGGTAAACCTCTACAGATACTTCAATCGTTGGTCTACCAAGTTTTTCATGGATGTTAGTCGTCGGATTGAAGATGTACCAAGCGTGAACAAGAATACACCCACATTTAACGGGCATACAGGTGCCAAACAAAAACATACATTCGAAAATGTATAGTAAATATTTCACTACCCCTGTAAAGTTGCGTTTTAATAATTGTTATAGGCCGATTCTCGTGACGGAGGGATCAACCATGTTTTTTCAACGAATGATTTCTGGTATAACTTTTTATATAAAATATTACACTTTCTTGCTTATATTCAGGCTTGTGTCTATTATAATTTGCCTTGTTGCTAATAGTCTGAACACCGTTTCTGGAACGTGCAATTCAGGTATAGTGTTTCTACAGCGTGCAATCGATAATAGCATTGCTACTGTTATATACCTGTTATTAACTTATCACCAACTTCTCAACCGTTTCATTTACAAACGAATAACTTGTAGTGTTCGGGGCGTGGTACATTGTTTACGCTCATTGTATTTGTAGAAACATTCTTTAGAGACCCCCAGGCACCTGCACGAATAGGCCAATACAAACGGCGTAAAAAAATTTTTCCTTTGAACGAACAAAGTGTGGGTGGTTAAAACGTTGAAGTACCCTCGTTGCTTCATTTGTAATTGATCGTTAGCTATGAATGATTGGTGTAAACAGTCTTTGTCATGCATACAGCACCAGCTTGTCACGCTTGGCAACAATCGATGCAAAAATGAGGCATTGGCAATGACCACTTATGCAACACCACGTAAAACATGAGAAAATAAACTATTTACGATACGGCATATTGTTTGTAATTGCTTCTTCCGCATTAAAAATTTTCTGTGGGCCACGAATTCACCTGCTTGGTAAATGACGTAACGAAGCTGCAGAGCATCTCCTTCTAAATGCGATTCAAGTAGACTAGCTGCCAATCACATAGGCATCGGATAGTTATAGGAGGTGGTGAGGTGGAGTATGAGAATAGGAAAATATTTCTACTTGAAGCATTACGGCGTTTAGTAGTTTGTATTTGAGTTTACATCTCTATGAGCTCACACTTGCTGAGAGAAAGAGGAATAGAAAGAAATGAGCAGCGGTGCACGTGTGTGATTTTTCGCTGTCTGAGGTGTATTTTGAGCTGTAAAGGTCAATTCAAGCTGGGTGAAAACTAACTAGCCCGACTCTTAACGAAGCCTCCATAGGGCTAAAATCTAGTTTTTCACCTTCTCCTTTGTCTGGTGGGTCAAGCTGTCGGGCAAGCTTTAAAGCTGAGCTTCCTACTGAGCTCAAGTCCACTGCTTTATTCATGGCCACTTTGCAAGCTGCCGGTGTGGCTCCAAGTTACCTTAAGTAAGGCTGATCAGGTTTATCAGAGACTAAAGAGGAAACAATTTTTAGCATTTCAGTACGGAAAAACTTAAACATCAAAAACGTTCCATCACACTCATCAGCTCGCAACACCTTCGAAAGAGCAGTGGCGATGATATATCCTTTTCGAAGAAAATTATTTTCTGCTAGCAGCAAATGCTTTTATTGGCCTTTAAAAACATCGCTCGTGCTCATTCGCAAATGTGTCAACTAGTCACGCCAGAATAAAGTCATAAACAGGTGATCTAGGGATATAGGGCCTCTGTTCAGCGCTTGCACACTCTGCAATACTACAGCAAAAGGCTCGAAAGTGTCGCATAGGCTACCCACACCGCAAATACATCCTGCTAGAAAAATCATCACAGCGGAAATGTTGGCAAAAATTTACTATGCTGTAACATTGCCTCGTAAAATTTTCATTCTCCCATTGGAACGTAATTGAGAGATTACTGTTGTGACGATACACTTCGAAGTTCCTTACTTGGTTTCCTCAGCGTGCAGACAAGGATAACACTGTCGAAAGACGGAAGGGCTCTTGCCCCCCCCCCTCCGGTTGATACGTCTATGCTGTGCAGTGTCATAGTTTGGCCACTGAATATGACGAACACAGAGCAACAAAATGTCGGAGCTAACACAAGGAAGACTTAGCCCTGACAGCGTTCAGTTTTCGAACTGATTTTTTATTATCGAGCTGCACTCGCTGCGCGCCCAATGCCAGCTACTTCTTTCTTGACAAGCGCCACTTTCTGAGGTGCTATAGGACTCCCCCCCCCGTAGAGCGAGAGCTGTAGAAGTCACCAGAGGAGTCGCCCAGTAAACGTGCTTGGATGTGGGCATCCAGAATGAAGATTGAATTGAAACCCCGCTACCGCGAGAGTGGCGATATACGCAGACTTCAGTTGATCAGCAGCCACGACGTCTTCACGGTCATTGATGTCCAGCGTGGACGTCTTAGGATACAATAGAGTACGCGGAATGGGCCATCATAGGCTGGTGTGAGTGGCGGCCATATTTGGTCATGCCGAACGATGACGTCGCTGCAGCCATGCAGATCCTTGCTGACGAAGACAGACTGGGTGTGTCGGTCGGCAGAAGTCACAGAAGCAAGGTCCCGAAATGTAGTGCGCAGCTCTCGAATGTATGTGAAGGCATCGTGAGTGGTAGGTGGTGATGATGGCTCGAAGAATTCTCCTGGAAGACGCAGGGAAACACCATAGACTAGTTCGGCTGATGAGCAGCCGAGATCCACTCTCAATGCTGATCGCGTGCCCAAAAGTACGAAGGGGAGGTGGTCGAGCCAACATTCCCTTGACTGGTGAGCAGTGAAGGCAGCTTTCGGTTGTCGATGAAGCCGTTCGACCATGCCATTGGCAGAAAGATGGTAGGCAGCTGTGTTAATGTGTCGAATGCCCAGGATATTGGCAAGTGCAGTGAGAAGGGCCGATTTAAATTGACGACCGCGATCAGTGGTAACGACAGAAGAGCATCCAAAGCCCGACACCCAGCCTTTTGTGAAAGCCTTGGCAACTGTTGGTGCTGTAATGTCGGAAATTGGAAACGCTTCCAGCGACCTGGTGAAGCGATCCACACGTCAACAGGTAACAGGCTCCTTGCGATGACGGAAGAGGGCCGACGATGTCGAGATGGACGCGAGAAAACCTTGCGTCTGGAGACCGAAAGGGGGATGTTGCCGTGACAGTGTGACAGTGAACTTTAACCCGCTGGTACTCAAAGCAGGTTCGCGCCCAGCGTCGGACATCAGCATTGATGCTTGGCCAAAGGAAACGAGATGTGACTAGCTTCTGGGTCGCATGAATACCAGGATGACTCATGTTGTGCAATTAATCAAAAGTTGCACGACGAAAACCTGAAGGCACGAGGGGCCGAGGGACACTAGTAGACATTTCGCAAGTTATTATTAAGGTAGAAAATGGAAGCGGAGACTCAGTGAACGATAAAGACGTGGGTGAAGAACGAAAACATTGTAGCTCAGGATCGTTGCTTTGGGCAGCTGCTAGCTCCTCCATGTGTAGTGGTGGCTGGGTTGACAAGGCATCAATGCGGGCTAGTTCATAAACAGCAGCATTTTCCTGCCCATGTACATGTCTGAGATCCACAGTGAACTCGGTAATAAAACAAAGTTGATGGACCTCCCGTGCAATATAATTGCTGTGATTGCGATGGAAGGCGAACGTGGGAGACTTGTGGTAAAAGTCCCGTAAAAGTCCCGGCCCTCCAATAAATGACGAAAATGTTTGATGGCGAGGTATACCACGAAGAGTACTCGGGCAAATGTACTAGATTTTGCTTTCGGTGCTTTCAGTTTTCAAGAGAAAAACCAAGGGGCTGCCAACCGGATACATGCTGCTCGAGAACGGCGCCAAATGCCACGCTTGACGCATCGGTATTGAGACAAATTGAGGCATCAGAAACGGGTTTTATGAGCATGGTGACGTCAACCAGAGCCTTCTTGGCAGTGTCGAATGGAGATGCAGCGTCCTCGGTCCACTCCAGTGGCACAGCCGGGTCTTTCTTTTTAGCCAATAGGTCGGTCAAGGGCTTTAGGAATCTGGCCCACTTTGGGAGAAAGCGGCGATGGAAGTTTCGTAGGTCCAGAAATTCTCGGAGTCTCTTCAGTGAACTTTGCCTTTGCTGGCAAGTGGTTGGATACCCTTTGGAGTTACAAGGTGGCCTAGGAACTCAATTGTAGCAACGCCGAAGAGGCACCTATTGGGATCAATTACGAGGCTGTAATTATCCAGGCAGTGGAGCTGGGTGCGCAGGTGGGCTTCATGCTCTGGGCCGTATGAGCTTGCTACAAGGAGGTCATCAAGGCAGGCAAATACAAAGTCGAGACCTTGCATGACCTTGTTGATACTGTGCTGAAAGGTCTGTGCAGAGTTGTACAATCCAAAAGGCAACCTTACACATTCAAACAGGCCGAATAGGGTGGTGATGGCCGTCTTCGGAATGTCGGTGGGTTCTACAGGGATCTGATGGTAAGCCTTCACTAAGTCAATCTTAGAGAAGATTGTGCACCCTGCCAAATTTGATGTGAAATCGTGTATGTGAGGAAGTGGATAGTGGTCTGGTAAGGTGTCGGCTTTGAGAGCGTGGTAATCCCCACATGGTCTGCAGTCGCGAGAATCTTTCTTTGGCACCTCGTGGAGTGGTGACGCTTAGTTGCTAGAGGAAGGCCGCACAATGCAGAGTTCAAGTATGTGCTGAAATTCACGGTGGACGATGGCAAGGAGTTCTCCAAATAGTCGACGGGGTCATGTAAAACAGGAGCTACAGTGGTCACAATGTGGTGAGTGAAGGAATGTTTCACCGGTGACTCTGGTGTGTGGCTTCATGATGATGGAAAAGTTGGCGTTTATTTTTGCATACAGCAAGCCGGTGTGAGATCTCGCAGTCCCGTTGGCGAGGAAGTACAGAGTACACTACTGATTGAGAGGTGGTTGTTGAGATCATTGAGGCGATGAGCATGCATGTCCAAAGCAAGGTTGAAAACACTGAGGAAGTCAGCTCCAAGAAGAGCTGGCGAGACCTCAGCGA
Organism: Rhipicephalus annulatus; assembly: GCA_013436015.1. Classification (NCBI taxonomy): domain Eukaryota; kingdom Metazoa; phylum Arthropoda; class Arachnida; order Ixodida; family Ixodidae; genus Rhipicephalus; species Rhipicephalus annulatus. The sequence continues at coordinate 167,245 of WOVY01000757.1, forward strand.
GGATGAAAATCTAGCGGAATGTACAGCCTAGTCCAAGGTCAAGAGTAATAGAGTATTGGTCGTTTGCTCAAATAGCGGAACTGTTGATCGATTGAAGTGGGCAGGTCTTATCATTGCAACGGCGATCTGCACACGTGGCCGGGATGACGCCAAACTGGGCTTCTGGGTCGACTAGGCAGCAAGCACCAATGATCTTATCAGAAACATAGAAATGGTGGCATGATTTTTAGAATCGACAGTGGTACAAGCACAAGGTTGAGGATGAGACGTCCCGCGGCGCATTGGTTGGCCGAGGTTCTGGAGAACATGGGGGCATCCAGGAGCGACTGTATTTGGAACCTGGATGACGGTTGACGATGCGCAGGTACAAAGTGATCGAGGCGCCTGACAAGGGCGTCTAAACGGTTCTCGATGCTCGCGAGCACCAGGAGTGCAGCTGTGGCCGGTGCTGGTGTGGTAACGGCGTTGAGGCTATGTGCCCATGAGTAGCCCGCCACTCGGTCAGCTATTCCCGCGAGTGTGTCAACTGGGACATCTCCTGCAGCTGCGAGGACCGGAACCATGCTCTGCGGTAAGCGCTGGAGAAACAACTCACATAACAGCTTCTCCACTTGGAGGGGCGGAGGGGCCACCAAGGAGCTGGCGCATGCGTCGCAGGAGCTGTGATGGGTGACGGTCACTGATATCTGTAGCCGTTATGAGCTGTTGGAGTCTGCTGTGTCCAGACTCAGATTTGCGGGAAATGATAGCTGCCTTCAACATGTCGTAGGGATGGCTCGGGTACGGTGACGCTAAAATATCAGCTAAGTCGTCAGCTACGTCTGGAGGTAAGGAGTACACCTGATGCCAAAATGTCTGTTGGCTAGTGATTAGCCGTAGACGGAAGTTCGCCTCGACCTGCAGAAACCATGGGCTGGCGCAACTGAAAATTCTTATGCAGATAGGACCCGTATCGTACGATGTTATTAGATACAGGTGATACAGGGATTACGGCCAAATAGGACGTTTAGGAATTACGGCTCATATTAGGGATATAGGTCTTATAGACCATATGGGGCATATGAGGTATCTGGCCATACAGGAGCTATGGAGTTTGTGGGTAATATAGGTGATAGGGGTCCGATATATTTTCTGGTTCCCGCTGAAAATCATAATGTCGTGCAAAAAAAGAGAGAACGTCGCCCAGAACCACACACTATATAATTTTAATTAAGCAATAAATAGCCCATGAACAAGTCTTTCTGCAGAACATCCCCTCTTCTTATAGGCAAGTAGTAAGCGTCATAAATAATGTTTGCCAAAGCATAGTAATAAGGCAATGCCCATTTTTAAAGTGTGAAAAATATGATTATGTCACAATGGGCAATTTAATGGTGCGTCGGAAGTGCAGTAGACTGAATGAGTAGAACAAAATGTCGCGACATTGGAGAAAAACAAGAATATAAATATTTTTACATCCTCGAATTTATTTATATGATTAAACATTTTCCAAGAGAGTGTTTTAATCTTTCTCAGCTTGCTATGTGCATGCATATCTGCTGGCTAATTCACAAATTTTGAAAATAATCTGCACAGTAATGGGCAAATACATGCAGCACTTACTAAATACTTTACTTATTTGTTTACCTGTAAGTTAAAACAAACCAAAAAACCACAAAGAGTACTGACACAAAATTTTGTGGCTCATATAGCCTGCGACATCGATTCCCTTGAGTATACGTATATCTACAAATTTGATGAACAATTATAGCTCATATGGCCAATTGTATGAATATTGAAGTTTGCGTGCCAGATCCAGTGCTATATGCCACAAATCGCATCATTGAATCACTGAAAGTGACCTGAAGCTGAGTCGCAACTTCCAGGTGCCACCATTGTTGCCGAGCTCAGAGTTCGCACCGCTACATCGTTGACATCATAGTCATTGTTGCCCTTTGGCCACACTTGTGCTAGCAGGCTACTATTCAGCGACTGCTGCATCCAGGCCTGATGTAAACATGTGGAACGTGAGAATGCCTCAAGAAGTTTTTTTGCGCCCAAACGACAACAATTAGGTTGACGACGACATTGTGCTGTATATGCAGTAGCAAAAGAATGCGAGCACACGATGCAAGCAGCATGGAAGTGCGTCAGTGTTCTGTGTGTAAGGAGGAAGAAGAACAATATGCCATGGTGGGCCATCTGTTAGGCAATACGCGCCGAGCGCGAGCTGTTTGCCTCGGCACCTTGATTACTGTGTGGGTTGTCATCGCCCGCTTTCACTATTAATAGACCTGCTGTGCAAGTGCTACTTACGCCAGGAAGCCCCGTTTTATGTGTACCATTTCGCACGCTAGCTGGCATTTGTTGCACCCAGTGGCTCGTGTTCTCGGAGCTTTGCCAAGATAAAACTAGTCTGTAATAAACTGACAGCAATTGTTGATCTGTCTCATGCTGCAGCAAGCAATCCGTCACATTGTGACTAATAGGCTATCAACAATGTTATTATTGCAAGACGAAAATTTGCATCAGTACCATTTTAAGGAATAATTACTAACCACAATCTTCTAATTTCTCACTGCCAGGGCCCTGTTCAAGGGCACCTGTTTGTCTTCTTGATGCGCATATACTCCGACGCGGGGCTACTAGGAGGTTGCTGTTCTGAAGCTGAAGGACTCTCGACAGGAGCTTTGTGGCCTCCTTGCATCACGACCGCAGCCAAGCCCACTGATCCTTTTTCTGCCTCTCACATTTACCTGGATTAGAAAAATGTTTCTGTGATCCTTTTTTGTGTGTGTGGGAGTTATTATTGTTACACTCACACTCAAATTGTTGCTATTACACTCAAAATTTACTAGCATAACTACTTCAAAGATTGGAGTTTCAATAGTGAAAATTGATCCAAAAGGTTTCACAATCTTGAATTCAAACAGGTAAACAGAAGGTCTCACAGAAGAAAATGCGTGGAGCTCTGGGCACGTGCATGAGTTTTAATCTGTGGCCCTAGCACAGCATTTACAACGGCATATGTCTTTTCTACTGAGAAAGAAATGGGTTAAAAAGATGACGTACACAATAAGTAGGGGTACAGAATTATTCATAGTTTTGAGTATCTTCAGAGTAATGTTTGCTATTCGATTCAATTCGTATTGCAAATTTTGCTATTTTAACTATTATAACTTACCAAAGATAAAAAACATAGTCAATGTTAGACTGAAAGGGACCCTCAAACTTGTTTATATGTTTTTCTCATCACACTCGTATTGCGTGACGGCTGCCTTTCTGGCTCTGCTACGGTCGCAACTGTACTGACTCTAGAAAGGGCTTATTCTAACAAAGAGAACATAGATCTGGCGGAGGCAGGGGCCTAATTGTTTATATTGCTTTTTGACCTGACATTTTTTCAGCTCTTTGGCTGCATGAAATTGTGTGTATAAACACATGCGTGTATATATAAATTCAATTGCGCATTGCCTTATTCTTTAAAAAAAACCTACCAAACGCTACCCTACCAACACTTCATCAATTTTGCCAAAAGAAAGAATTTCATTTCTTAAGAATAAACTTTGGAAGCCTCTTCAATTTTTTTCTTGAATTTAGCATGAAGTATTTGGAAATAATTCTAGAAGTATTCGAGAAACTTTGGAAAATGTTTAACTTGCACTCACACTTGTATCTTCAAATTCACTTTGGCACTCAAACTATACAATAAGTTTCAAGATAAGTGAGAAAACCAGAAATCGGTGATCACACACTAGTGCCACAAAAAGTATTCTTCTTGTTCTTCAAACACTTTGATAATGTTGAAGCAGGCAAAACCTTATAAAGCATAGTCAATTAAGGGCACACTTTTGCCAGAGCGACCTTTTCCTCTTGTTCTTCAAGTGCTTCGACGATAACATTAAATGGCAACCACTTTAGGGTCTGGATCACCTACTGTCATCACCTAAATTGTTTTCAAATTGTTTTTATTATAAAGAGTGGCGGATGGCAAATATACAGGAATTAGCAAGCTAAAATGGGCATTTCTTTCAGCAAATTCAGTAGAATATACACAACACTCTCCATGAAGCAATTAAAGCGGCCCAGCAACCTTTTTCGAGCAGGGTCAGAAATGGCAGCCGAGGAGAGTCGAGGCACCTGAGAGCATGTGAGACAGACATTACAGGGCAGCACGCTGCCTGTTATTCATAAATAATTATCAGTCACCTGAAAAACGCTGTTTTCCCTCAACAATAAAGGCTCCAAACCCAACTGACTGCGCTTCAAGTGCAATGTCTACAAATGCAACCGGAGGCTGCCACATGCCCAAGCACCTGTTCACAATTACACTGAGGAGAAACCCCATGTTTGAAGAAAAAAAAGGGGGAATAATAGCGCTCAAGGTCAGGACACTCCATGATAAATAGGCATAGCTTCTTGCCCCCTAGTTCTCCCCTCCTGCGTGGCTTTGAGTGTGCTCACTTGAACGAAAGGTGAAATAAACCACGTAAAGCGTGTGACCAACTCCTGTAGCTCCGCTAGTACTTCGCAGATTGCAAAATTTTTTTCCAACAGTCTATTTTGGATCAAATAAGTTTCTCTAATGAATACATTTGATGATTACTTGGAAAGGCTTATCAGGGCTTCTTCATTAAAAGGCATTGTGAACATGTGCCTGTAACATGAGGGTTGCGCTCTTCAACCTGATATGGTGTGGTTATGGCACAGCGTAGCCACCACAATTCTAACTTCCAGTTTTAGGTTTGGTAAACTAAACTTTACTTTTAGATTTGGTAAACTAAACTTTACCCACTGCACAAACCACACCTTTAAATTAGAAAATTATCCAAAATTGAAGAAAATGCCATTATTGTGTGAGCAAATAGAGTACATGCATAAAAAAGATAAGTGCAAGCAGCAGGAGTGTATATGGCATTTTGAGGCTGTACGAGGAATGTCGTGGAACTGGTAGTGATGAGTACTTATGCATCAAAACCAAACAAAAATTAAAAAAAGCACAGCTGCCTAATTCGTTATTTATAAGGGCCACAACTGTAAGCTGCAGTCCCCCCACAAGGTGCTGCCCCCAGAAAAGCAAAGAAAAATTGAATAGTTAGGTCAAACATAAAATAAGGTGATTCCACATTAAGCATGCAAACATAGCTGACACAAACGAGCACTTAAATATTATCAAAAAGAAGCCCCCAAGCACAGCCCCTATTAAGCCCTTTGCAGCCACACGGGCCACCTACAGCTGCTTCTCTGAAGCATGCATGCTCCTGCACCCTCCTCTGAAAGAAGGCACCGCGCCAATAGCCAGCATGCTTCCGATCAAACGCTGGAGCAAAAGCCCCCTCCCCCCCCCCAAAATGAGAACTCGGGACACATTGTCATGTGGAAGCCGCTACAGTGCTATGAGAAAAGCATGCAAGCAACTTGTTTATTTTAAGGCTTTGCTTTGTTTTGTTATGCATAGATAAGTCACGTGCATATTCTTTGAACCAAGGTGCAAATGGCAACCATTGGCACCTGGTTCAAGAATTAGAGCAATCGAGAATCGAGATTAGCAGATACCTCTTTCGAATTCAATCTCACTGTCACAAACAAGCATTCCGAAAAAGCGCGCGCCGCCGAATTCTAGCGACAGTAACTATACCAAGTGCAGAGAGGCGCCTCAAGGCCAACAATAAAGAAGAAAATAAACATCTAAAGGCTCCCTGGGTGCGCTGTCCATCCCCTCTCGGAAGCGTAGTCTCGCTGACTAAGCTCCTCATATCAGCGGCCGAGCAAGCCCTGGAAGGTTCTCGAGGGAAAGGGGCGTGGTGATGCAGAGTTGCGTCATCTCTCGCGGACGGCCCTGGAACCGTCTCGCGCTTTCCCCAGTCTTTGCTGCGTATCGCCCCGATGAAACGATGAGAATTTTCTGGAACCTAGCGCGGAAGGTATTTAACCGAGCAGCAGAGATGGGAGAGCAGGAAAAGAAGGAATTGTGCGCCAGAGTGCGTAGGGTGTTTCTGCCCGGTCGTCGGTGAAGCCTTTGGTCCTCAGTGACAAAGGAGGAAAAGAAAGAAGTTCGCGCCCGTATGCGTAGGCAGAAGATGAAAGTTTTGTGCAAGTCTGCGTAGGGTTTTTCCGCCGTGTAGGCGAAGCCTTTTGTCCTCAGTGACAAAGGAGGAGAAGAAGAGGGTTTCCACTTGACGGGTGAAAACTCATGCTACAGACAGGAGTGTGTGTCTACCGCCAGCCAGCGAAGACTCTTGGCAACAGCTGCACGTGGGATGCCGACGTGTTACTGGCGAAAAAGTTTGGTGCTTGGAGAGCGGCGAATGGAAGACGCGAGGTTTCCTGGGAGAGAAACTTCGGGGGCAGCCGAACGACAATAGCGCTGGACTTTGAGTGAGTGATTCTTGGTAGAGTATCATTCAGTCTTTTGTTCCATGGACTTTGGACTGAATAAGTTTTCAAACTCTTTAGTCTTTAAGTGTCTTGGTTGTTCGATGCAAGCGACTGCATTGTAGTGCGTATTGTTGCTTGCGTCCACTGTTTCGAGTTTGGCTGATTGTACTGTGTAGTACGTTGTTTGATTGTTGACATACCGTATTCAACTATTGTCGAGTGTGCAAATTTTTGTATCGATGTGATCTGCCATAATTGAGAATATGATTTTGTTTTGTTTATCAACTCTCGGCTCTGACTTGTTCTTTGGGCCACAGCCGGCGTCCGCTGGCGCGCCAAATAGGACCACTTCTAAATTCTCCACGCTTTCGTGGTGCAGTACGGAAGGCAATATTTTGGTCCTTTGAATTAGGCCGGCAATCGCCTCCCTAATAAAAGGGACATGTGACACTCACTTAACTCTACATAATAAAACGCTGGTAAAGCAAGTGTGAATGCTCCCAAGAGTGAAGGGTTTTTGTGCTGTTAGTAGTCTCAACAAAAACTAAACATTAAGAGCACACCATGTAAAGAAGCCGTCCAGTAATGGGTATCAAAATAGCACGTGCCAGCACTCGCAACTGTGCTTTTAAGTCCATATTATTGTCATTGCAATAATGTATTCTAAATGAATAAAGTAGTAACTGCTCACTGTGAGCTGGCCTCGTCTTTCATGACTACAAAGTTCTATCTATTCATCCACCCATTCGTCTTAGATACATGCACACACCTTGTTAAATTACTATACAAATCAGATGGGTTTACCAATATTGAGGAAACAATCAACTTGTGTTCATATAGACTCAGGCACTCCAGAATATTAAACAACACTTTAGGCAGTAGTTTCATATTCGCCAGCACGACAAGTCAGATTGCATTGCCGAGCAGTGGTTCCCTTTTGGAAGTTGGGGAATACCTGTTTGTCCTCAATGTCTCTGCCTGAAACTCGTTTCAAAAACACTTTCTCTGTGACTGCGCAGCGTCATGTCTTCTCAATTCTTTATAGACTGAGGGCCTCATGCCTAAGTAAAGCAGTACTAGGGGCTAGCTTGTACATGAAACATCACCCTGTGTTTTTTTTCTGGTGCGTGTGTTAGTCTGCAGCGCATCACAAGCACGATGACCGATGGCAATACTTGAAACGCAACGCTTCTTTGGCCGACCGAACCACTTCTGCGTTTTGCCTGTCTCTGTTCACTCATGTTGAGCAGTGCCCTGCATAGGTTTGCAAAAAATATGGAAATAATTCACACTCATTGATAAAATATATTTTGTCTTTTGGCCTCCCTGAGACATTCGGATCAATGCTAAGACCAAGTCGGGTGAGTCGACTTCCGAGTCCGTTAAAATATGACTACCCTTTTGACATATAATTTCAATGCTCCATAAAAGCAATATATTGCCTAATTGGTGCTCAAATTGGCACCTTGCAGTGTCTCGTGGCTGTGTAGCGGCTTCCCTCCACATGGCACTGTGCCCTAAGCTCCTAATTTTCACAGCTTACACATATCTCAATGCACCAGCATTTGTGCGCCTACTCAATATTTATAGCTGAGAGGCCAGAACTACGCCCCGCCGCGGTGGTCTAGTGGCTAAGGTACTCGGCTGCTGACCCGCAGGGCGCGGGTTCGAATCCCGGCTACGGCGGCTGCATTTCCGATGGAGGCGGAAATGTTGTAGGCCCGTGTGCTCAGATTTGGGTGCACGTTAAAGAACCCCAGGTGGTCTAAATTTCCGGAGCCCTCCACTACGGCGTCTCTCATAATCATATAGTGGTTTTGGGACGTTAAACCCCACATATTAATTAAGGCCAGAACTACAAGGAGGCAGGAGGGAAAGAGTCGAGGTTTCTTAACATGTCCTCCTGTGAATTTTTTTCTGGGACGTTCTCATGAAAATATCTGAGGTGCCATCTCTTTGAATAGAGATGACCTTACTGGGTTGCAGTCACTTTATAAAGGTTTGAGATTGAAATGTTGTAACTGGAGCTCCAATAATGCAACACATTACTGTTGAGGAGCATTAAAACCATGGGTGGAAAGGATCCTCGTATTTTAACGGACTCGGATGTCGACTCACCAGACTTATCATACTTGCATTGAGCCGCGAGACTGAGTCCACGAGTAAGCACTAAGGACAAATGTGTTTCAAGAGTCAGTGTGAATGACTACCAGATTTCTTTTTAACCTATGCAGGGTGCTGCTCAATATAAACACCCAGAGACAGGGTAAATGCAGAAGTGGTTCAGTTGGTGAGGCAATGTGTTATAATGTAGAAAAGTGCTTCGCTTGTCCAGAGAGGTGTCGCGTTATTAAGTAGTGCCATCGATCATCTTATATCGCTGCCGAGAAAAACACTGCCGAGAAAAATTTTAAAAACAATGCAGTGTGATGTTTCGCATAACAAACAGCTCCTAATGCCACCTTATTATGGCATCAGTCAGTCAGTCTATGATGAAGACTTTATAGATGATGCTGTGCAGTCACTGAGAATGTGTTTCGAAAGAGAGTCTAACATATTAACACTGAGGAGAAACAAGTATTCAGCGACTGCAGCAGGGGAGCCCCTGGTCAACACTGCAGCCTAAATGAAGAGACTAGTCGGGCTGATGATGAAATTATTGCTGGAAAGATTGAATATTTTGGAGTGCCTGAGTTTCACCATTATTGTTAAACCCATTTGAGTTGTTCAGTGATTAAACTAGCCGTTCATCAAGAATAAACCATTGCAATGGCAATTATATGGGCACATTCAACAGCTGCTACCTTTGAACATAAGGGCGCAGATACGAGTGATGGTGCATGCTATTTGAATAAATATCACTACACGGCTTGTTTACGTGGTGTGCTCTCAGCACTTTCTATTCATTGAGATTATTGAGAGCATGAAAACCCACTCACTCTCTGCAGCACTCACATTGACTTTAACCAGTGTTTAGCTTTGTGAGATTGAATCTGAATAGTTAGGTGCTAATCTTTGTATAGCATTCTCATTTCCTGCTATTTCATTCATTGCTTCGTGCTTGTAACAAAACTCTGAGCTCAAACTTCATCTTTGGACCCTGACCGGCATTTGCTGGTGCGCTAAAACAAGGGCGCAACAGCCGAAATACCATTTGGAGCAATTTTCGGAGCAACAAAACGTTACTTTTGGAGCACTCAATTCCATGTTCGGAGCTGTATAAAAGCAGTATGACATAGCAATTTTGGAGCAGTATAAATAGAAGGCTTACATTTAGAGAAAAAAACATGTATAAAACATTCAACACAACCTAATTGTGTAGTGTGAGCCTACTATTTACTACTACTTCAATGAAGGTAGTATATTGAACAACCTCACTAAGGAACCAATCATAAAGTCCGTATTAGCATTTATAGCCCTTGTTAAATCTTTTGGCAAACCCTGAGAATTTCAATATCAATCTGCCGAGATTGTGACCTTGAAATTCGGGAGATTCTTAAAACCGAGAAGTACAGGTGGGGAAAAAACTGGGCCACAATTAGGTTTGTTTCTGTAAGGAAGCCTAAATGTCACACACTGCTTCAAATAATTTCCGGTAGCCTATTTATACGTCAGTGATTATACTGATACTCAGAATTGAACGGTGTACAAACGCATGAGTAACTGAGCAAAGTGTGAACTGTCCCAGTGTCGAGAACAGCCCCTTGTAAATCTCAACACGCTTTTTTGCGGGGCACCGGTCTAGTGCGGCAAAGGCGACTCAAGCAGCTTTAAAACCAAAGTCTACAATATTTCTACCCCCCCGCCTTTTCTGGTGTAGGGCTATGTGCCGCTTCGGCTACCTTGCAAGGCGCGTTCGACCAGATAAGGTTACAACGGCGCACGTCCGTTGCCCCGGCGACGGCACCAGATATCTATCGCCATTACCGTGGCAAAGACGACGCAGCTTCAAGACGTAAATGTTTCAAGTGCCACTGCTAAGGTAATCAACGCCGGCATTCGATTGCTTGATATGTGGGGTTTAACGCCGCCAAACCACTATATGATTAAGAGAGACGCCGTAGTGGAGGGCTCCGGAAATTTAGACCACCTGGGATTCTTTAACGTGCATCCAAATCTGAGCACACGGGCCTACAACATTTCCGCCTCCATCGGGAATGCAGCCGCCGCAGCCGGGATTTGAACCCACGCCCTGCGGATCAGCAGCCGCGTACCTAAGCCGATAGACCACCGCGGCGGGGCTCAACGCCGGCATTCGCAGCACGTCGAGCTTGTTTCATTCATTCATTTCGTTTTTATTTCCTTAAGGACCCCACTGTGGGTATTACATAAGGGTTGGATACACAGGAAAAGAGAACAGTTGAACACGTTAATTTTCGCAGCACAGGTGATCTGTAACATTTGTCGCGAAGGATGATGGGCAGGTGGTTGAAACAATGGAGCAAAGAAGGTCGTTCCAATCTTTGACTGCGCGGAGAAAAAAGAAGCGGAAAAGGTGGCAGTTCTGTTGCGATAACGGGACACTTGAAGTGGATGGCTTGTGCGGTGTGAAATGTATGTCGGGGGGGGGGGGAGGATGTAAGGAGCTGCATTGAGGGAAGAATGAAAAAAAAAATTTATGAAAGAGAGAAAGGGTGACGATACGGCGGCGAACAGAGAGGGGTGATAAACCGGATTGTGCTTTCAAGGATGAAATGTTGATGTTGTATGAGTACTTGGAGTGAATGAATTGAACGGCGCGATTTTGGACAGATTCGAGGTCACTAATTAGGTATATTTGGGGCGGGTTCCATATGGGGGAGGCATATCCGAGTGTCGATCTAATATGCCAGCAACTTCACATGTTTTGGTGCATGACGTAGGTGACGCTCCTAGAAGCCCAGAGTTTTATTTGCCGATAAAATGACGTTAGTAATATGCGCATTTTAAGTGAGATTGCGATACAATGTGACACCTAGATACTTGTAGGATGGTTGTGATTGTACAGGGACGTTTTCGATATGATATGAAAAAATGAAAGGATTCTTACGGCGGGAAAACGTAACAAGTTTGCAATTGTTAGGGTTAAGAGACAAAAGCCAAATATCGCACCATTCTTGAATGCGGCTAAGATTGTTCTGAAGAAGATTTTGGTCGTGAGTGTTAGTTACTGCCCGATAGATTACACAGTCATCTGCAAACATGCGGATTTTGCAGGATACGCTGAGGGGTAAGTCGTTAATATATATCAGAAACAAGAGGGCGCCAAGGACTGAACCTTGAGGTATGCCTGATGTTACTTTGAGGTAAGCAGAAGATTTGTGATTGACATGCACAAACTGAGAACGGTTAGTCAGAAATGCTTTGATCCAATTTAGTACACTTGGGTCTAAGTATACCTGAGATAGTTTTAGCATTAGTTTTTGGTGGGGTACTGTGTCGAATGCCTTTGCGTAATCTAGAAAGATTGCGTCAGTTTGTAAGTTGTTGTCAAGGTTAGCGTGGAGATGCTGAAGAAATATTGCTAGTTGTGTTTCGCAGGCGAATCCTTTCCTATAACCATGCTGGCTGGGGTGAAAAAAGTTGTTAGAATCTAGAAGGTTTACAATCTGAGAGTAGATTACATGTTCCACGATTTCGCACGGAACACTCGTTAAAGAAATGGGATGGTAGTTCAATGGACAGTTCTTATCACATGATTTGTAGATGGGAACGACCTTGCCATGTGTTATCTGGAAGAATGCCTTTGGAGAACAACTGCGCATACATCAAGCACAGAAATGGGGCGATGGTGTCATGAATATTTTTAACACATTTCAGTTAATAACGTCCGCACCACCTGATGTGGACAGTTTCATGTTTTGAATAACAATTGAAATACCACCTGCGCAAAAAACAATTGAGCACATAGAGGATGTCAACAGCACCGATGCAGGAGAGGAAGGTACGCTAGATTCGTTAGTAAATACAGATGAAGACGCACTGTAATAGCATCACCACATTGATCATCTGTGAGCATGTGACCGGAATCATTAGTAAGGTGGATGGCGCTGGTAGGCCGAGGGTTCACGATGTGCCAGAATTTACGTGTGTTTTCGGTTAGCATGCCTGAAAAATCCTGGTTCAAAAACCTGTATTTTGCGTTACTATTAGCGGTAGTATATTATTTTTCGGCTGCGTTGCATTTCGCCCAAGCTTCAGGCGTCTCTTTTGCTTTTGCTGCGCGAAAAAGGCACTTTTTTCAATTCGATATTTCCTTTAGTTTGTTTGTAAACCAGGATTTCTGTGGCGTGCTACGGAATGATGTTGTCGGGATAAATTTGCTGATTATTTCATTAATAATAATTTTAAAAATCTTCCAATTACCGTTCACAGACCCGGAGTGAAAGCCATGTTGAAAGACTGGAAAGAAGTTTTCGAGTTGTTTCTTTAACGCCTCCTAATTACCTTTATCTTATAAGGTAATTGTTTTCTCGAGTTTGCCACGCCGCTCAAGAGGGAAGGAAAAAGCGGCATCTATTTCCTTGTGGTCACTAATTTCGGGTAGGTATGAAATGGACGATAAAGAATCCGAGTGGTCGGTTAGTATTATATCTTGGACGTTAGCACAGCCGCCTGATATGCGCGTGGGCTCTGACACAAAATGAGATAAGTTAAAAGTCAAACAAACGTCTATAAAATCTTTCGTTTCGGCATCGTATGCTGACGAGGGTGCAGGGTTATGCCCATGAATTTTCGGGAAATTAAAGTCCCCAAAAAGTAAAAGTTGAGCGTTAGGGTAGGTGGTCGTGAGTGTGCTTATTATATTGTTTAAATCACGCGTTAAAAACCTGTATTGGTGGTCGGTGGCCTGTAGCACACCCCAAGTAGGAATGTTTGAGGGGAATCGTGGCAATCCAGCCACAGAATTCCAAAGGCAGATTTTATGTTGACAGCAGAACAGGATATTTCTCGGTCACCAGCGATTGGCACACCCCCGCCGCGTTTGCGGTCGGTGCGGAATCACTGATAATCACGTAAGTCCGAGAGTACTTCGGCGTCAGTAACTTTATCGGTTAGCCAAGTTTCTGTTAGTACCAAAATATTACTGCTGGAAGACGCCACAACGTTTGACACGAGTTGGCACTTTGGCATGACAGTACGAACATTATTAAAGATAACAGAAAAAGAAAGTTCGTTTCGTGTTTGGATTTGACGGCGGTGCGGTTTAGTCTGCGGGCATGGTGATCGCTATGTGACTTCTATGACCGATTGCGATCCGTGTCAAAAATGTACCGTTTGCAACCCATATACAAAGTTTCGAAACGAATTTGAAATTTACCTTGTTTCTGCTTGGCGAAAGCAACGATATGATGGCGGGCAGTATGAACTGAAAGGGAATAATCTTCGCCAATGCTGAAATCTGTTCCTTTCAACTTTTTGGAGTTTGAGAGGGTGTTTTCTTTGGTTTTGTAGAATGTGAACCGGAAAATTATCGGGCGGCAACGATCATTGGTATGGCGGCCGAGGCGATGCGCTTGGTCTATTTCTTTCGGGTCAATATTTATTTTCAAGTGTTCAAGATAGTCGTTAATAATAAGTTGTTCTGTTTTAATATTTGTTTCTTTGCCGTTAGAACCTGAAAGGTTATAGAAGATTAAGTTGTTGCGGCGTGACCGGTTTTCTGCGTCATTCAGCCGTTTTTAAAGTTCGGAAACTTAGTGTGTGATTGCGGTAGTGGCGGCTTGAATTGCGGCAATGTCAGCTCGTAGAGGCAAAATATTTTTATAATTACGTTCTAGTTTGATCATACGCTTTCCCAGATCCTACAATATTTTGTCGGTTGTGAGGAGTTGCTGCTTTACGGCCACGTCCGAAACGTAGAGTAAACATCAATCAAATTTTCGTAAGTGTGCTCCTTTATTTCTCTCTTCAGAATCGGATATTACTTTGTTTGTCCAGTGCTAATCTTTCCGATTTCTGTCAGAATTTCGTTCATTTTCGGACCAGGGTTATTTTTACTGTCACCAGATAAGAAGAGTATAGAGTAAACAGCATATATACACTTGGCAATGATAGCGACAAGACACTGTGGGCCCGCAGCTGCACTAGAAAGTAATCACTTGATTTTTTCGCGTAGAGACTGCTGTGGTTACTAACCTGCATTGTTTGGAGGAACGGGTAAGCGAACTGCATTGTGTCACAGCTGCCAAGCCCACAAGCTGACGCTGGTGACCGTTCGCGATATATAGGTGCTCGGAGTGGTGATGTTGACTTCGATGGGGCTGTCCAAGGTGATGTGGGAGAGGAGTAGTCTAGCCACGGCACTGGCAACATCGTCGGAGCGGTAGCGGAGGAGGGCGGGACAGCGCCCGCTTCGCCATTGCCTGGCAGAAAGGTGCAGTTTGACGATGGGTCCAACGAAGTGATTGCCAGGTGAGCGACAGTTACAAGGAACACCTGCATTACTGGAGGAACGGGTAAGCGCACTGCATTTTGTCACAGCTGCCGAGCCTTAATAGGCCATAGCCGCATTTTCTGGCAAGAAAACTTACATTTTCCGTAACGCGTAGGTGGCTGCATAAACACATTTTTTTGAAGTTTTGTCGTCCCGCCGATATGTATCTGTTGTGGTCCGCGAGTCGATGGGCATGCAGTGTTGTTACTTTATCTGGTCGACCACGTCTCACGAGCATACGGTGGTTGGCTAGATAAGTTTAGGTATATTCTGGGCACTGTAGTTCGGGTCTACGTGCTTTGACTGATGGCGCAAAGCTGCAGGTGGCCGACATGGCCTGCATTGCTCTCAAAAATTAGAACACCTG
This sequence comes from Rhipicephalus annulatus, assembly GCA_013436015.1. Taxonomy (NCBI): domain Eukaryota; kingdom Metazoa; phylum Arthropoda; class Arachnida; order Ixodida; family Ixodidae; genus Rhipicephalus; species Rhipicephalus annulatus. Next base: position 182,385 of record WOVY01000757.1, read on the forward strand.
GAAAAAAATGAGGCTGGCTGCGCATTTTGGCACAGCGTTGTGCGATTTCAACAATTTCACTGGTTCGGTGCAGCAATCGGGAATTGTATCAAATTGGCGGAATTGGCGCAGATGTTGTACCCCTGCTAAAAGTACCTAATATTAAACTGTTCAAGCATTAGCAGTACATTTTGGAGGCTGTTATTTCAGCCATTTGAGTCTACCCGGTTACAGCCTCCTAGTAAGGGGTAGTGACAATAACTTTTCTGGACCATGTACTTACGTTGCCACTAATAAATAAGACAGGTCTGCGGATCTATGTAAACTCTGCCTTATTTCAGAGAACTGTGTCACTTAGAGAAGACAGGGAAAGTCCCAGACATCCACGTATTTTGTCCCTATTGTATTCATTTTTGGGCATGTATTAATGATAGCGACCAGATGTTTATACTAGTTTGTTCAGAGTCTTGTGTTCTATAGAACGAACTAATGTCTGGTTTATTTTACAAAGAAAATGCTTTTTTACTCATGTACATGATTTTACGCAAGTTTTGCACACTTTTCTTTATATCATATGAAAGTTATTCTAAAATGTCAAGTTCGGTTCAGTACACCACCGTGAGCTGCTTGAGTATGTGCACAAACAATCAGCATGACATCTTTTGTCCTTTAGAATTATCATACTGACATAAAAAAAATGCCATTTCGAGAAGATGGAGTTCAACCTATGCAATGGAAATTGAACATTTTTTCTGTGTTGATCTTTTTTTGTACTGTGTCAATTTATCGATTTCACTGTGGGTTACTTCGGTAAATGCCTAAACATTACTAGTTGGACGGCCTTTTTTTCCCTAAAAATTGCGAAACTTCATGCTTTTTGTCAATTTTCAGGTCGCTTTTTTCAGTTGATTAAAAAGATGTGCAGAATGAGGAGCAATTCTGCAATATCTCAAGCAAGTGCCCTCACCTGAGGAAGTGCAATCCTCTCTCTTTAAGATATTTAAAACATGCGCGAACAGCTTGGCAAGCACATCCCCCACCCCGCCTTCCTGCCATTTCTGCAGTTTGCTAAACTTTCTTTATTTAGAAGCGCAACAAGGTTGGAGAATCATAGTGAATGCATGCAGATTTATTAAAGTGTACCAATTTCGTTGAAAACACATGCGGCTTCACCCCCACCACCCTAATTTTTGTTGCAAGACCGAGCAAGAAACCCCCCCCCCCCTTTTAAATCTCGTCACTTTCACCATAGTGGGAGCACTTGCTCAGGATTGCACGGTACATGAAAATTGTTTAAATATCATATCTAGAAAACAATGAAAAAGTACTTTTTTCTAATATTTGCTTGCCCTGCTTCCTTCATACACCAAATAATGACACAACCCTTACAAATATTATTTCATTCTGCAAATCGTTTCGCAATGAAATATGCTGCCCGCTGATATTTTGAACTGCTCTTCGGTCAAATTCATGAGCATAATTCAGAACTTATGTGAACCCCTTGTTTCCTGTACGATATTCATATTTCTTGCTCTTACTTGCTTTGTACATAAGTTTTATTCATTTTCCTCCCGTTTTTGTGTATTCAAGTTTAACCCATTCCTGCATGGCCGGATAAGGGGCCTGCAGTTTTGTACAATAGGTTCAAAAATGGCTACTTTGAATTTCACATAAACTTTGTTCCATGCACTGACAGAAACACGTGGTTTCAACCCTGTTCAATAAGCATGAAGTTGGCGGACTTGTCAGTTATTCTGCTCATTGAAAACAACAATGCCATTGAAAGCTAAATTTCTTAACAGTGCACACTTGCCTGATAGCTTCCTTCGAAAGCATGTGAAGCCCTGTCAATATTATGCATCACTGGGGAGGACTGTGGGAGAGCTCAAAAGTGGTAATACTGGTTGTGATGCAGCAATGGCCGAAGTGAAGTTTAGGCCGTGGTGGTAGTGGCAGCAGCTGCAGTGTTTGTGCCGAAGGTGGCTGACCTGGAGGATATGACAGATACTTAAGAAGTGACAGATCAAAGGTACCAAGAAATCATGAAAAAGAATGTTCACTATATTATAGAAATTCACAACTTACAGTGACGGACAGCTGAGCTTGTTGGTAGACATTGATGTTGGACTTCTATGAACATAATAAGCGAGAAGCGTAGCAAATTAAGCAACGGGTGTGTCGTGGGTAGTCCTTACATTACCAACATAGCTCAGAGGCTGAAGAAAGTGATACATAGATTGAACATCAATGTATTATGGCCACCAATAGATTAGGTACTAGGTGAGATATGCGCCATCGTGCTGAGAAACAATGAGAGGAGACAAGAAGCTGGAATCCTAGTTGTTTTATAAACACACCAAAAATTTGTTCATTACCATACAGGCGCAAAGTAAAATGTTCTTTTTAGCTTCGGTCATAACTACATAGGGCTGATGGGCCAGTTTCAACTAGAGATGAATGAAATGTAAGAGAGCGCGAACTACAGGCTCACCCAAAATTCCATCTTTAAATTGTCCAAGGTGTGCTGAAAGTACAGGTGGACCACAAAAGTGAAGCTCACTCAATCACAAAATTTATTTGCTCTAATGGCTCATTCAGATTCTCATTTAATGCCCCAATCCGAGTTTGAGTGACTCAACTTGTGGGGAAGTTTGTTGACCTATGGCTGAGAGGGGTTCTGAAATCTGCCATCCCTTTCCTCTAAAGCCTCTATTTGTTCCTCAATCCACTCGTTCTATTGTAATAATTTTTTTCTCTTTCTGAAGGAGGCTCAATCAAACAAGCTTCTAATTGCCATAGCCATCCTTCAGGGCTCTTTTGCTTTCTTAAATCGCTGCCTTCTGCGACCTTTTTTTGGAGGTGGGAAGGGGGCAGGGTCTCGGGAGAGTATTTATAAACCCAAATTATTACCACTCAGTAGATATGCTATAAATGCCATAAAATCCAGAGTAAGCTCACCTAACAGAGGAAGATCATCCTTACTTTCTTCAAGAGTTGTAAATAAGTAGCCTCTTTTCCTCTACCACCATTTTCACTGTTTCTAATTGCAGAGTAAATGCGCAATAAAGCCGTGTATGCATGGGCATTCAAGAAAGTGCTTAAGTAGACGCACAGATGTTGCAATTTTCATTCTCACTGATTCTTCCACTTCCACGGTAAATATTGACCAAAGACTGAGCAAGAGCCTACTCTTCAAACTTTTTCAAAATATCATTCTCTCTCCAGGAGCACTTGCTCAGAATTTTTCGTTAAACACAACATACTACGAAGTCTGTACTTTGCAGTAACACGTACCTCAAAACAACAGTTGCAGTAACTGGCCTACTTAAGTAATCTATTACTTCTTAGGTAGCCATGTATATTCACTTGTGGCATATTATACTGCCTGCTGTGTTGCTGACCGCAACAGCTGCATGTGCTTCTTAACTCATAGCAATGCAGTTGTTTCATATCATATTTGCAGGCTGGTGTTTATGCAGAGATTTGGCCACATGAATTGATGCAAATCATTGCAAAAAAACTGCTTCATGAACGTAACAAACATAGTCAGCATGAGTGTCCCTTGAGAAGCTTGCTTTGGCTGTTGACACTCCAGAGATAAATTTTAGCTCATAAAATACGATTCCTTTATTTTTAAAAATTAAAATGACCCCCGAACAAAAAGCAATTAAAAGTTCAAGATGCAACGCATATGTGTTGTACGATTTCTTCAGTGTGCCTGTCTATCTTATGAGGCCACAGCTCTCAGTTCTTCACGCAAAGCGCCCATGTAAGCATGCCTCGGATAAGTGTGAAGTGTGTGCTATAATTCCATTTCGGGGTGCTGAGCAGTGCAGTGCAGCTAAAATTCATCGAATATTGAGCGATGTGTACAGCACGACTTTCAATATATGACAGCAAGGCACTGCAATACTGTAGAAAATTAGAAGCATGATGCACAATGTTTACAATGCAGACTGACTGGGAATGAAGTAAATGTAAAACAATGATCTTGTTGACTCAACGGATCAGATAATTCGGGAAAAGTTTTGGGTCAGAGTTTTTGGGCTTAGTAATTCATTTCCTAAAATACTGCAGTCTGCTCAATACAGCACAGATGATATACCATGGTTGCACACAGAGAGGGACACCAGCGCTGCAAATTGCGTGCAAAGTCAGTTTCTAAAATGCTGACTGGTCATGAAAAAATTGACAAATGGGTGCCGTTTTCACATATCTCAAGCACTACCTTGATGTGCTCCAAAACTGAAGAAATGAAGCTACAATACTAACAGTGGAGGCATTGCAATGAGTGCAAAGAAGTTCAAGTGAACCTTCTCCAAGAAGTGCATGGCTGCTGTGTTTGGGGAGAGAAATGGTGGTATTTTTTTGGTAAAATAGGTGAGGCGTAAAGCCACAGACTCATGAGTTTCGCCATCTGAATTGGCTTCTAGTTCAAGATATCCGTGGCACGCTGTTTCGCTGGCCACGTTTTAGAGCCGTAGACAATGCTTTTTTTCAATTGTGTTGAAATCTAGTCAGGCACAATCATATTCGGCTGGGCAGCTGTCGAAAACAGCGCCAAACGGGAACAAATGTTCAGATTCCTTGGAACAAAGATAGAAAATTGAAGTGGATTTTTAGAGAGACTAGTGAGTTGTATTGCCTTTGGATTCCTAGCGCCAGGTGGGTAATATTTATCAGAAATTCTGATTGGATGATTCCGTTTAACACATTCAGTATTTACGTATACAGGCCCTCCCAAAAAAGATTCATGGCAGGACGACTACGTGCCATCAACATGTTGGCACATCGAAAGAGAGTCTAAGCCGCCAAGACTGAAGTACAAAAGTCATTTGGATGTGTAGTTTTCATCAGCACAACCACAATCACTATCTACCCAGCTACGGCAAGCATACGGCACTTGCCCCAAAACGCACGGCCACCATGCAACGTGCAGACAGCTCTGAGCTTGATAAAGAAAATAGCAAGGCAGAGCAGCCAACAGCCGCACGACATCATGCCAGGGGGGATACCGTGGAATCCACGGCACGAATCGCAGAGATGTATACACAATCAGTAGTGGTTAAGAAGGCGACAAACTCGTACCAGTGTGAGAAAATAATGTCTGTAACGCTATGTACACAAGAAAAGGCGCTCCACTATTCTACTTATACGACAGATATACAATGTGTTGCAAGTGATTTCAACTGTTTCTCCAAGCATTTATTTCGTAGTAGTCAATTTAGTCTTACCTAATCCGGTGCACATGGAAAGCAATGGAAAGAAAAATGGTAGGTGTAACCTAAAGAGACAAGAAGAGAGCAGAGTGGATTAGGGAGCAAACAGGGGTTATCAAGAAGAAGAAACGGACATGGGCCGGGTATGTAGCGCGTAGACAGGATAACCGCTGGTCGTTAAGGGTAACTGACTGGATTTCCAGAGAAGGCAAGCGGGTTAGGGGGAGACAGAAGGGTTATGTGGGCAGATGAGATTAAAAAGTTTGCGGGTATAAATTGGCAGCAGCAAGCACAGGACCGGTTAGCTGGCGGAACATGGGAGAGGCCTTTGTCCTGCAGTGGACGTAGTCAGGCTGATGACGATAATTATGATGATGATGATGATGATGATGAATCTGGTGCATATGCGAGCAGGCCAGGTAACTAGGCTTAACAAACACGGTGCCTGACTGAGAGGTGAGCGTCACCTAGACCAGCTTGCTCACCAACGCGATGCATTGTGGAAATGCCTAAGAAGCTCGACTTTAATAAAAATGTAACCGCGGACAGATTTCGCTTGTGAAGCTTCTTCAGCACAGCATTCTAATCAATGTCATCGATGAACATTTGAACATTTCGCCAGGACGTCACCGCTGAACACATAGTTTTAGTAACATACGATATTCATTGCACACTGTCAACATTGATACAGGATACTGTATACTCAACAATCTGAGACAGCGACAGAGTGGTGCAACTGCAAATGCAAAAACAGCTGGGCGCCCTCACTGAAGCAAACACATAGAACTAGGCACTTCAGTTGGTTATGCGCGTTATATGCAAGTGTAAATTTAGTTGAAAGACCTGACAACCAAGGCTACGTCACTTAACAAAAAACACATAATTGTGATAGCACATATAGTCGGTTGTTTGCCACTGCAAATGAAAATAGTATTTGGCAGTCACGGCACATGCTTCTCTTTCGTGGTCAGTCATGGGTACAGCCGTGCTATTGTGTGCAAAAAATTTGCAGCATACGCGTTGGGTTACCATGAAGAAAGCGAGTGACACGGATAAACGCCTATACCCAAGGAGTGATTCAGCACACGGAGAGCCACTGAAATGGTAGCTGGTGCAGACTGCGTGCATCCCAAGAGCATTTGCAAGTTTAGGCCTCACTTATTCATCGGACATGGCATGACCCTCACTGCAGTATAGTAGGTCTAACTCTCAAATGCCTACAGATTGCTATTAAGAACAAGCAAAGAGAGCTGTGGTCATAATAAAGTCTTTTTTTTCAAGACAACATGGGGCCTTAGAGGAAGCAGGGGTAAGTTTTCAGTCACCCATCACCATACAGACTCGACTTAGCTATCTCTGATTGCCATATCTTTGCTAACATAGAATGCTGGTTAGGAGGCCTGCGCTTTCACCCAGCCCTGTTCTCCACTCTGCTGCTTGCTGCAGACTCGTTTACTGAACTTATAGGCAGAGGGTAAAGGAAGTTGCAAGGCAGACAGTTCTGATGAAGCCCTTGATCAACATTTCTTGTGCTGAATACTAAATCACTGAGACTCCTAAATTACGAAGTCCCAAGTGTGGTCGCTAACTATTAGTGCTGTTCTTTTTTTGTAAGAATCATCTTGGCAACACTGACGTATTTGCATGTGGTGCAAGTATTGTTCTTATATATTTTCTGTACCGTTCTCCATTTCTGTAATTCCGCTGCAGCTTGGGCTATGCTAGCCCGCAGTATTGTGAAATAAATAAATGAGTTGGTGCTACACACTGACAAATGTTTGAATCGAAACGTCAAATATGTACAGATGTAGCTGGTATATGTACCTAAACGTTTCAAATGAAGCAGTCTTCATTTTCGCTCTGGTTACTACTTCGCGACCGAGCAGAACTTCAACATAGGTTGAGTGACCCTTGCCTTTCCACTTAGCGCAAATGTGCTTGAATGAGCGACTATTGTATAGACGTGCGGCTTGAAAAAACAACCAGGACATTGGACGTTGGCATTTTGTATATGTTGTTAAAATCAGTTTTACTATTGAAGCACATTCACATTCCAAGTTCTGATGTTCTTTTCACGGTAACTCTGATAGAAAAGATTGTGTTGCACGGCAAGTCGTTTTTTTCTCCGTCGGCTCCGAGGTCAGTAAATATAGTTTAACAAGAGAACACAGTTTTTCTCTCCACCTGCACGAGTTCAGTAATTATAGTTTAACCAGAGAACACATAGAGTTGGAGAGCAGCAGCACAGAAATGAAAACGTTGAATGTGTGACTATTACACGTGAACAATAAGTAAATGCAATGTATTGCAGGTCTGTCGTCAGGAATAGTGACGCCGACTTGTTCATATAATATTAACTCTACCGCTGTCACACCGGACATTTCCAGCACTATCAGGGCTGACCCGAGTGTGGTTTTTTGATCGCGATCAACAAAAAAAGCTACAAGCTATATCGCTGTGCAGCCACACATAATAGATACATTTTAATTCTGATCGGCCATGATCGCAATCGAAAGATCCCACGGGACACGAGTGCGCGGTATCAGGTGCAGCACGCCAACATACACAACACACGGATACATTGTGGCACATAAAAACAAAACACACACATACGCAAACATGTTTTCGTTGTGCCTTCCTTTGTTTGAACACACGCCAGCGAAAACGTCATGAAAAATAAAATTAAACTCACCTCAAAGACGGCGGACATCCCAGTGAAAGCAGCTCTACTAGATGTGCTTACCCAGCTCACTTTGCCGATAAAGGCCTTTTTGGCTTATACGCAACGCTCAGCAAAATGAAGCCTTTTCGAATTTGCCCACAACGGCGTGGTAACCGTCTCCGCAAATGATGAATGTGACTTTTGGTGCACCCCGCATTTCAAAGGACTCTTCACGATTTTACTGTACCACAACTGTTTCACAGCTGCCGCACAGTTGTATTAGTGTGTGGTGTTGTTTAGAATTTCTTCAAGAGCCGTAAGTGTTACATAGATGAGTATTCGGCTGACCTTCCTATATCTGTAAGCATTATTATATTCTTTATCTTGTATACGCATATGCCAGAACTCAGCGTAAGTAATACTGTAAAAACAGCTGAGCGGTGGAGAATAATTTTCTTTCGCTAACTTGTAAATCATGCGTAAAGCTCTTTTTTGAATAACGTGGACCTTCTTTAAAGTGCTGCTAGTAGGAAGAACAATTAAAACGGGAGACAGTTCAACGCATCAGACTGGCCTGTAAATCTCTCAGCAACTTTTCTGTTAACCAAACTCCTAGAGTTTCAAATGACTGGCACAATTTTTATATTTCCAGAGCTGCAAGTCAATGATTCCTGTCATAGTGCATGCTTTACCTCGTGGCCAAAAAGGGATCCCTCTCGTATTAGCCACAATAATTTGTAGCGCACTTTCCCCAGTCACGCTCTAATTTTATTCACCAAAAAATTCTACGACGATTACGATACTACCTAACGCGAATTCTACGTGAAGGTTCTTGTTGAAGCAATGCCAACTGCACCCACATATACTCCGCACATTGTAGAAACGTAACTTCAAATCGCTACATGTTCTTACTAAAACTACCAGTACTCAAGCTTCACTCACACCACTATGTGATTTGAAGTCGCCGCAAACTAAGCGGAAGGCTTACAGCCACTTCACGACAATCGAAGCCTGCCACACTGCATGCGCACAAACTTCGACCATAAGGAATGAAAGCGAGAGGTGGGAGACAGCCTGCTTGACCGAGGAAGGAAGCGAGGCTGCAGTTGCTCTTGATATCTACAGACTCCGCGTTTACTCTCTCGTCTTCGATCTATCGGTTATGCCTCCAATGCTGACAGCGACGCCGCATGACCGAGGAGCACACGCTTAAATATCAGCTCTCAAACACAACTGTATTATCGGTGCTATAAGTGCATGGTCATCGGCACGATTCTCCCTTGGGGGGCCCAAATGGCTGGTGTAGGGCAAAAGCACTGGCGTAGCTTGGGTGGGTGCAAGTGGAAGTTAAACTTGAGGGGGACAACTACCCCATTTGTTCCCTTTACCAACGCCCATGCATAAGTGTGCAAAACAAAATGAGTAATAGATACTAACAATCTTGTTAATAATAAGTTAAACAAGGAACAACCCAGTATGCTTCCCTATGTATCTCCTAGCTGGCGTGGGATCCAGTGTTTTTTATGAGTGCTAATTAATATTAACATACTGATGTCGAAGCGACACACAAGAATTCACACGTTAGAAGACTCGATTGCCATCATATAACTGAAATTCAAGCATGGTGGAAAGTGTTTCTTTTGTTTCATAAGTGTGAGACTTCCTTATCATAAATAAAAAAGGCTAACACTAGGCAGTTCTCTTCAATTCTTTGAAGAATGAATTCTCTCGGCAGTGACAGTACACCAACGTTTTTTGAAACCATGCTTGCATGGCGTTGGAAGATTACGTTTATCAATAAAATGAGAGATACGATTCAAATGACGTTTTCTAGGCCTTTAAAGAAAACTCAAAACAGGCAAACAGAAAATACACTAGTTTGTGTCACACAATTACTCAGATGACACATTTTAAAAAATGCACATTCGTGTACCACATCACCAGACCTTAACAGCTAATGGTCAAGGTACTTTGGTCTTACAAACAACAATGGCTCAAGTTGTTGTTTAGAGTTCCCACGCATTGTTTTAAATGGTTGATCAGTGTGTTAGGTGGCATAAGCTTTTTTTCTTCCTGATACTTGGCTCGGCTATCACAGAGGTGTACATTAGCAAATAATTCTCCACGCTTTGTTTCATGCACTTTCATCTGAACTTTTGAAAACGGCTTGTTGTACGCTTGCACGCACAGCGTCATTCCCATTGGACAGCTATTTGTAACAATACTCATGCCTAGCAAACAAGAGGGGCTTTTTTAGCTTCTACGTATCGCTTGAATTGGTTGATGAGAGTGTTGTTGTGGCTCAAGAATCCTTGTCTGTGATAATTGGTTGTGTTTATCACTGAGAAGGTGCACAAGAGGAAATAATTCTTTACAATTTGTTTCGTGTGCTTGCATGTGATCTTTTTGAAAAGAGCTTGTTGTACGCATGCATGCAAGCATCGTCCTCACTTGACAGCTTGTCACTGGTACTTGTGTCTTGCAAACACAAGTCGTTCAAATTTTCGTTTCAGTTCACATATTGTTTCCAATTCTTCAGACTGTTTTGGGGGCAAATGCTTTCTTCTTTGTGATCAGTACTTCACCTTATTTATCACAGAGAATGTGCGCAAGTGCAAATATTTCTCAATGTTTTGTTTTCTGTGCATCTATCTGAGCTTTTCAAAACAGCTTGTTACAGCTTATTTTACGTATGCATGAAACCTTTCTGCCAAGCATAGTACTATATATGTGTTACAGTACTTGAGTTCTTGAAGCAAGATGAACAACTTGAATTTTCTGTTCCAGTTTCTATGCAAGGATACAAAACAAAACGTGGAGAACTATTTCCTCTTGTCCACCTTCAGAGAGATAAACACAGCCGAGTATCACAGGCAAGAGTTCTCGTTACACAAAAACACTCTCATCTATCATTTCAAGCAATACGTGGAAACTCAAAATGAAACATTGAGCCCCCTTTCTTTTTGCAAGACATGAGTACCGTTACAAATAGCTGTCCAATGGGGATAATGCTGTACATGCAAGCATACAACAAGCCTCTCTCAAAGGTTCAGATGGAAGCGCACAAAACAAATCATGGAGAATTATTTGCTATTGTGCATCTTCTTTGTGATAGAACAGCCATGTACAAGGAACAAGAAAGCTCGTGCCCCTAAGCACTCTTGTCAACCATTTCAAGCAATGCATGGAAGCTGAAAACAACAACTTCAGCCATTCTTGTTTGCAAGACATGAGTGCCGTGACCATTAGCTGTTCAGTTGGAATGATGCAGTACATAAATGCGTACAACAAACTGTTTTCAGGGTTCAGATAAAAGCACACAAAACAAAGTGTGGAGAATTATTTTCTCTTGTCCACCTTCTCGGTGATAAACACAGCCAAATATGTCAGACGAGAATTCTTGTGCCACAAAAAGTGTCATCAACTATTTCAAGCAATACGTGGAAACTCAAAATTAAAAATTGAGCCGCTATTGTTTGCAAGACAGGAGTACCGTTACAAATAGCTGTTCAATGGGGATGATGCTGTACATGCAAGTGTACAACAAGCGGTTTTCAAATGTTCAAATGGAAGTGCACAAAACAAAGCGTGGAGAATCACTTGCTATTGTGCACCTTCTTTGTGATAGCACAGCCACGTATCAGGAATAAGAAAGCTTGAGCCACTAAAGACTCTTGTAAACCATTTCAAGCAATGCATGGAAGCTCACAACAACAACTTCATCCACTCTTGTTTGCAAGATATGAGTATTGTGACCATTAGCTGTTCAGTTGGTATGTTGCGATACATGAACGCGTACAACAAGCTGTTTTCAAGGGTTCAGATCGAAGCACACAAAACGAAGTGTGGAGAATTATTTCCTCTTGTCCACCTTCTCAGTGATAAACACAACCAAGTATCACAGACAAGATTTCTTGCGCCACAAAAACACTCTCATCAACTATTTCAAGCATTACGTGGATGCTCAAAACAACTTGAGCTACTTTTGTTGGCAAGACATGAATACCGTGACCATTAGCTGTTCAGTTGGAATGATGCGGTACATGAATGCGTACAACAAGCTGTTTTCAAAGGTTCAGATGAAAGCACATGAAGCAAATTCATGAGAACTATTTGCTCTTATTCAGCTTTTGAGCAATAATAAACACGGCCAAGAAAATTTCACGAGCAAGCAGGCTTGTGTCCCCCAAACACTCATTAAACTATTTAAAGTAATGTGATGAAACTTCAACTAAATATTTGAATCAATTTTGTTTTAAGACATGAATACCATGAGAAATACATAGTCGGCCAGTGGTGGAGCTGCTTTCGTGCATACGTACAACAAGCTGTTTTCAAAAGCTCAGATGGAAGCACACGAACCGAAATTTTGATAATTATTTGCTCTTATTCTGATTCTGAGGAATAAATACAGCCAAATACTTTTCACGAGTGAGCAAGCTTGTGCCAAGACAACCAAACTCTCAGATTGACCATTTCGAACAGTGCTTAGAAAATTGATCTGAATATTTATGTAGTTTTCTTTCAACAGCACCAGAACTGGAAACTATTTTAATGTGCTTTTATGTAATTATTTTGTACTTGTGTAGAATAATGACTTTATTCAAATCTTTCAGTGTGTGTGTTTACACCACAGAGTGCAGTTGCTATGTCAGAACAGAGACGCCTCACCCCTGAACCATGTTGTGTGCATTTATGCCTCGAGGCACAGGCCAGGGCTGTGCCTTGAGGTCCAAGCTGCGTAGAGCTCAGTCGCACTTTTCCTTGGTAGTCCTGCATGGCCCCTTGTGCTTTTTGCCTTGGGGCAATGACAGAGCGCGTGAGCGAGATTTGGTCTATCTCTCCTGAATATAAGAATGAGTTGTCTTTTATCTGCTTGTGTATGTTCATGTAATAGGAAATTACTCAATAAAACTTTACCGTTAGAGATTTCAATAGAAAGACAATTCATTGTACAAATACAACGTTTAAAATATTGTTTTTTATAAACTACACAGCAACATTTGTGCAAATATAACACGTGTAAAACTAAGGTTTGGTAATTATCTGATATACTTATCAGTTATACTTTAGCACATAATTGCATATCATAATATGTACTAATTAAAATTCGTTATTTCTTGAGGTTATGTACAGCCAACTAATGGAGCTGAAAAACTGAGCATTTTAGACCCTTCAGTGCAAGAACAAAACAAAAATGTTATGCATGCCTAGGTATTTCGTCTAATAAGTTTATTCAGGTCCTACACTGATTAATAAGGTTGACATTGAGCCCTATGCAAGTCCTATGTATGGCCCCCATTAAGCCCCATTAGCACCTATATTGTGCTAGATGGGACCTACATACGAAACCGATAATCTACATCGCTCCTACATACCCCTATATGCCCTGCCCAGGTCCCGTTCAGCTCCTACATACCACGATGTAGGTCCTGTATAACACCTTTCTACCCCCATTTGGTTTCTGTACAGCTCCTGTATTTGCGTTGTGAATAGGAGTTTTGAATAGGAGGAGAATAGGAATAGGAATTTGTGAAGTGTGTTTTGAATAGAAGCTACTTCTGCTAACTCCGGCGTATTTCAGTAGCAATTTAAGTCTGTTGATCGGGTTTCACTGCCCTTTAGAGAGGATAGATGTAGGCCACCCCGGGCGCCTCCCGGCAGCAGCAGCGTCCGCGGCGGCTGCCTCCAGAAAGCGGATTGGACAAGCGAGCGACGGCGACAGTGAAGGTACTCATGCCTACTATTTTAGCAATGATGACTTTTCAGATCGCGTTTTCCAACCTGTGCGGAGCCGGAAAGAAGAGGAGGATTATGAGGACATCCTCATCCTCAAGTATTCAAACAGTAAGTGAAGCGCCAAAGTCGAACATTTATACCATCCTGTTTCTGCCTGCACTTCCTACTGTCAGCAAGAAACGCCTTAACAGACAGCCTGTGTCGAGGTCTCTGGAAGCGCTCGTACCAAATGAGATAATGGGCGTAAGAGTGAACGCCAGAACGAATATACTGCCTGTTGACGTTTTACACGCATGTGTTTCGGGCGTTCTTCGCAGTTTAGCTAACTTGGACGGCAATCAGGTGCGCTCTCATGTTCCCTTGGGATGTGATGTAGTAACCGGCGTGATCTACGACATAGATGTGGCTATTTCAAATAATGACTTATAATTTTTTGTCAAGTCAACAAGTCCAATTGTCAAGTCAACAACTCCAAGATACTCCAATTGTTGATGTCACCCGGCTAGGCAAGTCTCGCTGTGTGAATATTGCGTTTAGGAGCACCTCCCCTCTCATGTGAAGGTAGGGTACTTCAGACATGCTGTGCGGCCTTTCTTTCCAAAGCCTCTACAGTGCCATAAATGCATGAAACATTGACATGTGAGCAGCGTCTGCGACAATTGGGTGGTATGCCACCGCTGCGCTGAGTTCCATGCAGCGGATAAGTGCGTCACTACTGTCAAGAAATGCTCTAAAACCAAAGGATCTCATAAAGCCACATCGAAGGACTGCCCGCGTATTCAGAGGGACATTGCCATCTTGAAGGAGATGATGCGCGATCACTTATCTGATCGATAAGCCGCAGATAATGTCAGAAGGCGTCGTTCAGGTCAACGTCGGTCGTCAAGAACGCCCGCTACCTCCTCGATGCGTTTGCCAGCTCTCTCATCATTACCAGCTCCTTTATCTCCCAGACCACATGCTGTGGGAAAGGCTGTAAAGGACAAAGCCAGTGAGCATACCCGAACTGCGACAGAGTGGCCTGCACTTCAAAGAGAAGCAGTATGAAGCGAAGCGAAAACGTTTCATGACGGCCAGCCCGTGATCCCGGTTCGAGATCTTTCCAACCAAGACTGGCAAGTGACTGCAATCATGCAATCATTATTTGCCACGATTCGCACGCTACCGAGCAGCATACAATCTCGGTCTGCTAAGAGTGCACAACAAATACTGGATGCACTGAATACAGTGCTTGCTAACGTTGTATAAGCACAATGGCTCAACAAAATTTCATCTTCCGCACTGAAGTTAAAAGTGGGTCAATTTTTCAATGGGATATCAGAGGCGTGAAGTCCCGTATCTCGGAATTTCGCCAATTTGTTCGGGCCAATCAATTCCCTATACTTCTCATATGTGAACCAAACGTATCAACGCCGTATAGATTGTCCGGTTATGAAGCTTTTTCTTCAGCCACTTCCGCCGAACAAAGCAAAGTAATTGTTTACATCCCTAAGGACTTGACTTATCTTTCGCACCCAATAAGCTCAAATGACGACAATCAGTACGTGTGTCTTCGTGTGAAGAAGAATGCTGTTTCGTTCACACTTATTGGTGAATATATATCTCCGTAATCGCGATTTGACTGTGACAGAATAAAAGACATCCTAATGAGGACCAATAGGCCTTGGATCATCAACGGTAACTTGAACGCTCATCACATGCTTTAGGGGAACACTAGGATGAATGTCAGGGGCAGGAATATTGTTACATTCGCTTCCGACAACGATCTTTCTATCATGAACGAGGGTACCCCAACATATCTGCGGGGTCTCACGTATGGCAGTTTGCCTTGACTTGAAATTGGTGTCACGGTGCTTCTCTCCCAAAGTTAAATGATTTTGCGATATTGAGACTCATGGAAGTGATCACATGCCCACCTACGTGAAGATCGATGATATCAGAAAGAATTTCTCTTCTGGTGTTGTAATTGGCACTGACTGGTCAATGTTTACATCGCGTGTTGAAGACGCTTGCCAAGAGGGCCCTGCCGGCAGTCTGCAAAATACCGTCACGGAAGCTATGCAAGCGTCCAAATGTAAATGATCATTCTCGTCTAAATTAACACAGTTCGACATCGAACTGAAAAGATTATAAGCTCTATGAAGGCGTGCTGAACGACGATACAGACGCACAAGATCAATTTATGACCTGAGAGAAGCAAGACGGCTCCAGAGAAAGATTCAACGACACATTTACAAGCTGGAGAGCGAACGCTGCAAAACATTCTGTGAATCTTTAGACCCCCATGAACCACTGTCATATATCTGGAGAACAGTTCGTGGTCTTCGCTCCTCTTCACAACAATGGCACACTTTTAAAGGTTATGCACTCTATCATGAAAAAAAAGAACTCAAGGTGGCTGAAGAATTTTGCACGAGAGTTGCCGGGAATATTGTGAACGAGAGCATCGACGCCGTGATCGTTTCTGAGACGCGATTATCAGAAATGGACATTCCATTCACCATGGAAGAACTGGAAGGTGCTTTAGTCGCTTCTAAGCGCTCGTCATCGCCAGGTCCTGACGGTATTACTTGTAGTGCGTTGGGACACCTTGGACAAAAAGCGAGACGAGAACTTTTAACATGCTTTCACAACTCCTGGCTCAGTGGCAGTGTTCCCCGAGAATGAAAAATAAGGAGATAAATACCACTTCTGAAATCGGGAAAATCACCATTGGACTTGAAAGCATATCGCCCTATTGCCCTCGCAAGCTGCCTCGGAAAAGACTACCCTTCCTTCATGGCAGGCTTCCGTCGGGGCCGCTCCTCCATCGACTGTGTCCTTCTCTTCTCGACGTTTGTTCAACAAGAAAAAAGTCGCAAGCGCATATCAGCCGCACTCTTTCTTGACGTGTAGGGGCATATTATAATGTAACTCACGATGCCATCTTCACTTCTGTCGCAGCAACGGGCATTGGTGGAAGCATGTTTCAATAAATAAAAGATTACATAACTGGCAGGGGTTTTTTTGTGCAAACAGATGAGGGTAAAACTACTGAAAATTACACCAACTGCGGAGTACCTCAGGGAGGTGTTTTAAGCCCGAAATTGTTCAGTGTTGCCGTCATTGGTCTGGCGGAGGTTCTGCCAAGGTCGGTGTGCCTATCCATATACGCCGATGATATTTGCATCTGGAATGCTGCAGTTACTCGCCCTCAGGTGAGTGCACGAATACAGCGGGCAGCAACCCTCACAACAGTCAACCTTTAGATACAAGGCTTTACTATACCAACTGTGAAGTGCGCGTTGATCGCGTTTACACGCAAACCAATGACCCCATACCCTGTTTACATCATTGGGCATAGTGTCAAATATGCACGGACGCATCATTTCCTGGGCATAATAATCGACAGAAGTCTTTTGTGGAGCCCACAATGTGCGTACTTGAGGCAGAGACTGCTATCTATTGTGCATATAATGAAATTCATTTGCGGGAAAGCATGGGGAACTTCTATGGCCTCCATGCTACAGCTGTACAGGGCCCTATTTCTGAGTCTATTGCACTACACCTTGCCGGTACTGACCAACACTTGCAAATGCAATACTCATTCATTGGAGAGTTTGCAGGGTCAAGTGCTGTATATCTGCCTAGGACTGCCCCGATGCTCTTCTACTTATGTCGCAATCATGCTTGCCAAAGACAATCTGGTCAGGCCATATGGAGTGGTGGATTGCCATGGAAAAGCAATCACTGCGGAGTAGCATTGAATCAAGCAACAGTGCTTTTAATATATGAGTTGCACTTGGACTTAACTCAGATATACACTGATGGGTACTTCTCGTCCAGCAGCTCATCAGGGACCGCTTTAATTCCGGCTGCAGCAATGACAGTCAAATTTAAGTTGTCGCATATGACTACATCTACAGCATCAGAACTTGCTGCTATAAGGGCTGCTTTACAATATCTCGTTCAAGAGCGTCCAAGAAAATGGGTCATATTCTGTGGTTCGAAAGCAGCACTTCAGAGTTTGCAGTTTGCCATGCGTAGGGGAAATCATGAACAATTGGGACATGAAATAAGACATTGCCATCATAAAGCTCTAGCACGAGGACATGATATTTTATATTAATGGCTGTCTGGACATATCAGTACTAGCGGACATCAATTAGCCGATGATGCAGCCTACTCAGCCCATGAAGGAACCCGTGTAGTCCCGATTTCTCTATCAAGGACTGCTGCAGCAAGACAACTTTACCTACTGGCTCGAAATCTCACACGCATGTTCTGGTCGTCTACCAGCTTCCAAAGGTGTCACTTATATGAACTGGATCCTTCGCTCAAGATACAGCTATCACCACAACTTTCCAGCTTCGATGCGAGACAGTTATTTCGTCCTTGGTTGAGTGTTGCATTCACAAAGGTGTCCTTCTTTCGCATTGGTATGGCAGACACCTCTACATGCGACTACTGCGGAGCTGAAGATACCATTGAATACGTCCTGTGCAGCTGCGACTCTAGACATGCCACTCTAGACCATTGTGGGTGCAGAAGATTCTGAAACCTTGGGCATCTGCCTCAGTTGCGCAGAAAGCGACTAAAGCATTCCTATTTCATTTAAAGACAACAAACCTGGGCGATCACCTGTAGACTGTGTGTGGTGCCCCGAGTGGGCTCATGATTGTGTGTACCTGTACCTTCATATCTCTCTGGAACCTCTTTTCTTCCCTTCATCCCTTCCCTAGTGCAGGGTAGCAAACCGGATGTGCGTCTCGTTAACCTCCCTGGCTTTCCTTGCATCTTTATCTGTCTCACTCTCTCTCCTGTATTAAATCCTGTAACTCCTGTATTGAAGCATACGGATCCTGCATAAAATTATATAGGTTTTTTTCAGTATGGCGGTCTCTTTTTTTAATGTAATCGGCTTTCTAGTGGCTAAGGTACTCGGCTGCTGACCTGCAAGTCGCGGGTTCCTATCACGGCTGCGGCAGCTGCATTTTCGATGGAGGCGGAAATGTTGTAGGCCCTTGTGCTCAGATTTGGATGCAGGTTAAAGAACCCTAGGTGGTCGAAATTTCCGGAGCCCTCCACTACAGCGTCTCTCATAATCATACGGTGGTTTTCAGTTCAGTTTCAGTTTCAGTTTATTATTCATTTCAAAAAAGTAGTACAGTAATATTAATATACAGACGAGGGTCCCAAAGTTAAAAACTGTAACGGGACCCTCGACGAGGGTCCCACAGTTGAAAACTGTAACGGGACCCTCGATGCATTATAACAGTCAATAAATCAGATCAAGTTAACAAGCAACGAGTGAATGGAAATCAATTATACAATATAGAGTGATAAGTAATTACTATAGGCTAAGCGACACATCAGGCAACAAAAAGCAAGGCAAATAAGGAAAGAAAAAAGAAAGAACGAAAAAACACAAAGAAAGACACAAAAAAGCATCTCGTTCAGTGGCGGACATTGTCAATCGAAATGCAATGATCTAAATGGCATAACCAAAAACGCAAAGCCCCCCAAAAGCCCATATACAGGCAGCTAATAATTTAACACAAAACTTTTAAGCGACTTTTTGAATGATGACAATGTGGGTATCGTTTTAACAGAAAGAGGCATGTTATTCCAAAAAGTAATGGCTGCAAAGGCAGTGGTCATTTTTCCATAATTTGTGCGCGACGCGGGTAGCAAAAAGTTAAGGTTCATTGCAAATCTGGTTACATTGTTGTTTTGTAAGAAAACTGAATCAATGAACTAAAACGGTAGCAGTGCATTGCGCAATTGAAACAGAAGAACGGCTATGCTATAAAAAAATAACTTACGAACAGGTAGGATTTTGTTGTCTTGGAGTAGATGGTCTGCACTGGAGCATCGTGAGCTATTAGTGATAATGCGGATCGCCTGATTTTGTATGTTCTGAATGGGTGATAGATGACAGTCATACGTGTTTCCCGAAGCAGCGATACCATACATGATATGGGAATGAATGAAGGCGAAATACAGAGACATAAGTACGTTTATATGAAAAACTTCACGAGCTTTTATTATAGCCCGAATTCCGAATGCAGTTTTCTTTCTGAGGTGATCAGTGTGGAGATTAAACTTTAAATGGCAGTCAAGATGTACACCAAGAAAAATTACAGTATCACAGGTGGGTATAGAGTGAGGACCTAGGGTCAAGGGTTGATGAAAAGGCAATGGTCTTTGAACGGACCTAAATATCATAAACTTGGTTTTGGCTGGGTTAATAATAAGTTGGTTCTCGTAGCACCATTTAGTAATATCTAGAAGTGTGTTATTCAAGTGTAAAGTAAGAGCAGTTAGAGAGTCCTCAGCTGCAGTTATAGTCGTGTCGTCTGCGTATAACACGCAGTGAGTTGATTTAATTGCATCGACAAGATCATTAATATAAATAATAAATAATAAAGGGCCCAAAATAGACCCCTGGGGCACGCCTTGATTGATTAGCTTAGTTTCAGAAGAAGCGCCTGATACGTACACCGAGCATTCTCTATTGTGCAGATAATTTTTCAGGAAGGTTAATGGAGCTCCAGTTACCCCATAGGCCTCCAATTTGTTAAACAGGGTGGCATGATTAATGGTGTCAAAGGCTTTGGTGAAATCTAGGAAGACCTATCCAACAAATTTACCAGAGTCAATCGATTTTTTAAGTAATCTAATAATGAAACTAGTGCTAAGCTTATCGAACTGCCTGAACGAAAGGCAAATTGACACGGATGAAGTATATTAAATTTGCTTAGGTAATTACTTAAACGATCAACGAACAATTTTTCAATAACTTTGCTGAGGGAAGAAAGAATTGATATGGGCCGATAATTAGAAACTGATCTTTTGTCACCCTTTTTGAATACCGGAACTATTTTAGATTTCTTTAAAAGTTTAGGAAGTACGCCTTGCTGAAACATTAGATTAATGATATCACTAAGTATCCCAGAAATATTACTCGCAACTAGTTTTAAGTGGTACGCAGAAATTTTGTCAAGACCTGCGCATTTATTTTTTAGATTCAAGAGAACTGAGCATACTTCGTCAGCGGTTACGGGCAAAAGAAAAAATGAAGAAGCGACCCGAGAAACGGAACATTTTGGTATGCCCGATTGTGTAGTAAGAATGCTAGAAAAAAAATCGCTGAAAGCATTTGCAATAGAAGTTGGCTGTTGCAAAGAAATATTATTATATATTATTTCAGATATAGGTGAGTTTCCAGATGATTCGTAGAAAAAGTTGTTCAAAAGGTTCCATTGTTTTTTAGGGTCCCCCTGATGTTTGGTCGACTCATTTTCATAATAACGCTTTTTTGCTTCTCGGAGTAAAATTTTCAAATTGTTGCAATATTTCCTGTATCGGCGGGCAAGCGAAATATTAAAAGGCTGTCTTTTTGTTTTTTTGTAAAGGTTATCTTTTTTACGAACACTTGTCAATAAGCCGTTTGTCATCCATGGATTGTGGGGAAATTTATACCGTTTTTTGCATTTAACAGTTGATGTACTAGATGTTACGGCCTTTAAAAATAAAGCGCAGAATTTCTGTAGTATAGCCTCTACGTCAGGGCAGGAATTATCAAGAATATCGGACTTAACAAGTGACCAGTCAGTTGTAGCTATAGCATCGATAAACTTGTCATGATCCAGCACAGATGTGTCAAAACAGCTATCGACACTGGAGCGCCTAGCATTGAATGTTATGTAAACGGGGAAGTGATCTGTAATGTATGTGTCAACCACGCCAGCCTCGGGGGCGGGAGAAAAATTGCATAAGACATGATCTAAAAGAGATTGGGAACCCTGGTGGCCACATCTTGTTTGAGCAGTGATAAGTGATTCGTAGTCGAAGCCACTGAAGCAGTTCGTGTAGGCCGAGTAGATACTGGATTCTATATCTAATAAGCTTATGTTGATGTCCCCTACCAGTACAACTTGCTTATTCTCAAAAGATAGCTTGTGAAGTAATCTATCAAGATTTGACAGAAATTCTAGAACAGGAGATGAAGGAGAGCGATACACACTGCCAATGATTAATTTTTTTCCGTTGTTTAGGGGTGACTTGCCACATTCGATCCACACAGATTCGCACAGTGGTGCGGTGAAAGACAGATCAAACCTGCGCGTGTACGAAACCCCACTGGAAACAAAAATTGCAGCCCCACCATGCGCGTTATAAGATCGGTGACAATACTCTGCCTGATACTGTGGAAAAGAATACATGTTACGGTCTGCGTCGCACAACCACGTTTCCGAAAGGCAGATAATTGAAAACTGGTGGTGCAGTAGAGAAAGAAAAGTGGTAATCGCGTCATAGTTCTTTCGGATGCTGCGAGCATTAAAATGAATTAGCAAATATTTCTGTAACGTAAGCGAATGTTTGAGGTTGCTAACGGTAATCGAAGACATAAAAAAAAGAAAAACTTAGTGGTCGATACAGAATATGTAAGGCGTCGTTTAAATGAAAATCGAAAGGTCAGAGGCGGTATTTATTCGAAAGACCCTGGTATCTTCAGACTTGCGTGCTAGGATGCGACAGTTCTCTGTCCAGAGAAATTTCCACTGGTGCTCTTTCTTGAGAGCCAGTGCCCTAGCAAATAGCTTCTTATTCTCAGCAGTAAGGTGGTCATTCGTATGAATAGCCTGGTCAGTAGATTCCGAAAAGCCAATGCTGCCGGTGCGAAGCCGAGCTTTGCGAGCTTTGCGGATGAAGTCATTTTTTTGTCACGACTGCAAAACCGAGCATTATACCCCACATATCACGTTATACCCTAACCTTATACCCCACATATCAATCAATGTAGTAGGCGTTGTTCAACTAACACGCATTTTTATCCCATGTTTACCTAGAGTCTTGCAGGCTTTGCAGTGTACTAGCATATCCGCCAAGCCATCCTTCGTCAAATTTAATTAATGCTCCCTAACTCATTCATTATCACAGCGCCCGGCATGACCGACGCACGAGTTGCCACAAGGAAGAATAATTTCATAAACCACACTTTTGGCACATTTCCCACACGTCGTGCCAGTTTCCTTGCCGCACACCCGACGGCTCACCTCCTGTCGAGCAGTTCTCGTGCATAGCTGAACCACTTTTACGGGCGCGAAAAGGCCACATGTTTCCTCATACCGTCCTGCTACCTTTTTTGGTATGAGGGAGACCTTACGAACATAAGGAATCACTGCGGGTTTTACGGTTTTGGTTTCTTGCTTTCCCGGGGAAGCTCTAGTAAATTTATCTCTTCACTTTCCGCAAAAGCACTTTGCAGACAGCTGTCAATAACGTGTCAGGAAAATCGTCACCATCAATTCGCTAGATCTGCCTTTCGAGTGATCCCTGCACCATGTGCGTGCATGACTTTTTGAGAACAGATCCCAGGCAGAGCATAGCGATACCACGCTTGAATATTTTTGACTGGCAGGAGTCTTGCAGCAACGTATCTTCCTTTCTTGGTGCGAGGAAACTATTTCCAGCACGTTCGCCCGCTATGGAAGATAAACAGAGATAAAGAAGTTGCAGGGTGTTACATCGAGGCAGTTCTTGTGAAAAACTAGTCGTAATCCTTGAGTCCTAAATGTATTTAAAATATCAACCCAGCCCCTCAAAGAGAATTGTCCGTTAAAGAGAGATAACAAGTCATCTATAAACTAAAAACCTTAGCAATGTATAATGTGGTTGGTAACAACTTTATTGTTGGTAAAAACTTTAATGTGTTTAGTGTGCGCTCTAGAATAAACGCTTCGTCGAGCAGCCAGTCAATATTATATAAAAATATATTTCACAGAAGCGGCGCAATGCAGGATCTAATGCCAATGCCGCCTTTTTGCAGAAAAAGCTGCATGTAAAAAGATTCAAAAGTGCTGATTAGGTAGGCTTCCAACAGAGCTGATTGATATGTGGGGTTTAACGTCCCAAAACTACCATATTGCCACGTTCCATTTCCCAAGTTTTCTTATCGTTCCAAAACACTATACAATTCTCAGCGCAAACCGCGCCTGCAGTTTTCGAGAAGCTTCTGGACTGTAGTAGATCATTTCGATAAGATTACGCCTACTCTGCTATCTGTACAGAATATTCTGGAACCTACGCCACCGCCAGCAATAACGCTAGAACATTCGACGGCAATAGTATAAATGCCGACGCGCCTCGCCGCTTGTGAGTATTTGATCGACGGCCGACGCTCCGTTCACTGCTATCTGTGCAAAACTGCTACTGTAATCGAACTTTCCGTTTAACGAACACAGGTTCACCCAAATAAACAGTTAAATCCCAACACAAAGTATCCTGTCTTCGGCTACGTCACGACCCCATGACACCTGGTGGAGGTGCTGCTTCGTTCATGTACCGGACGCCTCCATCAAGCCGTGAAGCCAGCCCACGTCGCGGTGAAGACAGCGACGCCAACCAGTAGCAGCAAACAAGCCGCCGACAGCAAGGCTACCACCTGATACGGGCTTTTACAAGACAAGGCACGGAAGACCAAGGCCATGACCCCGAATGCAGCGACAATGACAACCGCAGCGTCCTAGCCCACGATGGTCATGCATCAACTTAGGAAACCACTAATTTTCCATGGGTGATTGTTCGAAGAGCCGGAGTCCTGGCTAGAAACATACGACCGTGTGGCCGCCCTCAACTACCGCCCTCAACGAAAACCTCCCTCGTGTGTTTTTCTATTTGGAAGACACCGCAAAGACCTGGCTCGTAAATCGGGAGTCCACGCTTCGAACGTGGGATGTTTTCTGCGGTGCATTCCTGGAAACGTTCGCGAGCGTCGCTTGCAAAGAGAGGGCCGCTGCTTTATTAGAGACCCGGGTTCAGCTACCAGTTGAAAATGTCGCCTATTCACAGAAGAAATGACCCGCCTGTTCCGTCACGCTGACCCAGACATGCCTGAGGAGAAAAAAGTTCGTTTCTTTATGCGAGGGGTAAAATAGGAGCTCTTCGCGGGACTGATGAGAAATCCACCGAACACCGTCCAAGAATTTGTAGCCGAAGCGACCACTATCGAAAAGACCCTGGACATGCGCATCCGACAGTATAATCGTCGCCTGACTCCAGTATGCGCTGCTGCTCAAGCGAGTAACTCCGAGGACCTGCGTGAAACAATCTGAGCCATCGTGCGGAAAGAGCTACGCAAGCTGTTGCCTTCGGCGCAGCATCAAGAGGATTTTATCGCCGACATTGTGCGAGAAGTTTGGCAATCGGTTCGAGTTCCCCAAGCACCGCTGCCCGAGCCGAAAGCGATGATCTTCGCCGCTGCAGTGCGCCACAACGTTCCTACCCGTCCACGCCAAAACGACGCCCCGTCGCACTTCCTTCTACAGACACCACCGCAGCCACCACCCCCACCGACGTCATACCGTTCGCCAGCAGACCAGTGCAGTGCGCCGAGGAAGACTGACGTCTGGCGCACCCCTGACCACTGCCTGCTCTGCTACCACTGCGGCGAGGCCGGACACACATACCGCCTTTGCTAGTACCGACAGATGGGACTGCGTGGCTTCGCCCTCAATGCACCGCGTACACAGCCAGGAGAACGGCCACGTGACATCGCCGACAACCTGACAGGAACTCAGTGGACACCACGAATCTCTTCGAATTCGCCGTCGCCCAGCCGCCGCATGTCACCGAAACACTGGCAGTATTCTGGCCCAACGCGAGGCTGGTCTCTTAGCTCGGATCCGGGAAACTTAGGGCAGCAACCGATGGAGATTCGGTTGGTGTGCGACGAACTACCGAAGATCTTTCGACGACGACGACGCCGCGACGGAGCTTTCCGATCACAACGCCAACCAGACAAAGCCCTGACGGTGAAACCTCGCTTACCGAAGGTGACCAGACGATGCAACATGGAAGCAGCGGAACAAGCCGACACAGCCGTGACGCGACGCCACGCCCTAACTGTAATGCGAGACGTCGAACTAGCGACCTCGACCTCCTTATCGTCGGCCACAGCGTGACCGCTCTCGTCGATACTGGAGCCGACTACTCCGTCATCAGTGGGTCAATCGCCGCGAAGGTAAAGAAAGTTAGGACAGCTTGGGAAGGCCCAGAAATCCACACAGCCGGAGGTCATCTCGTAACGCCTGCAGGAATATGCACAGCGAGAGTCACCGTTAACGGCCGTACTTTTCCTACAGACTTCGTAGTCCTGCAGTGTTGCTCGAGAGATGTCATCCTTGGCATGGACTTCTTATGCCTCCATGGTGCTGTCATCATCCTAAAAAGAAAGTCGATAACGTTATTCACAGAAGAAGCACTACCGCCAAGCCCACCATCAGGAAACCATGCCTTGAATGTGCTGGAAGAACAAGTTGTAGGGAACTACAACTTGTTCCCTACAAGTTGTAGGGAACTACAACTGAAGAAACAAAATGTAGGGAACTTATTCACAAGTTGTACAACTGTTACTACAAGTTGTAGGGAACTTGTTCCCTACAAGTTGTAGGGAACTACAACATGCGAACGACGACGGAGCAGCATGAAACGGCAAGCCACAGCGTTGGTGCACCCGCGCGACCCGAGCTTGCGTTTGTTTTGTATTTTCGGCCTGTTGGCGTTCCTCGCTCTTCTGGCGTTCCTCGGCCTTCCAGTAGGTCTGTACGTAAATAAACTGCGTGACATCTGGTGGAGGTGTGTGGACTCCCGTACAAACCTGGAACTTCGCTCCCGTAAGCTTCCCCCTCTACGTAACACGAACATGACCACCGAGACGCCTCTCCATGTGGGACCTTCGACCGTCCATGTCACTTGCGGTGTCGTGTATCCTCAACGAGACCCTCCTATCTTCGCGGGCTCCACTGGACGTCGAAGATTGGTTGGCGATGTACGACAAAGTCGGCGCAAGTAACAAATGGGACGACCCAAGTAAGCTGGGCTACGTCACATTGTACCTTGCGGACACCGCGCAACTGTTGTTCAATAACCACGCAGCTGACATTACTACGTGGTCTGCATTCAAGACGGCTATTACGGACGTCTTTGGACGACCTGCCGCACGCAAGCTTCAAGCCGAGCACCGTTTACGTCACCGTGCGCAGCAACCAGGCGAGACCTACACGGGCTACATTGAAGATGTGTTGCATCTATGCAACCGCATGAACTCTACCATGCCTGAGGAAGAAAAAACTCAGGCACATATTGAAAGACATTGACGACGGCGCCTTTCAGATGTTGCTCGCGAGGAATCCCCCTACAATTGCTGTCCTCGTTTCCCTCTGTCAAAGCTTCGATGAATTGCGTAGGCAGCGCGCCATTGCTCGTCAAGCCCTCATGACGCCAGACACGCTCGCAAACTTGCACCTAGCTGCCCATCCTACCGATCAGCAGCCGCTGCTTTCGACAATCAAGGACTTCGTCCGCGAAGAGGTAGTGCGCCAGCTGTCACTGCTGCCACTGACCCATGAGCCCACGCAAGTTTTGGCACTGGACCTCCAACACGTCATCCGGACCCAAGTCGCTGAGGCCCTTCCGCTGGTGCATCAGCAACCACCAGTCACTACGCCTCTCACGAACGCCGCCGTCGCTGCTCGGCCTACGCAACAGCGTATGCCATATGCTCAACCTGCCACGCCACCCTATGTCGTGCCTACAACCCCAATTGCTGCGCCGTATCCCTACGCGAGATCTTCAGCTCCGTTTTACCGTCGCTCAGACGCTTGGAGGACGCCGGATAATAGGCCCATCTGTTTGGACTGTGGTATCGCTGGACACGTCGCCCGCCACTGTCGCCGAGATCCCCCTCCAGTCGACACCGTGGGCAGGCCAATGGCGTTGTCGTATAGGACGCCATCAAGGTACACCACTGACGGTCCTCGACCCTACGCAAACCATCGGTCACCATCGCCCCGACGACGCTCCTTGTCACCTATGCGTCGCCGACCTGCTACGGAAGATGGAAACTGATCGCTGCAGCTCCGGAGGCAACAGCTTCATACAATTCGAACTGCTCAAGGCCTCCCTCTTTTTCGCCGCAATACGTTATTGACGTCAATGTTGAGGGGACCGCCGCACAAGCGTTTATCGACACAGGGGCCGCCGTTTCCATAATCTGTGAGACCTTATGCCGCAAGTTGAAAAAGGTGACGACGCCTCTTTCGGGTCTGATGCTCCACACGGCTAACTCGCAGGGCATAGAACCTACAGCTGTGTGCACTGCACGTGTCATTATTCAAGGTGAACTTTATGCCATTGAATTTTTTGTGCTGGCATCATGCTCCCACGAAGTCATTCTTGGATGGGACTTTCTTTCGCGTCATCGGGCCATCATAGATTGCTCACGTGCAGAAGTTGCCCTTACACCGCTGCCAACCTCTTGTTTGGTGGATTCTCTTTCTGAAGCTTACAAATTGTTGTTGTTACAGACACGGAAATATTACCGAGAACATCCACCCTTGTAGCCCTGACCTGTACGGCCGCTCCTACCGGAACTCTTGTTCACTCCGTCCGACGTATTTACTTGCCGCCGTAGCCTATACCTGCCCTTTGCCGTACTCACAGTGAAATCCGGTGCTACCGCCATGCTCGTCGTGAACTCGCTATCGTCGCCAGTTACCTTACTTCGCGGAGAATGCTTGGGTAACATACTAGACGTTGACCTTTTGCGCCCTCTAGAGTTCGCCGAACACGTACCTCACCTCCAGCTTAATGCTATGACGCCACCTGTGCCCACATTGCCCGCGCCAGACTCATTCCAGCCCTCTGTTGCCGCTGAGCTATCGCCGACACAAAGAAGGGAACTCTTGTCCCTTCTTTGAGAGTTCCGCTCTGTCTTCGATTTCGCTCAACCATCTTTGGGTCGCACAGGGAACATCACGCACCACATTGACACCGGTACTCATGCTCCCTTACGCCAACGACCATACCAAGTTTCAGCGAAAGAGCGCCGTATTATCAATGAACAAGTCGACGATATGCTCAAGCGTGGTGTCATCCAGCCATCGCAGAGCCCTTGCTCGTCCCCTGTTGTACCTGTGCGCAGAAAGGATGGGTCTATCCGATTCTGTGTCGAATACCACCGGCTCAATAAGATAACTCGGAAGGATGTGTACCCGTTGCCACGCATCGACGACACTCTCGATTGCTTGCAAGGGGCAGAATACGTCTCCTCATTAGATTTAGGCTCAGGATATTGCCAAGTTCCAATGGATGATCCTGACCGATCGAAGACTGCATTTGTAACACCTGATGGGCTGTATGAGTTTAACGTCATGCCGTTTGGAATCTGCAACGCCCCAGCGACCATCGAACGGATGATGGACACCACCCTTCGCGGCTCCAAGTGGAACACGTGCCTTTGCTACCTATATGACATCGTCGTTTTTTCTCGCGACTCTTCGACTCACCTTGTTCGCCTTCGTGCTAATCTCACGTGTCTCACCTCTGCTGGTCTTCAACTTAACACCAAGAAGTGCCATTTTGCCACACGTCAGCTCACTATACTGGGCCACGTCGTCTGCAAAGAGGGTGTTCTCCCGGATCCGGCGAAACTCCGCGTCATGGCCGACTATCCGAAGCCCAATTCCATCAAGACGCTTCGAAGTTTTATCGGCCTGTGCTCATACTTTCGTCGATTTGTGCGCAACTTCTCTTCCATCATCGCACCTCTTACCAACCTGTTGACAACTTCCAAAGGCATTCCTGCTTGGTCAAAAGAGTGCGACGAGTCCTTCACCGCGCTTCGGCAGTTATTATTATCACCTCCAATACTACATCATTTTGACCCCGATGCGCCTACGGAGGTCCACACCGACGCCAGTGGTGTCGGTCTTGGAGCTGTATTGGCTCAACGAAAACCAGGGTACCAAGAATACGTGGTCGCTTACGCGAGTCGAACCCTCAAGAAAGCCGAGTGTAATTATTCCGTCACGGAAAAAGAGTTCCTCGCAATTGTCTGGGCTTTCACGAAGTTCAGAACATACCTTTATGGCCGCCCTTTCGAAGTCGTCACGGACCACCACGCTCTATGCTGGCTGAAATCGTTCAAAGACCCGTCGGGGCGTCTTGGTCGTTGGGCGCTTCGCCTACAGGAATACGACATTTGTGTTGTATACCAATCCGGCCGCAAGCACTCCGACGCTGATGCGCTATCCCGCTCGCCGCTACCGGCTGACCCAACCTCCGCGTCACCTCCTTCAGCTGTCATAACACCAATCGACTTCACAGACATGGCATCGGAACTACGCAAAGATGTGTGGATTTCCCAACTCCTCGCCTTTCTGACTGATCCGTTAGCTATTATGCTCTCAAGAACTATCCGCGGTCAAGCCACACATTTCGCTATTCGAGAAGACATGCTCTATAGGCGGAATTACACGTCTGTAGGTGGGAGGTGGCTGTTAGTTATACCCAACCACATGCGCTCGGAAATCTGTACTGCTTTCCACAACGACCCGCAAAGCGCTCACGCTGGCACTCTCAAAACGTACAACCGTCTACGTCAGCGGTACTACTGGCGCGGCATGTACACATTTGTCCGCAAGTACGTACGTGCTTGTACTGCGTGCCAGCGACGCAAAGTCCCACCTCAAAGCCCTGCCGGTACACTTCAGCCTCTGCCTCGTCCAGCGCGTCCGTTTGACCGCGTCGGTATCAACTTATACGGACCACTTCCCACGTCGTCTTCTGGAAATAGGTGGATAATTGTCGGCGTGGACCACGTCACGTGTTACGCGGAGACGGCAGCACTACCCGCAGCAACCACGCGGGAAGTTGCGTTTTGCATCTTGCAAAACTTTGTTCTTCGCCATGGTGCTCCCCGTGAACTTTTGAGCAACCGGGGGCGTGTTTTCTTGTCTGACGCCATTCAAGCGTTGCTCGCTCAGTGCAACATGGTTCATCGCATGACGACAGCATATCACCCGCAAACGAATGGCCTCACAGAACGATTTATTCGCACTCTCGGTGATATGTTGACGATGTACACAGCTTCAGACCAGACCAATTGGGACACTGTCCTTCCATTCGTCACGTATGCGTATAACACCGCTACGCACGCGACAACAGGGTTCTCCCTTTTCTTTCTGTTGTACGGACATGAACCATCGTCCACTCTGGACGCTATCCTCTCATACAAGCCCGACTCCTCTGAGTACACTCCAATTTGTGATGTTGCTATGTTCGCAAAAGATTGCAGATGATCGGCCCGTTAACTGACTACCGAGGACCAAGGCCACCAGAAGCTATGGCATGACACCGACCGACATATCTCTACTTTCGCGACTGGTGCTCTCGTTTGGCTCTGGATTCCACCGAGCACTCCTGGCCTTTCTTTGAAATTACAGGCACAATACCACGGGCCCTACCGCATTCTTGCCCGTACGTCACTAGTCAATTATGAGATTGAGGCTTTGACACAGTCTCTAGACTTACGCCGTCGTGGCCGAGAAATTGCGCATGTGAGTCGCCTGAAGCCGTATTACGACCCCGCTATAGTGACTATGCCTTACGTCACCAGGTTCGCTACGCTATTCACCGGGGGCTAATGTAGGGAACTATGCGAGCGACGACGAAGCAGCATGAAACGGCAAGCCACAGCGTTGGTGCACACGCGTGACCTGAGCTTGCGTTTGTTTTGTATTTTCGGCCAGTTGGCGTTCCTCGCTCTTCTGGCGTTCCTCGGCCTTTCAGTAGGTCTGTACGTAAATAAACTGCGTGACAAACTCACCATTCCGCCTCGCTCAAGCGTCATTGTTTCAGTCGGCGCTCTTAAATCACCGGACTTGGAAGGCGTCGTTGAAGGCAGTCAGCATCTGTTGGTCACCCTTGCGGCGCTAGAGGAATTGCAGAGCTGCGGGGAGGCAAAGCAACGGTTGTGCTCACCAAATTCAGCAATGAGTACAAACATGTGAACAAAGGAAAAACGGTCGCATACATCGAAGAAATTGTCGAAGCCACCAGTGCTTGCGCCCTCGCCGATTCTGCGGAACCTGCTCAGAGGAACTAAGCCCCTCCCACAGCTTTCAGTGCCAATCCCAGACTTCCGAACCATAAGCAAGAACAGCTCAAGGCCCTGCTCCTGCAATACGAAGATTGCTTTTCGTCGTCATCGAAAGTTCAGCAGACCCCAATCATGAAACACCGCATCATAACCGAAGAAAATGCCAGACTACTCCGTCAGAATCCGTACATGGTTTCGACGCGAGAACGTGAGGCCATGCAGAGACAAATTGATGAAATGCTGTGGGATGACATCATCAAGCCGTCCGAGAGTCCCTGTGGTGTTAGTGAAGAAAAGAGATGGCACCCTACGTTTCTGCGTTGATTATCGCCGCCTGAACAAAATCACAAGAAAGGACGTGCATCCTCTCCCACCAATAGATGACGCACTTCATCGGCTTGATAACGCCAAGTACTTTTTATAAATGGACCTCAAGACTGGCTATTGGCAAATCGAAGTCGACGAAAGAGACCGAGAGAAGACGGCGTTTATAACAGCGGACGGCCTCTTCGAGTTTAAGGTGATGCCCTTCGGTCTTTGCTCAGCGCCTGCAACATTTAAACGCGTTATAAATACAGTACTGGCAGGATTGAAGTGGCAGGCTTGCCTTGTGTACTTGGATGACGTCGTCGTGTTTTTCTCTAGTTTCGACGAGCATCTTCGGCGCCTTGAAGCTGTACTTCAAGCCATCAAGACGTCCAGACTCACATTGAAGCCAGAAAACTCCAGATTTGCGTACGAGGAGCTCTTGTTTCTGGGGCACGTTATTAGCAAAACTGGAGTTCGTCCCGATCCAAGGAAAACAGCCGCCATCGCCGACTTCCCGCCGCCCACTGACAAGAAGGTGTTGCGCCGATTTCCGCGCCTGTGCGCCTAATATAGGCGGTTCGTGAAAAACTTCACCCGCATCGCCGATCCTCTCACTAACCTTACCAAGGCCGACGTGGAGTTCAGGTGGGAAACGCCACAGGAACACGCTTTCCAGGAGCCTAAACATCGCCTCCAGACGCCTCCGTTACTTGCCCATTTCTACGAGTTCGCCGAGACAGAAATACACACTGACGCAAGCAGCGTAGGTCTTGGCGCCGTTCTTTTGCAGAGCGCTGACGGACTTGAAAGGGTTATTAGTTACGCCAGCCGATCGGTATCCGAAGCAGAAGCCAATTATTCCACAACAAAAAAGCAGTGCCTCACCATCATCTGCGCTACGTCAAAATTTCGCCCTACCTCTACGGCAGGCCCTTCAAAGTTGTGAGCGACCACCACGCCTTGTGTTGGCTAGCCACCTTGAAGGATCCTTCAGGTCGCCTCGCAGGATGGAGCCTGAGACTTCAAGAATATGACGTTACTGTCTTTACAAGTCCTGCAAGAAACACTCCGACGCCGACTGTCTCTCTTGTGCACCTGTCGACCAACCACCACCCGACAACCCGGATAACAACTACTTCTTGGGAACGATAACTACCGACGACTTCGCTGAAAAACAGCGGGCCGACCTGAAACTTAAGGCCTAATAGAATACCTCAAAAGCAGGACCGCCGCAGTGCCGAGGGTATTCAAGCGCGCACTTGCGTCTTTTTTCCGGCGAAACGGTCTTCTAAAAAAGAAAAACTTTTCACCGCTTCGAGCTAAGTACCTCCTTGTGGTGCCTTCAGCTTTGCGACCAGAACTCTTGCAGGCCCTGCACGATGATCTGACAAAAGGGCACCTCGGTGTTTCTCGCAGCCTAGCGAGGATACAAGAAAGGTGCTACTGGCCACGTCTTACCACCGACGTCACTCTTTATATGAGGACATGCCGTGACTGTCAGGACGCAAGGCACCGCCGACAAGGCCAGTGGGACTTCTGCAGCCCAATGAACCACCTTGCCGACCTTTCCAGCCGATCGGTATGGACCTCTTTGGGCTGTTCCCGATGTCGGCTTTCGGAAACAAGTGTATTGTGGTAGCTACCGACTACCTCACCCGCTACGCCGAGACAAAAGCCCTTCCCAAAGGCAGTGCATCCGAGGTAGCTAAGTTCTTCGTCGAAAATATCGTCCTACGTCACGGCGCCCCGGAGGTCCTTATTATCGACTTAGGAACGGCATTTACTGCCGACTTAACTAAAGCGATCTTGGCATACAGCCAGACAAACCACCGCCGGACGACAGCGTAACACCCACAGACCAACGGCCTCACCGAGCGACTTAACAAGACGATCGCCGACATGCTGGCAATGTACGTCGATGTAGAACACAAGACGTGGGGCACCATTCTTCCGTACGTGACCTTCGCATACAACACGGCGGTGCAGGAGACGACGCAGATATCTCCATACAAATTGGTCTACGTAAGGAGCCCGGCAACAACGCTTGATGCCATTTTACCCAACGTCACTGACGAAGAAAACTTTGAATTGAGTGAGTACCTTCACCACGCCGAAGAAGCCCGACAACTCGCGTGTCTCCGTTACAAGAATCAACAGACGACCGACAGCTGCCATTACAATCTTCGTCGACGCTTCTTGGAATACCAGCCCGGTTAACGTGTTTAGATGTGGACGCCGATACGCCGATGTGGAGTAAGTGAAAAGCTTCTGCGACGGTACTTCGGACCATACAGTGTGGTTCGACGTCTTAGCCCACTTGATTACGAGGCTGTCCCCGACGGCATCAAAAACTCTCAACGACGCCAATGCGATCTGAAGGCGTCCATGTCACGCGCCTCAAGCCGTTTCAAGCGCGTTGACAAACTGAAACAGTGGTTTTTGTATTATTTTTGTGTCGTAATTTCTTCATTTTACGTTCTTGCAATATTGTTGTACCTTCATCTTCATTTAAAGCATCGGGACGTTGCCTTTTTCAGAAGGGGGCAATGCCCCATTCAATTTCCCTAGTTTTGTTATCCTCCCAAAACACTACACAATTCTCAGCGCAAAGCACGCCTGCAGTTTTCGAGAAGCTTCCAAACTGTAGTATATCATTTGAATAAGATCACGCCTACTTCGCGAACTGTACAGATTATTCTGCAACCTACGACACTGCCAGCGATAACGCTAGAACATTCGACGGCAAGAGTGTAAATGCCGACGCGCTTCGCCGCTTGTGAGTAGTTGATCGACGGCCGACGCTGCGTTCGCCGCTTACCTGGTGCCGGGATCCCGCGACCAGGCACGCTGCCATTCGCCGACCACATCTCATCGAGCAACAAGTGAACCCCTGGACAACCCCCAGGCTCTGTCCAGGCCTTCATAGTGAGCCAACGCCCGGGCACCACAGCGCAAGCCGTGGGAGCCATGGCCATGACGGAAGTGTGATGGCTTTCGCAGCGCCTCCGCCGAAAGCTCATTGTTTTAACTTCAGCGCTCCAGAGGGCAGCACCGTGGACGACATCATACATGTCCTTGAAGCAGTGACCGGCCCAGCCGGTATCAAGTCCCTCCAGCGCATGGGAGGTGCAAAGTTCGCTGCCGCAGCCGCAAACATCCATGCAGCCACCCAGCTGAAGAGCCGGGGCGCCATTCTTTTTAACGGCGAATCAGTTCTACTAGTCAGCGTAGGTCCTGAAATAGTCCACGTCACAGTCTTCCGGGTACCGCTGTGGGTAGGCGACGCAGCCCTAGCGACTGCTCTCCGCCTACGGCAACGTGGAACATTTCCACGAGCCAGTGTTCAAGGGCCGCCCTGGGGTTGGCACAGGTGTCCGTGTGGAGCGAGTGGAAATGAAAAGCCAAATACCGAATTTTCTGACAGTTCAAGGCTACAATGCCATGCGTGACTTCCGCGGTGTCAAGAAAGTGTGCTTTAAGTGCAGAAATGCTGGCCACATCGCCAAAGATGGTGACACGTCCCTTTGCACACGCTGCAAAGTGTTTGGACATGAAACAGAGGGATGCGCAGAACCGTGCCGCAAGTGCTCAGGCAGCCATGCAACAGCTGACTGCGTACGTTTAAATTCCTTTGCAGTGGCTGCAGCAGCGGCAAACGAAGAACAAGCGCGCACCGCCCTCACGCCCGCATTGCAAGATGATTATCCGGCGCTCGAGCCTGTGAGCGACACTGACACAAGCGACACTGACGCCTATGCTGAACCACAAGACGCAGGACACCTTCCTCCCCTGTCTGAGAAAGCCTCATCAACCCTTCATGCCCCGTTCGAGACCAGCGACTACTCGCCGGACGCCTATGAAGAACACAGCTCATGCAAAGTCGAAGCCCGAGTGCCCGTAATTAGCAGAGACCACGAGAGCTACAGATCTGACACAGTTGGCACTACCAGTAGCTCCGAGGCGCCGAGAGCTTCGACGGGACGCGGCACTCGAACAACGGGACGTGCAGACGCTCCGTTCATTGGCCCAGACGAGACCACAACGGTGATTATGCCACTGACAACGACGAGCACCCGCACCAGCAAGTACTCGGCTTAGACCCGCTAACTGAGCCTGTCAAACCCCATTTACCTGTTTACAGGTGCGGCCACCGGTGCGAGTATCAGTGCCAGCGCCATGGAAATAGACCGTCCAGCCACCAAACGAGCCCACCCACCGACCACGGACTCTGAGGGCTCTACGGACAATAGTAAGCCCCAAAAAATCGCTAATGCTCTGACGATGTCAGAGCATTTCTCTCTTTAGTCATGTTCACTCGTTGATTGCTCGCCCCACCCTCTGCAAGGGGTTTTTCTGAAGTTTGCACGCCCTCTCCTTTTTTCAAAATGGCTACTGTGCATTTTCCCTCCTTAAACGTCAGGGGTTAAGACGCCAAGATAAGCAGGGAGAAGTCATGCACTTCGCGAGGTTAAGTCATGTCGCCATGCTCTTCTTACGGGAATGTAATTTTAGAACCCCTTTTGATGTGCAATAACTTTGTTCACGTATTGGAGTCGAAGCCTTTTTTTCGCTGACTGATTGAAAGATGTGTGGAGTAGGAGTTGTTTTCTTGACACCAGCGTTACGCCGAAGAGCACACTGTGTTTATGGTTTTGACGGCCGCACACTATCAGTGGACTGTGACCTCCACCGCAGACGAGTAAGGGCGCTCGTATTATATATGCCGCAGCTGAACGTGAGAGCACGGTCGATGTTTTCAATTCACTGGACTCATTTATGCTTGAAAGCTACCCTATTTTCTTAGTAGGGGATTTTAACTGTGTTGAGGGCACCGACAGAGATGCGCGCGGACGCAGAGAAAGCAGACAATATAGCGGAGTTAGCGTATTGCGACAACTCATCCGCAATTTCAAGCTCAGGGATGCGTGGGTCGACACTCACGGAAACGACTTCGTTGCAACATGGAAACGGGGTCCCAACATGACCCGGCTAGACCGCTTCTATTTTTCATTCTTGCTAGCCACACATGTCCTTAGCTGCGAGGTCCTACATTTCCCACCGGAAGTTCCATGCATTACAGACCACTTTCCAGTGTCCATCAAGCTTTTTTGGAACAATCCACTACATTTAGAAACCATTGGAAAATGGACACCATACTCGTGCATGACCCGAAAAGCGTAGCATTACTGCGCAATGCCCTAGAGCAAGCATGCAAAGGGCCGCCGGAACCCCGTAACTGGGACGCATTGAAACACAGTTGGCGCGCCGAGCTTATCAAAGCGGTGCGCGAAAGTAAAGCGCGCCTGACGACAAAGATAAACGACACGCTACAAAAAGCGCGCATTGTACGCAGAGGTGAGACGCTGACATTCAAAATGCACGACTATCTCGATCAGTTAAAGGCGCGGTACGAACTTTTGCTACGTCTTAGTTTGCGCACGGCTGCGCAGTCTTTTATCAACGGACGACCGGTTTCAGATCCAGCTGTTCGAAGTGTTCGCAACGGCTCCTTGGGGAACAAATGCATGTCCCTTTCGTTCAGATGCCGAACGGCGAACAGTCTGCACGAGCAGAAGATATGATCAGGGTATTTGAAACACATTTTTTGAATCTTTTCAGGGCAGAGAACGCAAACGGCGTGAACTATACCACCATAGTTAATGAGTTTTGCGAGGGAATTTCCCGCGTACCGGAGGAGCTCCGCGATGGTCTGTGCAGCTCAATGACGCTGGATGAATTACGCATCGTGCTTCAGCGCATGAACACAACCGCCGCCGCCGGTCTTGACGGGATGCCTTTTAGTTTCTACAAAACCTTCCTTGAAACAGTACAAGACCACCTTTTGAGAATCCTAAATGGGCTTCTTGCTGACGGAATCAGACCGAATACGTTTCGTGATAGCAGGGTTATACTCTTGTTTAAAAGCGAGGGAGAGCCGTCCGATGCAAGGGCGTGGAAGCCCATTTCCCCTACTTAACTCGTATTATAAGATAACGACAGCCATCCTTGCAAACCGCATAACAACCATTCTACCGGAAATAGTAAGTGACATACAAACATGCAGTGACATACAAACATGCAAATTGCGCTCGATCTGTTTAAGTGTTCCTTCTTTGTGGTGTCTTTTCTATTTTAGCGCAATTTTTCCTGCATGCTGTGTCCCAGGTCGTACGACCTATTCTTCGCTTGCACTGACTCACGATTTATTCACGTACGCTACAAGAACACAAATATCTGGCATTTTTGTTTCCTTGGATCAGGAAAAAGTTCTTGATCGCGTAGAATCGAACTATCTCTTCGCTGTGCTTGAGTGTTATGGCTTCCCAGCATACTTAACCGACACCCTCCGCTCACTCTACACAGACTTAGAAACGTCATTAGTAGTGAATGGCTTTACACCTGAACCTATTGCAGCAAGTAGGGGCATTCGACAAGGCGGTCCTCTCTCCGCAGTTCTCTTTGTATTATGCGTAGACATATTATTGAAACAAATCCAGAAATGCACTTCCATACGCTGTTTCCCTCTTCCAGGCTTGGGCGAGGTGAAAGTAGCTGCATACGCCGATGACATCTCGTTGTTTATACAGAACATAGATAGCTACAGAACTTCTGCGAATATTCCACACACATGGTTAACTGTCAGGAGCACTTCTTAATCCTGGAAAAAGCAAGGCATTGTGCTTTGGGATGCACATTGAAGAGTTCCCTGATGGTGTCCAAATCGTTCAAGGCGTTAGAGTCTTAGGTGTAACTTTCCTTTCGACTGGTGAGGTAGCCTGCACCACATGGAAAGAAATCCAACACAAA
The DNA here is from genome assembly GCA_013436015.1 of Rhipicephalus annulatus. Lineage (NCBI taxonomy): Eukaryota > Metazoa > Arthropoda > Arachnida > Ixodida > Ixodidae > Rhipicephalus > Rhipicephalus annulatus. The sequence goes on from WOVY01000757.1 coordinate 221,026, forward strand.
GTGGACAGACGCATTGGAGTCGCCAGAACGTTTCAACTACCTTTTACTGAAAGAGCTTATCTAAATAAATCCAGCATAACAGCGCCACTGCTTTATGTAGCCAGAATTGCACGACCATTTGAACGGGTTTTGCTGAGAGTGGCTACTGCGTGCGGCTCCATTTTTTGGGATGGCCACGCCAAAGCTGTTTCCAGAGCCTTGGTCCACCTACCAGTAAAATGGGAAGGGCTCAGTGTACCCAACCTTGATGTAATGTGCCGCATATTGGCTCTCAAAAACACCTGGGCACTCTTAGAGAACTCATCGTATCGAGGCAGGCAACTTGTGGTGTATCTGCTAGGAACTTCTAGAAGACTTTTTGGTTTAGCAAACGACACGGGACAAGCTGCTGAGCAGCCACCAGCGTATTACACACATGTTATAAAATCTTTGCAACAATGGCGAAACGATTTTCCAGTTCAAGAACCCAAGGAAAAGCCCCCACTGAAATGAGCGAAATAATAGCATTTAAAAGCTTATCTGAAGAACAACGCCGGAAATGCTGGGCGAAAAGACGCTGGACTCTTACAAACACGTCTCTCCACACCGAGGTCCGTGACCTAAACTGGCTCAGGGAATGGGGGGCTTTACCAACGGCCGACCGCCTTGCGGCGTGGGGTGTGGTGTCCTCCGCCACATGCCCGCAATGCGGTCGCGTCGAAACACTGAACCATGTCTTCCATGAATGTATAGTAGCGTGCACCTTCTGGCGCATGGTTACCAGGATGTTCCAAACAAGTATGCAGCGGAAGTTTTGCTTAGGGATAACTTTGTGGTACCCTTAATTGCTTTCGAAGCCTTCGTCTTATGGAAACGAAGGGGACTGGCCTGCCTGAGGAGACGCCCCCAGAGAGCCATGTTTCCTCTACTACATCGGCTAAGAATCATAATGCTTATGCATCTTAACGCAGAACTAGTCATGCTGGAAGAGGAGGCTTTCCTCCGACGGTGGTGTACGCGATTTATTATCGTAAAAAACAGAGTGTCCATGCCTTTCCTCTCCTATTTAGGAGGTGGGCTATAGCTTGTACCACTGTGACATTACAGTGTGTATTTTTCTTTTCTTCTTTGGAAACATGTCCTTTTGTGCAATATTGTTCTTGAGCGTGAGAGCAAATTGTTCTCACAGGTGAATGCAAAATATCACGCTACACTGTGAATGACCTCCCCTTGTTTGTTCATGGAGCCTTACTGTTTATTTATGTTTAATCAACTCGGTGTCATGAACGTCCTGTCTTTGTTGTACAATTTTTGCATTGTACGTCACTGCATACGCAAATAAGTTCTTTTCGCTGTATATAACAGCTTGCATTGTACTTACGCCTTGTTACCATTGTCCATTTTTATGTGTGCACATAAGCTGTGTAAGATATGTCCGGAAATAAAATTCTCTTAAACGCTATCTGCGCAAGACCGCTAATGTAAATGAACTTTGCGTTAACCAGGCACAGGTTGGCCCAAATAAACAGGTAAACCCCAACACAAAATATCCTGTCTTCGGTCACGTCACGACCCCGTGACAATATGATTATGAGAGACGCCGTAGTGGAGGGCTTCGTAAATTTGGACCACCGGAGGTTCTTTACCGTGCACCATATTCTGAGCGCATGGGCCTACAACGTTTTAGCCTTCATTGGAAATGCAGGAGCCGCAGCCGAAATTCGAACCCGTGGCCTGCGGGTCAGTAGCCGAGCTTCCAACAGAGATTAAAACTTGTCTACCGTTACGCCAGCTAAATTTCGACATGGTATGACGCCACTTACGCCTATGCAGGCCCTCATCGAAGCAAAGAGCTCGTTATGTGGGATTGAGTAAAAAAGGTCTTCCACATCTACTTTGAAGGCATTACTAAATGAGTGCTCATTATCTTTCAGGAACTGCACTCTGTATTTCAAACGGCTAGCGAAGAAGCAGTCCTTGATCTTCGCGCACTTTAAAAAGGATCGAAGAATGCCTTGGCGCATTTGTCTATGAATTGCAGAGCCCGCAAGTGTGTACCGAGTTTTAGAGAGTTCAAGATGAGTATAAAATAGTCGCGCCATGCGCATTTCAGTGTCCTTTTAAATGTGGAGTTGCTTCTGTGGAACGGCTTGGCTCTAACCACTCAATTCTACTGCATGATTTTCATGAGCACTGTGCGCGTTAACGGTGCGCAAGCTTGAAGACAGAGCGTGACGTGGTTATAAAAAGAAATAAGATGGCAAAGGACCCTAGGGCGAAGGCGCGGTGTAGTGAGAAAGACCACCCCGTCAAAAAACGACTTATACCGAAACAACTTCGCAGCATTTCAACTTACGCGTGGAACAGAAGACCGCAGCACTAATTCTACAGGTGAAACAACTCTCTTACCTTATTTGCTGACATCTGAAAAATAGTTCAAATTACGAGTCTTCTTCGGTGGCCGGCACACCACACGAACGCGTATTGAATGAAAAATCGGAGCACACCAGCTGCGTAATTGCACAACCCGTATCGGCGACACCGTCAGCGAAAAGCCCACACTGTTTCGGCGTAAATTTTACGATGTACGACTTCAACAAGCTTCACCGGCGCATTACAAAAACAGTGTGTATGCACACCACCATCTTGTTAAAAAACAAAAAGACCGGAAAAGCGTTAAGATCACGTGACCACCTTCAGCCAATAGCGGCGCCATATTTCTCTCATACAGCTCTTTGGATATGATGCGGAAAAAGTTGTAGGTGGCTGGTTGGCTAGATAGACATATAGATAGTTAGATAGATAGATAGATAGATAGATAGATAGGTAGATAGATAGATAGATAGATAGATAGATAGATAGATAGATAGATAGATAGATAGATAGATAGATAGATAGATAGATAGATAGATAGATAGATAGATAGATAGATAGATAGATAGATAGATAGATAGATAGATAGATAGATAGATAGATAGATGGACGGACGGACGGATGGATGGATGGATGTATTTAAAGTTGCCGAAGTTCGCTAACAAATGCTTCGCATTTAATAAGATCTCGGTCCCGCACTCCCGCCTTCTGCCTCCGCTCTCTCAGCACTCTGCATGTGGTGTTGTCGCCCTGCACGTGCAGCGTCACTTATGTACCGCTCCGAAGGTTAAAAATATTGATAAAGTGTTGTCGCGGTGTGCATTTCACCAGAATTGAGAGAGATTCATTGACAACTATTGTGGGACGGAGCAAGTCAGACACGACGTCTTTGATGGAGTGATACGTGCGTGTCGATCGCGAACCGCCGCATTTCCATCACTTTAAAAGTGACGTGACGATACGAATATAATATGTATGTTAACAGTAAAACGCGTATTTGCTGCGGCAGTGGTGTATTCTCGGAACTGTCGATAAACCATGAAAAAAGGCTGAGAATAAACACATTGCGAAATCTGTCCTTAGGAAGTATGACACGACTGCAAAACAAACCAGTGCTCTAACCAAACGCCATAGGACGCAAGTGAGAAAACATCAAAAAAGTTATTACCAATCCTTTGAAACGTTTTTTTCATAGTAATAATATTAGGCACATATTTGGAATGTTTTTTTACATAAATACAACTTATTAAACGCACGTTACGCAGTTATTTTTGTTTAGCCGCCCTGCCATAACCATCATCTGCGCACTGACTGGTGTAGACACGCAAACATTAGCTCCCGCTCCTGTAAATGTTTTAGTTTAGAAGCGCATCTCATCTTCAGCGAGTTATTTCATCATTGAACGCCATTCTTAGAGTACCAGCCGATACAGGCTTTCGTGCAGTCGATAATATTATCAATATTTTTTGGGGCTTTCACTCCGACGCTGAGGCATAGTTGTCGGTGCGTCAAGGCCTAGCTCTCTGTGGTAAGAGTGCTCCTAACAAACAAAATTGAAATTAAAAGTAAAGCCAACAGCGAAAAACAACCAACGAAGACGAAGGTGTGTGTGTGGTCAGACGAACGTGAGCGCGTGAGCTTCGGAACAGCGACGGGCAGAGAAAGAACGCGGCCAGCTAGCAAGAGTGCTAGTCGTTGGACCTCAGGGGACTGAACGGACGAGCCGGTGTCACCAACCCAGCCGGGAAGAGCGTGAAGTGTTCCTGAGGCAAGTGGTGGTTCCAGACCAGGCCTGGCATGCTGTTCCTTTGGCGGACGAGTGTGCGGGCCAGGGTGAGGGGCTGATCCTGTCCAGACTCGGGCTCGGCTCAACCAGTCACCGAGATCGTGACCATGGTGCCACGTCGGAGCTGGTCCGGCACAACCGCCAATGGAAGGTGCGACCTCGGTGTTGCGTCGGCCACAGCATGGGGCTGCCTGGTGCAGCACGTGCAGCTGATGGTCTATTCCTGAGCTCCCGTGCACTTGGCAACCCGGTTCCCGTGGGGAGGTTGCGTCGTCGATGCCATCACCTTCAGCGGGTGCGTGAGGAGCACCCGACGGAATTAAACTTCCGAGTAGTGAGGACCTGTGGGTAACTCGCGTGAGCGTCAACAAAGATTGTAGGACTGAGTAATGGAGTCAGTGTGTTGTACAGATAGCCACAGTGTTTGATTGTTTTTTGTGTGAAGACGATAACTGTTTTTCTTTTCCTTGCTGGGGTTATTGCATCAGAGGGCCCAAGAACCACCACGATCTCATATGCCACCGTGCACTCCCTATTCTCAAGTATGTCTGTGCAAGTGACGGTTGAAGGGAAGGACATCACCGCTGAAGAGTACCTTGAATCCGGATGTAGCACGGCTTTTTCGAAGCGCAAGTCGCAAAGCCAGCACGGAGTCAGCTTCGGGACAAGTCCGACGCAACGCGGCAGCCAACGTTACAAGAACTGGTTCTAGTAACTTTGGCGGCAGCGGAAACGGTGGGTCAAGCACTCCCGCCGCAGGAGTCATCGAGAAACGCCTCGCCACGGCGTCCAGGCTCCCCCACCTACCAAGGAATCATTTTAGGATCATCGTTCACCCTAGGGCCGGAACGGACGTGAGGGACATTGGCCAGATTAAGGAGACTCACGCTCTAGCCAAGGCGGCACACCACGCTCCGGTCGAGATCAGGTTTTTTTAATTCGTTTGCATAGTGGCAGCTCTATCGCCTGCGGTTGAGGCGCACACTTGTATACAATAGTAGGCTCCACATATTCCAGCGACTTGAGGTTTCCTTCTTTTTTTACTGGGCACCTAAATCTAGTTGAAGTGTAGGGCGCGAGGACGATACGGTACAGAGGGTGCAGAGCCCCACTTCTGTTTACGTTGAGCGTCATACCATCATACACTTGAAATATGCAAAACCGAGACGCCCTGTCTGTCATTGTTACACCTAAATCTAAGCACCACGTTTACCATGGTAGAGGTCACTGGAAGTTTTGAGCTCTTCGACAATTTCAAACTTTTGTAGCAGCTCACAATGCAGCAGGAGAGCGTGTCTGCTTTCCACGATGACGAAGGACCCATAGCGCGCAAAATGCGAGAAAAAAAATTGGCCCCATATCTGCATGTTACTCTGCAAATGTCGTCGGTAGACGATAGTCATGCGTGTTGAGAGAGTCAACAAAATATTTATTTGATATTTTGAGCAAGAAAACTGGTGAATGGTATTCTGGAGGTTCTGCGTTAAAGTGCCTCGAGCGTGCAGCGAAGGCAAACGAGTGCATTCAAACACTTCACACATTAGATATGAGTGCCATCTGGCAGTTTTCTTCAAAAACAAAACGCGCGGCTTTGAGGCAGGCGTGCGCGCTCGTCTCAGAGATGATAAAGTGTAGAATGCAAGGCGACGGGAAGGTGCCACCACCGTGTCGTCTCAGCGAAGCGTTGGAGACAATTGCCTTTTCGTACCAGCGTTGCACGGTCAGCGCAGCTTAATAAACGCTACGGTCCTTAGAATTACCTATGTATGCACTTTTTAGTAAAATACGCATTCACGGAATATATACGTGTATTTATGGCGTCCAGATATGCGCAATATTTTATTTTTTGTTTGACAATAGCACAAGTGTGAATGCTAAATCTTGAGCAACATCGGTGGGCGCTGCGGATGGGATCAGCCGTTTGGGGTATTGGCTGGCGCCGTTTCGAGCACCCGGTATTGTAAAAGATGGACAAAGAGACAATTCTACAGACAGACCAACAAAATTTTTTTTTGCTTTAAAGTACCCCAAAAATTACTATCATCTTTAAAATATAAAAGTCCCAAGGAACACGTCTTCTTTGCACGCAAGCTGGCCTGAACCATCAGAGCTTTGTCAGCTCTCCGCTAGGGCGGCGAAGGGCGCTGCGATAACTTGAACCTCGGGAAGGATGGATGGATGGATAGATGGATGTTACGAGCGTCGCCTTTATAACGAGGGGTTGCCCTGTGCCCCCAGGCTCGCAATAAAAACAAAGAAATGAAAATTTTCTTTATTTGTTGGTCTAATGCACTATGCACTCCGAATAAATCGATCTAATAACAAAGAATATGTAAAATTATGCTCCATTTCTCTGCCTCTTCAGGCAGAATGACCCCATTTTCCAACTTTCCCACTATTTCTGTCCTTTACCTCTGCTTTTCTGGCACGAGTACTCTAACTATCTCTTACTTTCTTCTATCGCGGACATATTCAGCTTTCCAAGTTCTCCCTAAAACCCAAAGCCTCATGTAGGCTTGTACCCACACGTATACTTGGGTGAATATTGCCGCATTCAATCAGAACATGTTACATCGTTTCCTTACGGCGCCTGCAGCATGTACGTTGTTCTTTTTTGTTATTCTCGCTTTATGACTACGCGTTCTAAGGGACACCAATCTCGCTTCGAAAAGTAAAGTGATTCGTCTTGAATTATAATAAAACCTGTCTTGTCTTATTACGTTCTTGCCCTTTCGGCAGTCGACTTCTTTCCATCATTGTCATCTTATAAATCCTTTTCGGCTCTGTAGCGAATATAGCGGCCAGGTAACATGTAGTGGCCAGGTGACGGCGAACGAGAAGATCCTCTGGGTGTCAACTGCACTGCTGCAAGGTAGTCGGCGATGTCGCGGGGTCTTTCTCTCCACAGTAGACGTGATGCATCTACGGCAAAACCACGCAGTCGCATCTGACGGTATTGGCAGCGGCGGTAGGTATGGCCAGCTTCTCCGCAGTGGCATCAGAGATGTCGCTAGTCGGAGCACGTTACACGTCGGTTTTCCTCGGAGCGTTGCGCTGCCCAGCAGGTGAATGGTATGACATCGGCGGCGGCGGTAGCTGGCGACGGAATCGTGACGGTGCGGCCTCTTCACGTAGGCATGAAGGGGGAATCTAGCGTCGGGTAGCAGCAGCGTAGCTCATATTTTGCGGCTGAAGCTGCGGAGATTCAGACTTTCCAAGGGTTTGCCGATCTTCTTAACAAATGGTGCCGTCAATCGAAGGCACTAGGGGCTGCGACGAAGCCCACAGTTTCCGTACACTCTTAGAAAAAAGGTGGTAGTACTTGCTAACTTTGGGGTAGTAATGGTTTGTCACATATGTTAAAACCCTGGTAGTAAGCGCAGTTAGTAACGGAGAGGGTGGTAACAGCTACCACCAGCATTTAGGAACTGTTCCTACCCTAGCAGTTACCAACAATGGGCAGTAACTGTCAAAGGTTTCAAGAAAATGAAGCAACCAATACTACAATGTTCATACATTTTGGCATAATATTTATTCATTGCTAATGCTCGACAATCCTTGCCTTATTAGTCATTGATACACAACTTCGGGTCACCTTGCGTGGTGTGCCATAAACACGAAAACATTGAACTAAGCAGCTCACTATATTTTACGCTAAAGTACGAAGTAAGCGTGGGTATAGATAGCGCTCCTACTTTGCTGATGTATGTCTGGCACAGGGAAGCACATGTGTTTTGGGATGAATTACAACAAATGGGAACCTACAACACTATATCACACTACCTGGGTACGTGTGTTTGGGTACGTGGCACAAGACGTTTATTCAGCCTTACACACAGAAAATTATACGTCATATCTATTTAATATAAGAGAGTCAGAGAAAGGCAATATGTACAGTGGCCGAAACAAGGTACCGAAATCATTATCATTGTCTCCGTGCATGTGATTACTTCAAACGGCTAATATATCACCGGTGAAAGGTAATAATCGTTTGGCGGGTTTTACGTGCCAAAACAACAATAATATTTGGAGACACGCTGCAGTGAATTAACTGTGACCATCCTCCAGAATAATTAACATCATCTGGTTTATTTTGATACGCTGGTCTTGTTAATTTGTTGTAAGTTACGATGTTTGTTGCAATTGCCTTTTACAACACGTGCAGCACTTGCCTATTGTTCGTTAACTAGTACTTCCCCGTTTTGACAATATAATGATCACGTTTACATATCTTGGTTGCGTAATTTAAAAGAAAAGATTTTTTCTTGAGTTAAGGATATCTTTTGCGTCAATTTTACCCTCGAAGGGGCACCTGCGCAAGCAGGTGTTTGGTTTGTAGCGACACCACGGACCAGAGCTAACGGGGGAGTCTTAACTTCCTCTCACGCCTGGCCGTGCGTGGCTTTGCCGTGTTCGGCGAAAAGGGGATCCTAGGGGTTGAGCCAATGCTGGGTGATTGGACCTTTAAGGCACCCCAGTGGCGGCAACATACCCCTTTGGCCTCGGCTTCACGTAGACGGCACCCCTGGGCTGACCCACCCAGGGGAAACCGGCAGTCGCCTTTTCCTGTCTCTCCCTCTCTTCATCTTCGTCTTTCCCTCTTATTTTCAATCTTTTCTGTTCTCTTCTCTCTTCAAGTTACTTTAGTTTTTCGTGGCGGCAAGGGTTAACCTTGTGTGGCTATCCAAACTAGGGTAAACCAGATTGGGGTATAGTAACTGCGTACTGCTGGCGTTGCGCAGACATGCCCACATGCTCTGCCACGTCCCCTTGTTGGACTCTGGTGGGTGGTAGGCGCCGTTACCGAAAAATCCACATTTTCCCATGAGATGATCGACCCCCTCTCTAACTGATCGTGCCTCGAAAAGGGTACGCACCGACGCAACTTCACTACTTTGGCCCAAAAACAGAGAAACTCCCGAAATACCAAGTCCTCCACTGCGAACAATCATCTACAAAAGCTAGAGCAATCTCACCCTTTCTTGTGGCCAAGTGCTTGAGAGAGACCATTGGAACAGGTTATAAGTTTCAGTTTCAGTTTCAGTTTCAGTTTTATTGAGCATTTTCTTCACAGAGTTGCGAAAAAGAAAACGCAAGGATAAGAGCAAAAAGCTGCTATGTTAGCATCTTGACGAGGCTCCTACCCCTTTTCACTTGGCATTACAAAAATCCGCAGAGCACAAAACATGAAAAAACTATTTGACGTCGATTTTCAAAACTTCAAGAAATTAGGGAATAAAAAGAAATTGCATCAAAATTACATCAGTTTCAGGTTTACATAAAATAAGCAAACCACAAAGAGAGAAAAACAACAAAAAACGAAAGAAAACAGCGTGCGGTCAATTATGAAACAATGCACACGTTGCTAAACGGCTACCAAAGTATTAAAAAATGATTATACAACGTTTACAACACTGGGTATGCGAAAAGCACAAGTTTTAATTCACAAGGGAAACACTGACGAGTGAAATGTTGCATGTTTTACTCGTAAAAAAGCAACGAAAAAAATGTCAAAGAAAGCAAACACCTTGGATGCCATGAAGCAACCACTAATATGGCCACGAAGATGGCAAGTGGAGATCTGCTTCTCGAAATAAAAGACAAGGAACAGTACAATAAACTCTCGCACCTTGTAGCCTTTGGTAACATTCCGGTCTCTGTGAGCGCACACCGTACTAAGAATACAGTGAAGGGCGTGGTATCGAACGAAGATTTGATGACACTGAGTGAAGAAGAGCTCCTTGATGGATGGAAAGACCAAGGCGTAATACATGTACAGCGCATCAAAATCAGACGTAACAACAACGAAATAGCAACAAAGTACTTGATACTCACCTTCAACTACACCACTTTACCTGAGACTCTCGGAACTGGCTATTTGAAACTCCATGTCCGACCCTTCATTCCAAACCTGAGGCGTTGTTTCAAATGCGAGCGATTCGGTCATACATCCCAGAGCTACCGAGAACAGCTGATGTGTGCCAATTGTGTGGCACAACTGGCCACAGTGCTGATGAATGTAGTCATGACGAGGTCCTCTGTGCCAACTGCGAAGGTAGTCACCCCGCATGCTCCAGAGCGTGCCCAGCCTGGAAAAGAGAAAAAGGAATAATAACTATTAAGGTAAGAAAAATATCACATTCAGGGAAGCCAGACAACGGATCTCGTTATGATTGGCACTAAAAACACCTTTTGCCGAAGCGGTGCAACGAGGGGCGGCCCCACAAAGGCCATTGGCAGTTGCCCGGACCGCACCTAGCGTGCTTAGGCCAATGCCACAAGCCCCTATAACGGGAGCAGCCAGCGCTTCCCTGCCCACATTCAGCCTGTCCACACCAGTGACCTCTACAAGCTCTGGCAGCAGCCAGGGCAATCACGAGGCCAAGGGGGCTTCATTGACCCCCAGCTCGGTGGGGAGAAAGATTTCGTCGATCGAGGCGAAGTCTAAGCGACGCACAGATCGCTCTGTAGAGCGGGCGTCCAGTGCTTCGGAAAAGGCCATGGACACCAGTTCAAGCCAAACGGCGCAGGAAGCTCCGAAGGAGCGGCGAGCTTCTCTCGACCACCCCAAAAAGGACAAATTGCCGATTACAGGGCCTGACAAAGGCCCTGTAAAATGAGGTAATCTCCGTCTTCTCTGCACACAGCACTTTTTTCCTTTTTTTCCACTATGGACAAAATCATACATTGGAACATAAGGGGAATACTTACAAATTTGAATAACGTCAAAGACCTTTTGAGAAAATTTAACGGGAAAGTGCTATGTGTGCAAGAAACGCACCTAACTCCTAAGCACAAGGACTTTCTACGGCAATTTATTATTTTACGAAAAGACCGGGAGGATGCTGTCGTACCATCTGTTGGTGTGGCCATTATAGCTGATCGAAGTATAGCATGCCAGCACTTGAAGCTCCATACGGCTCCTGAGGAAGGGGCCATTCGATCTGTACTCTTTTATAAACTCATTACCATATGTTCTGTGTACATACCACCGCATCAACAACTACAGAGACGTGATCTAGAATCATTAATGGATTTATTTATTTATTTATGACATACTGCAGGCCCCACAAGAGGCCCAAGCAGGAGGGGCATAATCACTCAAGTATAAACAAACTGACAATACAAGGTAAAATACAGCAAAAAAGATACAGAAACATACTGTCTCAATTTTCTATATGTTCAATCCCATCAATACTACAGACAACAGATATGGGCAGATCATTCCAGTCAGATATGGTGCGTGGATAGAAGGAAAATTTGAAGACGTTTGTTTTGGCGCTGTAGGGGGTCAGGGATGCAGCGTGTCGATGTCGTGTACGCCGAGAAGTCAATGGCTGAATATACTGATCAGGGCTAATGCCGAGTTTGTTGCTCTTAAGCTGGTAAAGAAATTTAAGCCTTTCTATTTTACGTCGTGCCTGCAACGTTTGGATCCCGTGCTCTTTCATGAGAGTAGAAGGCGAGTCTGATAAACGATATTTTGAGTAGATAAAGCGAACCGCTTTGCGCTGTATCATTTCAAGAGCCTGAATATTTTTGTGCTTGTGCGGGTCCCAAACTGAGCATGCGTATTCGAGTTTCGGTCTAATAATCGATGTGTATGCAAGAAGTTTAACACTTGGAGGAGCTAATTTAAGTTTGTGTCTGAGAAGGCAGAGCTTGCGAAAAGAGGACGCACAGACGTTGGAAACGTGCCGATTCCAACTTAGGTTGTTTGTAATGGTGACACCAAGGTACTTGTAACAACTGACTTCACAAAGCGGCCGTTCAGGAAGCTCATAGGAAAACGACAAGCTGTTTTTCTTTTTAGTAATTTTTATGAAGACCGATTTTTCGGCATTTACCTTCATATTCCACTTTGTGCACCATGCCTGTATGCTAAGAAGGTTAGAATTTAATTGAATTGGATCCTCGTGGCAAGTTATTTCGTTAAAAAGAATACAATCATGATGAACTCTCATAGACGTTTCTGGTTCTAGGTGATTTTATTGCACACAATGTCCTGTGGGGCGACGCTCACTGTGATGCGCGAGGACGTCTCATTGAGCAGCTCCTTTTCTCTTCTAGTTTATGTCCTTTAAATATGAAGGAGCCTACGTATTTTAGCCTTACAAACAGCACCTACTCCTCCATAAATCTTAGCATTTCATCACTGTTCCTTTAACCTGTTTTTAAGGTGAACGTTCATAAAAACCCTTATGGGAGTGACCACTTCCCAACCATCCTGAGTGCGCCGAACAAAGATCAACTACCCCCGCAAGTTCCTCGATGGAAGATTGACTCAGCTGATTGGGAAGGGTATAGAACTCTTACACACATGACACGGACTGAGCTGTCTGCCCTGATCATAGATGACGCTGTCATGTATTTTACAGCCTTTATACTTGATGCCGCATCTAAATGTATTGCCAAAACGAGCGGCATCTTCAAAACGGCGAGTCCCGTGGTGGAACGACGCATGCAGGCAAGCACGGACCACTCATAACAAAGCATAGGCATTGCTTCGCGATTCCCCTACAGCAGAAAACCTGGAAAATTTTAAGCGGGTCAAATCGCAGGCAAAAAGAACGCGTCGACAAGCTAGACGAAAGAGCTGGACAAAGTTCATATAGAGTATCAACTCATACACAGATGAGGGAAAAGTTTGTGATAAGGTAAAGAAAATAAGGGCCCACACACGTATTCCCTTCAACTAGTAAATAGCCGCCGGGAAAGCTTGGAGGAACAAGCTAACTTTCTTGGCACATATTTCGAACACATATCGAGCTCCTCACACTACTCCGAAGCCTTCCAGAATTACTAGGCATGGAAAGAAAAATAAAAAATAGAAAGAAAATCCGCAAGAAATGAGGCATGTAATGCACTATTTTGCTTAGCAGAACTGCAAACAGCACTTAGCTGCTGTAATACATCTACCCCAGGTTCTGATAATGTAATGTACGCGATGCTGAAGGAACTACCCTCCGAAACTAAAGAAACCCTCCCCTCTTTTTATAATCGCGTATGGTATTTAGGTGTGATCCTCTCCTTTTGAAAGGAGGCCGTTATATTTCCAACTTCGAAGCAGGGAACGGATCCCTCTACTGTATCAAGTTACAGGCCTATAGCGTTAACAAGCTGCCTCTGCAAACTACTTGAAAAAAAGATCAATTTCCGCTTACTGCACTACTCAGAAACAAATTGCTCGACCCATACCAGTGTGGGTTTAGAGAGGGCTGATCTACCACCGACCACCTTATACGTATCGAGGCACACATACGAGAGGCTTTTGTTCATAATCAGTTTTTCTTATCTGTGTTCCTCGACATGGAGAAGGCCTACGATACTACGTGGAGGTTTGAAATGTTGACAGACCTCTCCCGCATAGGTATACACGGTAACAAGTTCAGTGTCAATGAAAGCTATCTGTCTGATCGTACATTCCGTGTTAGAGTGAGCAATGTTCGGTCCCGAACATTTGTACAGGAAACCGGAGTGCCACAGGGTGGGGTGCTCAGCTGTGCGCTCTTTATTATAAAAATGAATTCTTTCCGTCTGTACCTTCCACGTAATATCTTTTATTCAACATATGTCGACAATGTGCAGATATGTTTTCAATCGTGTTCTCTTAGGATCTGTGAGCGACAGGTTCAGCTCGCCCTTAACAAGCTATCCAAATGGGCTGATGAAAACTGGTTCATACTGAACCCACAGAAAACCTACAGAAAAGCACCTGTGTCCTTTTTTCACGAAAAAAAGGCTTGCACCCTGATCCTCAACTGGTAGTTAAGGGTGAGCGTCTACCCGTAAACACAGAACATAAGTTCCTAGGTATAACTTTAGATGCGAAGTTAACCTTTGTACCGCACATAAAACATCTTAAAAATAAATGCTTGAAAACAATGAATATCCTATAGGTGCTGTCACGAACAACGTTGGGCAGCGACAAAAAGTGCCTCATGAATCTGTATAGAAGTCTCATACGCTAACGCCTTTAGTATGGGGCAACAGTCTATCACTCTGCCACGCCAAGCGCTCTGAAAATGTTGGACCCTGTTCGTCATCAAGGCATCAACCTGTCCACAGGCGCCTTTAGAACAAGCCCAATTGAAAGCTTTTATGTAGAATCTGACGAGTGGTCACTCCATCTGCAGAGAACATAATCTTCCTTCATATATTTTCGTAAAGTAAGTGCGAACAGTGAGGAACCCACATATTCCACCATCAACGACCTATTCAGCTCTCAACATTTTGCAATCGGCCCGCAATGACATGCCCTTTCTCGCTGGGTGTTAGAGACCTAGCTGAAGAAACAGATGTCGCACTGCTTGAATACCACCTCAACCCCCCCCCCCCCCGCTCTGCGGCTCCCGCCATGGCAGTGGCAGGTTATAGACGGTGACACATCTTTCCTAGCTGTCACAAAGCATGCCTCCCCAATACTTATTCGGGTGTATTTCTTAGAGCTGCAACGTAAATATGACTGTACAGAATATTATAATGATGCATCCAAGTCCCATACTGGCGTGTCCTATGCGGCGGTTGACCCATCCTTCTCGGATGCTGGCGTTCTGTCCACCAGCATAAGTATTTTTACAGCCGAGGCTTACGCGTTATTCGTAGCCGTTAAACACATCAAAAAATTGAATACGCCAAGAGTAGTTATATACACGGATTCCCTGAGTGTCGTAAAAGCGTTGAAAAATTTAAAAAAAACACAAAAACCCAATTATTATATCCCTGTATTTAATACTCTGCGCGGCCTATGCTTCCAAGCAACATATTGTCGTGTGCTGGGTGCCAGGACAACGCGAGATCGAAGGAAATAGGTTGGCTGACCAGCTCGCTACGTCACTTACCGGAAGCACTGCCAACTCTTCAGTTGCTGTCCCTATAATGGACCTAAACCCAAACATACGGAAAAAGCTCAGGGCTTACTGGCAGACGGTATGGGATCTACAAACTCATAACAAGTTACACTTCATTAAACCATACCTCGGTAACTGGCCACCCATGTCGAAAACGCGCCGTACAGAGGTCAGTCTCTGTCGGCTTTGAATAGAACACACAGCAGCATGCACACATACCTTTTTTCTGGTGGTGCCCCACCCAGCTTTCGCAGATGTGACCTTCCACTTACCGTACTCCACATACTCCTTGAATGCTCTGACCTAGAGGCTTACTGGAAAAAAACATTTTCCTCTTGCGTACAAAGAACACATACTCCTTCACCCAGCTATGTTTAGTGGTCGCGAACCTCTTCCTAAATATAATGCATTGAATGCGTTCCTAAAGTAAATACTTTCCATGTTATCTACTCATGTGATCGGTAGCACGGCCTCTAAAAAGAGGCTGCTGCTGCGGATGCTACATCCAAAAAGAGCACCTGTCTCCCAGCCCTTGGGACCAAGGGCGCTGGCGAGAAATCGGTGCTAATATAACGCTCCTATTTTCGGATGTCATGATAACTTAAGACTCATTCTCACCAGGCATGCTTCACTTCACTTTCATAATTTTAATATATATATGTCTTACGCACCTTTAGAGCACAGAAATTTAGACCCTATTAAGCCATTTACCGTAACCATTGCTGTCATCCGATATCACTTCCTGGCGCTCTTTGGCCATCAATGGCCCTTGCGCCATTAAACAACATATATTATCATCATCATCATCAAGCGTCATTTTTACGTTCAATAATTATACGTAGACACGCTTCCTCTCAAGTATCAGATTAGGAATCACACACTAATATGAATTATATAGTCAACAGCCGGGTGACAAAAAGGTAGTAATCGGGCAATAAGAGTAGTAATGGCTGCAGTTACTACCCCGTTTATTTCAGTTCTCTTTACTAGCAGAGGTAGTAAAGAGATCGCAAAACGTTAGTAACAGTTGCAGCTAGTAACTATTTAGTTACGTAGGTCGTAAACAGGTAGCAAAAGTAACGATCCAAGAGGATCGTTACTTTTGTAAGCACTGCAGTTACTACCTATTTGCTCGCAGTCGCTACCTTTTTACTAAATTTTTAAGAGTGTAGCTCCTCCCACGTGATCTGTCGGATGGTATCACGTGGTCGTCCGTGCTCAACGCATGCGCTTCGGTGTAGTTGGCGGTTGAAGAGCGACGGTCATACTGCGTTGCGCGCATCTGAAGTGCCTTCTCGATTGTAGAAGCCTCGGTGAAAAATTCTGCAACCACCTTTGGTGGGTTGCGAGCGAATCCCGCAAACAACTCTTCCTTCACGCCCCGCATGAGGAAGCGGAGCTTTTTGTTCGAAGCCAAGGCAGGATCACTGTGCCAAAACAGTTTTGTCGTCTCTTCTGTGAAGACGGTGACATATTCGTTTGGTAGTTGAACCCGGGTGTCAAGCCAAGCAGCGGCTCTTTGTTTGCGAGCGACACTCGTAAAAGTTTCCAGGAATGCACCGCGAAAATGATCTCATGCTTGCAGTGCAGACTCCCGATTCTCATACCAGGTCCTCGCCGTGCCTTTCAAAAAGAAGTAGACGCGGCGCAAATTCACTGGAGTGCCACTGATTCAGCGTGGCCACTCTGTCTTGCATTTTCAGCCAAGTCTCAGGATCTTCAAGTGAGGATCCGTGAAAGATTGGTGGCTCTTTGGACTGCTTCATTACAACCATGGCAGGCGTTGGTACAAGGGCAGTCATAGTGGTTGCAGTAGTGGTGGTGGCATTCTGCTTGCGAGTATTATCGAGAAGAGCCCCGTACGCCGAAGGCAAACACTCCCACCAGATGTCACGGGGTCGTGACGTGGACGAAGGGAGCAGACTGCAGGTAGATTATCAAACTGTTTATCCGGGACGAACTTGTGACCAACGGAAAGACAAAATCAGCTTACACCAGGACACTTGCACTTGACAGTGACGGGCAGAGCGCCGGCCCTCTATCAAATGGCAAGCGGCAAAGCGTGTGGGCATATATACCGGTGTCATCGGATACTCTAGTGTTATCGCTAGCTGTGAGCTTAGTTCCAGAAAAATCTGTGATGTGCACGAAGTGGGCGTATTCTTAACAAAACAATCTACTACAGCCTCGAAGCTTCACGAACATTGTAAACACGGCTAGCACTGAACGTAGCGTAACGGGGAGATAAGAAAGTTTGAGAAAGGAATGTGGGAATATTATCGCTAATGGTCTTTGCAGTCGGGATAAAAGAAAATATTTTTTACTATTCATATAGCCTTTACAGATGCACAACTAGGAGTTCGACGTATTTTTGCTGCACACACACAATTATATTTCTCCTAGAATGAATGGCATGTGCCTATCAATGCAGTTTTACCAGTGCTTGTGTGCAGTTTTTAGACTTGAGCCTCAGGTGGACTGATGAGCATTTTTGCTGATCTTAACATCATCGTGTTGAGAAGAAGTTGTTCCCGTATGATTCTGCACTCTCAAAGATTGTGAAGAGGGGCGCTGCTTCTCTTTGCATGGAGTCAGTGCTGAATAGGTAATGCCCACACAGCATGAAACTTGGTTTCCCCAATAAGGTATGCTGATTAGAGGCTGCTGGGTTTCCTCGATCGGTCAATACTGCCGTTGGTGATTCACTTCTGCAGAAATTTATACGTGAGCCACGAGAAGCGATGACTGCTATCCAGTCCTTGAGGATTAGGCCACAAGTTGTGTCATATATCCATACGCTCTCACACAACCTCAAGAAAGTCACGCCTAGGCACGGTGTACCAACGGTGTTTCCCGCACCCGAAAAAATTGCAAGACTGTGTGGACGTGTGTGTGATAGCAAAAAGCGCGGCTGCGAAAAGAAGCTTGAGAGGGCCTTTGTGAAATGTTCCACGGGGGTCGTGTACTCCATACCCTTACTTGCGGAAAAGTGAAAATTGGCCAAACCAAACGATGTAATAATTACAGGTTAAGGAAACACGCCCAAAAATTAACATAATGAGATTACAAGTATGCGCACCTGGTTGCGCATGTTATCTGGTGTGTTTGCAATGCACGATTCTCTGAGACAAAGATTCTAGGCAGAAGTGCAAATAAAACCGCACGAGAAGTGTTAGAGGCCTTTTCATTGAAAAAAATTATCATGCAATGTGTAAGCGCCCATTCACTAGCTGTGTTACCAAGTGAACGCCAGTTTATCGGATTTACCCCCGTATTCTAGAACCTCCCTTCACTCAACGCTTCGCCTTCACTTGAGGAAGCCGACGGGAGTGCCATCTCTAGGCAGGGCACGTCACTGCATATGAGCGATAGTCTGCTGAGATTCTCGAGTAGCGCAGCGTGATTTTCAGCCAAGTGGTGGCGCAAAGCTCAACTCTTTCAAGTGAAGGGTGAAAGTCGAGTCGAGGAGCGTTTGTGAATACGGGGGTTAGGTTCTGAAATCGGTAAATTGTATGTGTTGTCACAGGGTCTTGACATGGACTAACGGATCACACTGCAAGTTGAATAATAAAATGTTTATTTAGGCGAACCTGTGCCCAGTAAACAGAAAGTCGGATTGCAGTCTTGGACTGATAGAGGTGAATGGAGATTCAGCCGTCGATCAACTCACAAGTGGCGGAGCTTGTGAGTATTTATACCCTTGCCATCGAATATTCTAGCGATATCACTAGTAGCGACGTAGGTTCTAGGATAATCTGTAATGTTCATGAATTCAGCGTATATTAACAAACCATCTACTATGACCTCGCAGCTACTCCAACATTGTAGGCACAGTTTGCGCTGAATGTAGTGTAAAGAGGTGATAACAAAACTTATGAAAAGGAACTTGGGATTACCCCCCACTGAAAAAGGCATCGTCCCAATGCTTTACCAGAACGCGAAGGTATAATAATAAAGGCTAAAGACAATAAACAATATTTACAATGGATAAAGCACAACAACAACAAAATACGGTCCTCCGGTTCACGTGCGAAATGGATTGAGGTGCACGACATGTACGACTTCTGGTTGAGCACGGCACCGTTGAGAGTTCGTAATGCCGTCGGGAAGAACCTCGCAGTCGAGTGGGCCGAGACGTCAAACTGCTCTGTACGGTCCGAAGTACCGTTGCAGAAGTTTTTCACTGAGCCCACGTGGGCGTATCGGCGACCATACCCAGACACGGTCTCCGGGCTGGTACTCTACGAAGCTTCGTCGAAGATTGTAAAGGCGGCTGTTGATTGCCTGCCGATCCTTGAGGCACAGGCAGGCGTGTTGACGAGCTTCTTCAGCACGCTGAAGGTAAGCGGTGATGTCAAGGTTCTCTTCGTCAGTCACGTTTGGAAGCATAGCGTCGAGCGTCGTTGCCAGGCTCATTCTATAGACCAACTTTTATGGCGTGATCTGCGTCGTTTCTTCAACGGCCGTAATGTTCGCAAAGTTCACGTACAGAAGGACTTCATCCCACGTCTCGTGCTCGACGTCGACGAACATGGCCAGCATATCAGCGATGGTCTTCTTAAGACGTTCGATGAGGCCGTTGGTCTGTGGATGGTACGCAGTGGTCCTGCGGTGACTAGTCTGGCTATACCTCTGATCGCCGGAGTTAGGTCTGCCGTAAAGGCCGAACCTCTATCAGTAATCAGGACCTGTGGATCTCCGTGATGCAGAAGAATGTTCTCGACGAAGAACCTTGCTACCTCGGTGGCACTGCCTTTCGGCAAGGCTGTTGTCTCAGCATAGCATGTGAGGTAGTCAGTAGCTGCGACGAGCCTTTTGTTCCCGGAATTCAACGTCGGGAACGACCCCAGCAAGTCTATGCCGATTTGCTGGAAAAGTCAGCGAAGTGACTCAATGGGCTGGAAAAGTTTGGCTTGTCTATTCGGCGGTGTACTTTGCCGCTGACGACGTGGCTGGTCCTGTCATAACGAGCGACGTCGGCAGCAAGCCGTGGTCAGTAGTAGTTTTCATGTATACTTGCAAGCGTACGGGAAACACCAAGTTGTCCAGCCATCGATTCATGGTTTAGAGCTTCAAGTACTTCTGGTCTCAAGGCTGAAAGAATCACGAGGCGGTGTCCGGCTCGAAGGGGTGAGAAGATATTTTGGAGAATTCCGTTTTGCAGGAAGAACGACTCAAGTCCTCTCTTGAAAACTTTCCGAACAGTCATGATGTTACCCTCAAACTATTTCACAAGGCTTCCGAGCTCCGAGTCAGCTTGCTGTTTCTCGGTGAAGTAGTCGGTAGTTATCGTTCCTAAGAAGCTGTTCTCATCCAGGCCGTAGGGTGGTGGTGGTTCGATGGGAGCTCGAGACAAGCAGTCGGCATCAGAGTGGTTTGTTTGAGACTCGTGAATGACAGTCACGTTGAATACTTGAAGTCTGAGGCTCCACCATGCGAGCCGACCCAAAAGCCAACACAAGGCGTGGTTGTCGCTCACAACTTTGAAAGGCCTACCATAGAGGTAAGGGCAAAACTTTGACGCTGTGCTCATGATGGCAATGCACTCAATTTCTGTTGTGGAATAGCTGACTTGAGTCCTGAATAGCGACCAGTCTGCATAACTGATAACCCTTTCCACACCATCAGTCTTTTGCACAAGGATGGTGCCGAGTCCTACGCTGTTCGCGTCGGTGTGTACTTCTGTTCGGCGTATTCGTCAAAAATGCACAAGCACCGGTGTTGTCTTTAGGCGTCATTTATGTTCCTCAAACGCTTCCGCTTGCGTCACTTCCCACCTCACCTCGACGCTGCTTTTCGTGAGGTGAGTTAGTGGCTTGGGGATCTGAGAAAAACGTTTGACGAAAGGCATATGATAGGTGCACAATGCGAGGAATCGGCGTACAGCCTTGTTGCCAGTGGACTCGGGAAGTCATTGAGCACGACCTTTTTCGCGGGTTCGGGACGGACTCCAGACGTGCTAATGGCGTGTCGCAGGAATAACAGCTCCTCGTACGGAAAGCGGCACTTTCCTGGCTTCAGAGTTAGTCTAGAGGTGTTGATAGCTTGAAGTACCACTCTGAGGCACTGGAGGTGCTCGTTGAAGGTAGAGGAAAGGACAGCGGCGTCATCCAAGTGCAAGAGGCATGTCTGTCATTTTGATCCAGCCAGCGCGTTGTCCATAACGCGTTGGAACGTCGCAAGTGCCGAGCAAAGACCAATTGGCATGACCTTAAGTTCGAAGAGGCTGTCTGGTGGGATAAATGCAGTGTTTTCTCGATCTTTCTCATGGACTTCAATTAGCCAATAGCCCGTTTTGAGCTCCATCGAGGAAAAGTACTTCGGGTTGTGGAGTCGGTCTAGAGCGTCGTCTATACGTGGAAGAGGGTATACATCCTCTGTGATCTTGTTCAGGTGGCAGTAATTGACGCAAAAACGTAGGCTTCTGTCCTTCTTCTTCACTAATACCACGGGCGACGCCCACAGACTTTTGTACGTCTGAATGATGTCACGTAGTATTTCGTTGACTTGTTTCTTCACGGCATGGCGTTCGTGCGTCGAGACTTGGTTCGGGCTTTGCAAGTGGTCGGCCACTTTCTTCTGTTATGATGCGATGTTTCGCGACTGGGGTTTGTCGAATTCACGATGATGGCGAGAAGCAGTCCTTAATTTGCAAGAGCAGAGACTTGAGCTGGTATTGCTTGCACTTCAAAAGGCTCGGCTTGATATCGAAATCTGGGTAGGGACCTCGAATCGTCAAAGCAGCCTCAGCAGCATGTAAGAGGAAGAATGAATTAGTGGCCTCCACGAATTTATTGATGTAGGTGACCGCCGTACCATTGTTGATGCGTCTGTATTCGTGATTGAAGTTCGTCAGCATAACCTTTGCTTTGCCGTCACGCAGCTCAGCTATGGCTCTTGCGGTGCAAATCTGACGGTTTAGAAGAAGGTGCTGATCACTCTCGAGGATGCCGCCAAGGTTTTCGGCTTTCTCGGTGCCAACAAAAATGACGATGCTGGAGTAAGGCGGCATGCTGACCTGCTATTCTAGCTCATTCATTGCGCGATAACTTGGCGTTGTAGGGGTCAGCAGCGTGTTTTCTGGGGTTAGGGTGATTGACTCAGACCTCAGGTCGATGTCAGCGCCGTGTTGACTTATAAATTCCATTCCAAGCATCACATTCCTCGAGCAATATTGTAAGATGACAAAGTTATAAGGGTATAGCGCACCACGACAACTACACAAAAAGAGAAACGCACTCACACACAGCGCTAACTTGCAATCATTGTTTTATTTGCGATCACACATGCTATTTATATAGTAACAGTAGGCCAATAAAACCTGGAACATATCTTGTTAAGACACAGCACGCCTCATGCACGCGCCGTCATGGATCGCGACAATCTGCACTCGCCAACGTCAAAGTGAAGATTCTAGATCATTCTTTTCTTTAGCTGACAAAGCTATCGAAGCCACACTCGAACAGTTGTCTCTCATTTTGTCAATTTCAAAAGCTTCAACGATTTCACGTGTATTTTTGTCAGGGGCCCTAAAGAGAATACGGGTGTTTTGAAACACAGGGACGACACCACACCTCCGACAGTGAAGAGTCGAACGACCACATATAGCATTTTCTACGTTGTATTTGTGCTTTCTAAGTCTTTCGTTCACACACCTTCGTTAGAGGTTTCCTAGAAGAAGTTGTTGATTGATGTCTCTTTAAAAAACGCGTTTTTAATGGTAATACCTTACTACGGTTTCGTGTAAATAATTATACAAAAATCAAGTAGAAACACTTTTTCCTGTTCCCCTATATATAGAACACTATACCGTGTAGGCCCAGGCCACGATGTCTTAAGCCGTGTAAAAAAATGAAGGTATCCCTTGGAGCGAAATCCTTTTTCTTTAAATTGCTCGCTGGGACTTTACCCATGAAAACATGGATGCAAGAATAAGGTTTATTCGTTCCTTGGGTTGTTGATTGCCTTCTCTGCAAAAAGCCAGAAACAATACAATATGCTTCCCTGGACAGCTGGAATGCAGTCTTCTTCTGAGATGTTCTCCAAAGAACTTTGAAAAAGAATCTGCCTTTTAATGTCTACTGCATCAGGTTTCTCCCAGTAGCAAATGAAGAAAAAAACCTTTCGACCTAGTTATGTTACTAGCCTGTACGGCATATAGCAATCTAGAATGACAGTGTACCATGCATGTTAGTGCACGTCCGGTTCGGCAACATTTCTTTCAATCTGTCCATTCTTAGAAATACCAAATGTTTAACAAAAGGTGCCCGAATCGCTTCATTAGGTAGAAAGTCTTCTACAGATGAAGAAATTTTAAAAAGCCGGTTAAGTTTGACGCTTTTTACCTCTTTTATTTTGCTCATTTTTGTCCTTCGTTTGTTGTACATTTCTTCGTGAATGTTGTAGGCACACAGGCAATAAAGAAAGAAAAAAATGCCAGCATATCTACGGGGTGAATGATGAAGAGGGGGCGAAGCATTCGTCCCTCCATTTGTTCTTGCTTCCGTCCGTCCATACGTCCATCCGTGTGTCCATTCCTGCGTTCTTCCATGCATCTGTCTGTGTGTCCGTTTGTCCATCTTGTCAACACTCAAAGAACCACCATCTTGCGTCTTTTCATCATATATTGGATAGATGGATGAATGGATGGATGTGGCTGTACCCTTTAGATCGGGCGGTGGCTAACGCCACCTAGCCGTAATACTTAGTGAACTAACTATTAGATTTATCTTTTTTTCCTGAAATAGTGAGGTTGAGCATTCGTACTTTGCAGTGCAGGGTTTAGTTTTCACTCGTGCCTTGACTTTAGCCACCAATTAGATAACCTCCTTCTAGTTGAGTTTACCCATTTAAAGTCTATTTTGCCCTCCCTGTCCCTAAACCCTAGTGCTTTGAAAAAATCTGCGTCATCATCCTGAACTATAAGGTGAAGCTCTTTACAGATCATTATCAAGTGTTCGGCAGTTTCTTCTTCCTCTCCACACGCACTGCAGACTGTGTCTACCCCTTCGTATTTGGTCCGATATGTCTTGGTTCGCAACACTCCCGTCCTTGCCTCAAACAGTAGAGAACTTCCCCGAGTATTATCATAAATTCTTTCCTTGGCGATTTCCTGCTTAAACGTTCGGTAGATCTCTAGTGCGGACTTCTTAAACATGCCGATTCTCCACATGTCAGTCTCCGTTTCCTTCACTTTCTTCTTAACCGAAATTTCTTTTTGGTTTGGCCACCTGCTGTTTTCTTAGTATTTACCAGTCAATTTCCTGGTTCGCTCCCTCCATTTTCTATCGACATTCTTCATGTACGAGCAGCTGAAAACCTTCGTAGCCCAACGCTCCTCCCCCATTTCTCTCAATCGCTTCTCAAGTTTTATCTTGCTGCTAACTTCCCAGCCCTCAAAAGATCTCCATCCCATATCACCTTGTACTCCCTGATTTGATGTATTCCCGTGAGCTCGTAAAGCAAGTCTACCTATTCCACGCTGGTTAATTTCTAATCTTGCTTCAACTTCTGATCTCATGCACAAGACCGCATTGCCGATCGTCAGCCCAGGAACCATAATCCCTTTGGTATTCGTCTCACAACATCATACCTATAGTAATCCACAGTGCCCTATTTTTCATCACTGCAGCATTCCTGTTACCTTTAGCAGTCACGTACAATTCGTGTTCCCTTAGGTACTCGGTCCCACTGCTTATCCTTACGCCCAGATATTTGTATTTATCTGTTATTTCTAGCGTGACCTCCTGTATTCTAAGCTCACTACCTTCGTTATCATTGAAAATCATCACTGCTGATTTTTCTTACTGAATCTAAAATCTAACCTATCTCCCTAATTACCGCAGTTGTCCATCAATCTCTGCAAATCTCCCTTGTTGTCGGCCATTAACACTATATTATCTGCGTACATTAATGCTGGTATTGCCTGATCAATGAGTTTTCCTTGTTTGGCTAAAGAGAGGTTGAAGCCCAGTCCACTTCTGTATAATTTGGCCTCTAATCCTTGTAGGTACATCATGAATAATAAGGGTGACAGGGGACAGCTCTGCCTATGCCCCCGTTTTACCTCTGCAGACTTGGATACCTGTTTTTCCCATTTTATAACTACCTTGTTACCTTTATAGATATCCTTTAAAAGTTTAGTGAATACTTGTTCCATGCCTAGTGTTTCCAGTATTCCCCACAATTCCTCTTGAACTACGCTATTGTACGCTCCCTTGATATCCAAAAATCCTAGCCACAAGGGCCTGTGTTCCTTTTCTGCTATTTTGATGCGTTGCGTCAGTGAGAACAGATTGCCTTCCAACCTCCTGTGTTTCCGAAACCAATTCTGCAGTTCCCTCAGCACCCCCTCATCCTCTACCCATGCCTGCAGTCTTTCTTTTATAATCTGCATCGCCGGCCTGTAGACTACTGATGTCACTGTTATAGGACGGTAGTTGTTTCTCAGCTTTGTCCCCCTTTCCTGTATAGATAATGCACATCCTGCTAAGTTTCCATCCATCGGGAACTTCACCATTGATTACTCGTTTGCTCACTGCGTCTCTCAAAGCCTTCTTAGACTTCGGACCTAATGTCATCATCAGCATAATTGGAATGCCAATCAGGCCTGTTGATGTGCGACTAGGAACCCTTTTTTTCAGCCCTTTCCCACTCTCGTTGTGAAAATGGAGCCATTGCACCACTTGATTCATCGTTGTCTATTCTGGTGCATGGAGCACTTCTTTGTTGAATTTTTTCTGTCACCCTTGTTCTTATATATGCAATGGCATCATCCCCTTCTAGCCTAGCACCTTGTATGTAGTTACAATTCTGTGCTCTAGGCTCGTCTCATTTCTTAGGGAGTTTAGATGGTTCTGAAATTTCGCAGCTGCCTTTCTATCTTTTTATGTACTTCTGCTAGCCACTGAGCTCCCTTCCTTTTAATCTTTTCATTGATCAGAAGGTATGAATTTCTTCTACAGCTTAGAAAGGTTTTCCATTTTCTTTCAACATCATCTGTTGGTTCACCACAATGCTTTGCACATCTTTGTTCCCTTGAGGCTTCCTGACGTTTTGCTATGGCTCTCTTAACTTCCTCATCCAACCAACTTTTGTGTTTGTGTCTTCTTTTCCGGGGTGACTTGTCACGCGTCTTCACAAGCTCTAGCTCAAACAGTCTAATTAGATTCGTGTATGTCCACACTGTTTTATTATCCTCCGTGATTACTTTCCCAATTTGTTTAGTGGCTATTTCACTTTGCGTTTCCTTCCTTCGTGCCCTCCTTGCTTCCCCTTTAGGCGCTCCCTACTGGCCAAACGCCGACATTAAGCTTGACGTCATTATTGGCCTCGAAATAGACCGGGAATATATCGACTCGCTCAAGAGGGGACGGAAGCCTTGGCAACCTTCTGCCGACTCAGCCTCTCCTGAGAACAGGGAAGCCCCCGCTGTCGTACTCTCGACCGACCACGATGACGTCAGGGGAGAAAGCCAGGAAACCATCAGCCACAGCCAAGGGAGCGAGGCAGGCCACGCGCCAGCCGCTTCGAGTGTTTCCCTTGCCCAGGAGCAAGCCCCCTCTCTCAGCAAAACGAGTCTCCCTCCCGCCATCCCTTCGGCTGCACCGAGTGACGTGGCCGAGGAGCAACAAGCTGGGCAAGTTGGGCTCTTCCTCCTCCCTCGCTCAGATGAGAGCAGCAGGGCATCCTCTGCTAAAACAGCTGGAGTTTCCTCCTTCCCCCAGGCGGGCTCTGCAAGCTTTCCTCCTCTTCCCACCACAGAAGCGCCCGGCAACATAACACTCTGCGCGCCGATCCACTCCTCCCTGCCAAGTCAAGGGGAAAAAAGAAGGGGAAGTCAACAAAAAAGCAGGAAACAGCACCACGCCCAGTTTCCTCTCAGGTGATAGCGGAGGTCAACGCCCATCTTCGCCAAAAACCACCAGAGCGCACCGTTGACCCGATCGCCCGGACGATTATTTTCAGACCGCTCGGCCGTAAATTCCACTTTCTCGCTGCATCGCGGGACGCAATCGCCGCTGTCATCACTGGTTTACCAGCCACACAACGGGTGCAGGTGAATCATCGCCACAACCTCGTCGCTCTCGACACCACCCTCAAATCGGACGTCGGTCCTCTTCAGATAAGCACCATCGTTGATGTCCAAGTAAAAGCAAAAGTGCTCGATCTGAACTCGTGCGTTGGGGAGGTGTTTGGGGTGGACGAAAACATTCCCCTAGACATCATTGCCGCGAACATTGCCTCATCTGTTGAGACTATTATTTCGTGTGCGCGGCGCGGCTCCACGCTGGTGATTACATTCGAAGGAACCATGCTACCAGCTGAGCTCGCGCTTTTTAAACAACGGAGGCCGGTTCGGGCGAGCCTCCCGCGTCCACTACAGTGTGCGTGCTGTGGTGTGTTTGGGCACGCCACAGCAACGTGCTCGCGTGACAGGCGCTGCCTCTGTTGTGACGCGAACCACTCCGAGGGTCCCTGCACCTCAGAAAGACCCCGCTGTATTAATTGCAAGGGATCTCACTCTGTGAACGAACCTCGTTGCGAGTCTTGGCAGCTGCAACGAAAGGCCGCCTTTCTCCTCGCCTCCTCTGGCGGTTAATTGACGCGCCGCGAAGCCATCAAGCAAGTGAAAGCTGCACTTCAACGGGAGGCTTCAGTGACAGCAACGACTACCATACACTCTGGCTGCTCTTTCAGCGATGCCCTGAAGGGCAATGCCATTACAGCACCAGCACCAGCGGCCATACAGCCTACACGTCCCCCACTCCCTCTCCCCAAAAGGACGCAAGTGATACAGTGATGACGGCGCTGGCCGCGGCTCTTCGCGCACTTCTGGAGACGACGGTGTGCAGCACGACGACGCGCGACTATTGCCTCGCAGCTTTGTGCACACATCAAGATCTCACACACCATGGCTAGTGCGTCGAAGAAGCCGTGGCCGCGGATTTTCCAGTGGAACATGCGTTCCCTCCGCCACCAAATCCCTGAGCTCGCCCGCTCACTGCCCCAGCGTGACCTCGACGTCCTAGCATTGCAAGAGACGCTTGTTCGCGATGGGGCCCTCTACCTACCAGGGTATGTGGCGTACCACGGGGCAAAGAGCTGCAGAAAAAGCGCGTGCCTAAGCACGCACTGCAACAACCCGGCTCACCCACGGGGCCTGGCAAGGGCTTCTATCTACGTGCGTGCGCGGCTTCCCCAAGTGCATCTCAACATATCGGACATCGTCGGTGCGGGCGTCGAGTGTGGAAGTGAGGGTGCGTGTTGGCACGACAGACACATGTGTCGCGAGCGTCTATGTTCACTCGTCGCGCGAGTGGGACGCCAACTTTATTGTGCGGCTCGCCCATCGCCTCGGAAGTGCTTCTGTGTTGTGTGGGGATTTCAACTCCCATCAAACGGCGTGGGGGTGCACGATCGACAGTGCCAGTGGCCGCGCCTTAATGGATGCCGCCCTGCGCGCTGGCCTACACATCATCAACGATTGCAGCCAAACATCCGTGCGCCCCGGTGCTAAGCGCAGTGCACTTGACCTCACCCTCGTCACGGACGACTGCAACTACTGGTGGCGTCGCGCGCCGGACACTGAGGGCTCGGATCACTATCCGGTCCTCTTGGAGCCCTTTTATACCGGCACTCCGCGCACCATTGTGTACAGGGTTGTGAACTGGCCCCGATTCCGCGAACTGTGTGAAGTGCCAGTCGCGGGCGACTTTCTCCAACACATTGTTCAGGGTGCAAGTGCCGCCACGACGGTGTGTCGAGTGCCGACGGGCACGCCCGTGCCCGACATTAAGCTCCTACACCTACGCGCAGCTCGCCGCCGGGCGCAGCGCAAGGCGGAACGTTTGGACAAGGCAAAGGACTGGACTGTTTACTACCGCATCGACGCGGTCTGTCGACGCCACGCCCATAACCAACGGGATCGCAGCTGGTCCAGCCTCTGCCGCACGTTCGACGACCTGCGCTACCAACGGCGTGCCTCGCGCGTGTTTCGAGCCCACCTCCGCCCCCATGTGCCCCGGCATCCGGAGCTCTCCATCAGTATCACGCTTGGAATCGGCACCACGCAACTCGCCGAAATGCTGGCTGACACTTTCGCGAGTGCGCCCACTGCCTGTGCACCTGTTCCCGTACCCGTGCTGCCACCACATGCACGGCCCGAACTCTTTGCGCCCTTTCGCTTCTTCCCCACACCAGCCATCGTGGAAACCATCGGCGAGCTGTGCACAGCCGATTTCAGCAGCCGGGAGCTTCACGATGTGCTCGACTCTCGGGGGCGCCACTCGGCGCCAGAGCGTGGTGACGTCACGCATCAGATGCTGTGAAACTTGGATACCAGCCAGTTTCGGAATCTGCTTGATGTTTACAACGTCATCTGGTGCACGGGGGCGCTACCATCCTCGTGGGGAGAAGCCTTAGTGATTCCCATCCACAAGAAGAGGAAGCCGGAGTCTGAGCCTTCATCGTACCGACCGGTTTCTCTCACTTCGGCCGTGGGGAAAACATTCGAAGCTATGACGCTCCACCGTCTTCAATGGATCGCTTCTGGTCTAGATTTTCTCGCGGCTGAACAGTCCGGTTTCAGAGCACATCGAGCGACAGCGCACTCGATATCGGACGTTGTGAGCCTTCTTCAGGAACCCAAGCACCGTGGGGAGGCGGGATACCTCGTGCTTTACGACGTCAAGAGTGCGTTTGACTCGCTCCCACACATTACCATCCTCGACGCCCTTCGTGAGATGCGTGTGCGCGGGAACATGCTCCAATACGTCGAGGCTTTCCTCAGTAGCC
Source organism: Rhipicephalus annulatus (assembly GCA_013436015.1). NCBI lineage: Eukaryota > Metazoa > Arthropoda > Arachnida > Ixodida > Ixodidae > Rhipicephalus > Rhipicephalus annulatus. The sequence goes on from WOVY01000757.1 coordinate 250,810, forward strand.
GGTCTTTTCGTGTGCGCGTCGCCGGCGAACTCAGCGGCCCTCGGGTGGCGTCAGCGAGTGTGCCGTAGGGCAGTGTGTTGAGCCCTTTTCTCTTCAATGCAGCTCTCGCACGCCTTATCGACAATATCCCGCGAGACACTGCTTACGAGGTGCGTGCTGCTCTTTACGCTAACGACATCGCGCTCTTCTCCAGTAGCCCCACCCTTCGTGGTCAACAAGTCCACGAAGGACTCCAAGCTGTCATTCATGCAGTGGACGGTTTCATCACAGGCATCGGTCTCCAGCTCTCAGCCGCCAAGATGGAGGCCATGCACGTCCACCCGAAGCGCACGAGGTGCTTCGGCTGTCCGCAGCTCGTCTTTCGCGGCCGCCCGCTGCCGTGGAAGCGCAAAGTGCGCTATCTTGGTCTTACGATTGACCACCGGCTTCACTGGAGGCCCGCGCTGGCATCCATTCGCAGCGACACATGGATGACTGGCGGCATGGCCTCCTGCATCCTCGCCAGTGGCAGGGGCTGCTCGCGGGACATCGCGCTGCGTTTCTTCATTTCGGTAGCGTCGGCCAGGCTCCTCTATGCCGTCCCGCTCGTCGCGCTACGACCCGCGAAATGGGACGCGCTGGACACCCTCCACCATGGCGTCGTACGCCGCCTGTATGGCCTGCCGCGGTCGTCGCCGATCGGCCCCACCCTGGCGAAGGCTGGCGAGACGTCCCTCTCACTTCGGGCGAGAGGCAGTGCGTTGTGCCACATTCACCGCATGTACCTCACGCCCGAGGGACGACGCCTGGCTGGACGACTCCTTCATCGTTCCCACTCGTGCATGGGTCAGCGCGCTTTGGAGTACGCTGCGCTCGTGCCCGACCCACCTTACTGCGGCTTGCTCCCGATCTTGCAGCACCAGGATCCCGGCCTCGAGATCAAGACCACCATCCCCGGCATCAGATCTAAAAAGCACACACCCAGTCTACCCTCCACCAGGAGACTGTCGCGATGATAGAGGAGTGGCTCGGCGGCCGAGTTCTACTGTACACTGACAGCTCAGTCACAGCGGACGGTTCGGCAGCAGCCGCATGTTTCGCCCCATCCCTCGGCCTCCGTGAGAAGTGCTGGCTTCCCATAAGTGCCTCCTTCACTCCTGCTGAACTTGGCACGATTGATCTCACGGCAAATCAACTCGTTGACTTCCTTCCCCAGTCGGCAGCAGTGGTGTGTGACTCTCGCACTGCCCTCCTCACACTTGCCCGCAGAGAACGCGGCACCCCCGTTGCGCAACGGCTGGCGCGGAAGTTCGTAGTGATTCTGCGGAATGGTTGTGATGTTGTGTTCCAGTGGGTGCGTCTAATGTTGGACTACTCGGAAACAAGACAGCGGACACGCTCGCCAAGGAGGCTTACCACCCTAGCACACCCATTTCATCGTTGATCCGCGCGAGCGATGTTGCGCACCTTCGTATTGCGCGCCATGTGCGCGCTTTACACCCTGACTTACGTGTGGCTACAGAAAACCCCCCGCGACCGCTGCCGAGGACCAGCATCCGCAGGCGTGCCCGGGCCTTCCTGCTTCGGCTTCGCACCGACTGTTCCCGCACCGCTGCGAGGCGGTTTCGCTTCACCAACAGCGGGAGCCCTTCGTGTGCCGAATGCCCGACAGAGGAGACCACCGAGCACATCCTGCTTCAGTGCCCCGGCTACACTGAACAACGTCGGCGGCTCTACGACGCCTATGGTCGTCTGGGACTGCCACACATGAGCCTCAACCACCTCCGGTTTTCCCAGGCCCAGCGCTCGAGGCTCATGCAGGCCTTCGAGGCCCTATTCAAGTTTTTCGGCGATGCTCTCATCGCGCGCCTCTAGTGCGGCCCGCATCCACGTGTCCGTAATTATTTACGTGTCGGGACACGCCCATCTCTTCTGACGCTCGCCACGTGGTGCTCTTGTTCTCTCCCCATGCCGGCTCGCCTGACTGCTCTCCCTTTTCCGGCGGCAGCGTGGGCTACGTCCGAGACAGTCGTCTGTGTCCTTTCCCTCCTATACTCTTAAGTGTGAATACACTTTATAAGCGATCCCTAACCATCCACCGCCGTCGGCGGCGTCCGCAGTCTTCTCTCTATCTTTAAAAGAAAGAGGACTTGGCGGGCCGCAGCGCGACGCTCAACCGAATAAGCCACGGACGCGACGCTGATATCGGTGTCAGTAACGCGCCTTATATCTTTAACGCCGCTGCGCGCGTCCCCCTCCCCCTTCGTTCGCTGCAGCTGTGCGCGCACCCCTCTCTCTTGCGCGCCCGCCTTCTCTCTCAGTCTCCCATCGAGAGTGGGTCGTGTGATGGGTGTCCCGGAGGCAACGCTACCATCAACAACGAATGCAGTACAACCGAATGCCAGCACTGCACCCGTCGTTGGAGGTGACGGTACCGCGGTGGTTTCGCCGACGTTGGAAGACAAGGCGGCGCTGCGAAGGGTTCGTGAGACCGAACGTATGCGGGCGAAGCGTGCAGCGGATGCCGAACTGCGTGCTCGCGAAGCCGAGTGCAAGCTGGCGAAGCGTGCAGCGGATGCCGAACTGCGCGCTCGCGAGGCCGAGGACAAGCGGGTGAAGCGTGCAGCGGATGGTGAACTGCGCGCTCGCGAGGCCGAGATGAGGCGTTAGCATCGAGCGGCGAACGCGGCCCAAGAAGCGGAACGACAACGCAAGCGTCAAGCGGAGAAGGGCGATGAAGGCCGGCGTCAAGACGCCGCTCGCAATCGTCAACTGCGAGTGGACGTTCCCGAAGTCGTTCGAGCCAGTGAACGTGCCGCGCGGGAGAGGGTGCGAGCCCTGGACTTTGCTCGTCCGGACGCGCGTTTCAAACGCGACTTTGTGGATCGCAGCTTCGGTCAGAGGTGCGCCGTGTGTGACCGGCTGTGGTTCGATAACAACCTGAGCTGCATTTCCGGCGTGAGGAAGGAGACCAACAGGTTGAACGCGTTGCGGGTTCTTTGGAACGAGTTCGGAAGACGGTCGGGCGAACACCGATGGGATGACATGGATGCGCAAGACCCGCGACTGGCTCCCTTCGGTGCGTTCCGGGTGTGTGCGTCTTGCCGAGAGTCCCTGCTAGCCGGGCGGGTTCCGCCGTTGAGCAAGAGCCCCGGCTACGCGTACCCGCCTCGTGCCGTGGACCTCCCCGATCTGAACCCGGTGGAAGAGCGCCTCATCTCGCCTCGACTCCCCTTCATGAGCATCAGGCGGCTCACGTTGGGCAACAGTCAGTACGGCAATAAGGGACAGATCATGAACGTGCCCATCGACGTTCCGAGCGTGGTGGAGTGTCTTCCGCGGCTGGTTCCCGAAGACGTTGCGATAGACGTGCACGTGAAGCGGTTTTCCTCAATCTTTACCTCCCACTCCCCCTTCCCCTGCGCGGAGCCGTGTAAGTGACTTCGTATTGAAAGACAATAACAGCTCCGCGCTTTTCTCTTCACTTTTCTCATTGAAGAACCTCTACCAACGTTGCAAGCCTTTCTTGTCTAATAGTGCTCAATGTACATACCAATAGGTGCTAATTGGGAATGAGCGACAGGAGAATTGGGCTTTTGGTAAACGTGCACGCTGCGAATTTTTTTATTGTTCAACAACGCACCGGAGAAATCTCCCACCAGCACCACCTTGCAGCTCAAAGTGTCATACATGTTACGTACTACGACGAGGGATGAACGGGTGCCGCTTTAAGAAGCTACACCTCTAAAACAATCGTGGCCGAATGCGTTAATCGCACAGTTGCGGGGTGACAATCACTGTACCGGCAAGGTTCAATGCCACGTGCCAAAGCATTTTTTTTGGCCCATGATTTAGTTCCACAGCATCATACAAGATGTCGCCACCGAAAAATAACAAGCAAGTTTCTGTTTCAGTTTTGATTTCTCGCTATGATCAAGAGGAGTCTTTTGTTTTCTTTCATTTTTCTTACTGTTTAGTGCATTTTGAATATTGCACGCATATCACAATTTTGAGTTTTAGATTTGCTATTTTTACTCTAAGTTTTAAGCACACTAAGGAAAACAATGCTCGATCAAGTTAGGTGAACGAAACTCTTTCGTTTTTTTGTGCGGGTATTGTGGTGCAAACTTAATTCCCGTTTTCGCGATTTTGTTATGCTCTTCTCAGGTCCTTATATTCACCGATGTAAAGAACACGAACTGAGAGTACAGAACCAAAGCCTAGTATAAGGCGAAATTATGCGTATATTGCTTTTTAAATGTGAAGCGTTTTGTTGCGTGATTATCTATCTGCCTGCCTGCCTGTCTGTCTGCCTGCCTGCCTGCCTGTCTGTCTGTCTGTCTGTCTGTCTGTCCCGCCGCGGTGGTCTAGTGGCTAAGGTACTCGGCTGCTGACCCGCAGCTCGCGGATTCGATTCCCGGCTGCGGCGGCTGCATTTCCGATGGATGCGGAAATGTTGTAGGCCCGTGTACTCAGATTTGGATGCACGTTAAAGAACCCCAGGTGGTCATAATTTCCGGAGCCCTCCACTACGGCGTCTCTCATAATCAAATGGTGGTTTTGGGACGTTAAACCCCACAAATCAATCAATCTGTCTGTCTGTCTGTCTGTCTGTCTGTCTGTCTGTTTGTCTGTCTGTCCACGGGTGTATATATCACTGTATGTCCCATACAAATGTTTGTCTACTAGACAAGGAAGCAATACACGTAGCATTTATCACCGTGTATCATATATCGCAATTTAAAATACGTATATCGCCGCGTTATCTTGGTGTAAACACAATCAGCATTTAGGGGTAAGAAAGCTTGTCGGATAAGTTCGACGGGTCATGACATCATTAGTCAAGTTTCAAATGTCGTGGTATGTGGTAGACGACATGGCCAATTGACAGTTTGTTGTCCCTGGAGCGGCAGGAACACACACTTGTAGTTTAAGTGCAAGAACACCAAGAAAAGCAAAAACCGGCAGCTGTGACTCAATGAATGCAAATGTTAAATATTAGGGTCCCAGAACAAGTTGAAACCAAGCATTCTTCGTGCCAATAGAGTACAGTACCAAAGAGTCGTGTTAGGTCTCGAAAGTGCTTTGGAAAAACCCCCTATTGTTGGGTAAACAGCAATTGTAGTTGTGTTGCTGGCCATTCAATGTTATAAACATCATATACGTACTCCTATGCCACAGGATTCACGTCGGCTTAGCGTCAGTTATACACTTCATCAACATCCACTGAAGTTCGTCAACGCACCACAGACCAGTGTTACCATCCTCGCAAGCACAAGCGCTACGTATCCACTTACCTCTTCTGTGGTGCTAATAACCATGTTGCTGTTTGCATCGTTGCACAACTGTAAACATTTGGTTATATAAAGTATACGCAACTGTTGAGCATATGGCTGAGCGACAATATTTTTACGTGTACTTAGCATGATTTCGTAGTGCTTGGTTAAATAAAAAAGGCGCATCTTTGCCGCAAAGGCAAAAGATTGATTGATATGTGGGGTTTAACGTCCCAAAATCACTATATGATTATGAGAGACGCCGTAGTGGAGGGCTCCAGAAATTTAGATCACCTGGGGTTCTTTAACGTGCACCCAAACCTGAGCACACGGGCCTACAACATTTCCGCCTCCATCGGAAATGCAGCCGCCGCAGCCGGGATTCGAACCCGCGCCCTGCGGGTCAGCAGCCGAGTACCTTAGCCACTAGACCACCGCGGCGGGGCGCAAAAGCAAAACAATGAACGCGATAGCAATAGAGGTCAAGCGCAGAATGGCAAGCAGATCGAGACGTGCCCGCGTTTCTCACGCACAAAGGACGCACGAAACGTATTAACAGGTACAGATTAACGCAAATAAGAGTCATTGCTGTTACTTCGCTGTGTCTGAAAAGCGCACCCTTTTAGCAGACGAAGGCTGCGCAACGATTTCAGCAACCTTCGTGCACCCGGCAACTACAACAGAACCATTCCTACTAAACTCAAAGGCTAGCCAAGACGTACGATTCTTTCCACTGAGAGTTAAGGACGCACGATCGAGCGTACAACCCCTTAATCTCTACGCGGGCAAAGGTACGCGTGAGAGATGAGTCACCGTGCGCTGAATGCGCCATCTTGCTCATATTACTAAAACACGATAGCCCCCCTCCCAAGATATGCGCTAACAGCGGTAAGTGGTAGATATGAATAGCTTGCCTTTGAACGTTGAAGGAGATTGATTGATTGATTTGTGGGGTTTAACGTCCTAAAACCACGATATGATTATGAGAGACGCCGTAGTGAAGGGCTCCGGAAATTTTGATCACCTGGGGTTCTTTAACGTGCACCCAAATCTGAGTACACGCGCCTACAACATTTCCGCCTCCATCGGAAATGCAGCCGCCGCAGCCGGGAATCGAACCCGCGACCTACGGGTCAGACGCCGAGTAATTTAGCAACTAGACCACCACGGCGGGGCAACGTTGAAGGAGGTACCTCTCAGTGCCTCAGTGGTTAACTTCTCACATTCATGATGCGGATGTCTGACGTTTGATTCCGCGTGTCGGAGTCTTTTTTCTGCTTTTCTTGCTTTTTTTTCGTTTCCATATACATAGGTGCGTATATATATACGGTGCATGACGACGAGGTCGACACCGACGTCCACGTCAAAGCTGACGCTGGCAGCGAAATCCAGCTGAAAGTGTTTATATAATAATTAAAGTACAGGGCACAATCTTTGCGCATGCTTTACATTACATTGATCCCCTTGTTACATGGGATCAGCCGCTTAAAATGACGAAACGTCTTTCTTGTCTATGGGATCGGAACATATGTCGATATGTAGGGCTTCCTCGGAGAGCCTCAAAAATAGCATTCCAGTAACATAAAACTTTAAGGTTTGTCTCAGTCAAGTGTTATTGTGATATCCCCATTTGACGTCGTTGCCCTGTACACTGTAATATATATGCGTCGGTAAAAGCGCGTGAACGGCGGAGATCAACATGACTGATCAAATGTATCAGCCCATCTCCGTCTATCAGAGAGCGCATGCGGTAAGATTATTCCACGGATGAAGCATGCGATCAAATGCTGCTGAAGCAAGGTGTAAACGCCCTGTTTACGTTGAAGGCGCATAATACGCGTATGTGAACGTGGGGATGAGGGAGGAGCGTTCGAGCGGCGACAGTGAACGTTCATTATAAGGACGCGGTGGCGAAGGCTTTAGTAACAGACGACTAGCGCGGCTTGTATATCCTTCTACGTTCTTCTTCCTCAACGAGAAGTGACTGTGCGTATTTCCTTTTTCTAGCGCAAGTGGTTGTGTTATGTTGCTGCAGCGATTCGTAGAGCTACTTAACACTGGGTGTGAAAAACACCGCTCTTACAGTGAAAGCAGGATATTTTTTCATAGGTTTTCATATCTAAAATGCTGCGTGAACATAAAACGACCAGCATGCCTTCTTTTTTGATGATCATAAAGCTTTAAGTGCTGCATCGGATGGGTCTGTGTGATATGACGTATGTATATCAAAGCTTTCACAAAGTTCCAGAGACTAGGGCTGTCACGGTAAACAACAGACTGTCATCAATAGAACATATTTCATGATCACGATTAGTCTTTTTCGCGCCTCGAAAGAGCAAGGCAACCTGCGCTCATGCACTTTTATCACCTTTTAAATTTTGTGCACTTGTATGATTACTTCCACATTTTTTGGCATGCTTCATTTCCTCCTTCCTTTTTTTCTTTTTATTAGTTAAAAACGCATATACATATTTCTATGCTCAAAAGTATGGCCATCTGTCCTATGCTTTCCGCACTGAGATGGCCAATACCGCGGCCTGTGACAGATGTGACAACAAGGAAACCATTACACATATCATTTGTGACTGCTGACAGTATAAGCACTATGTTTTTGCGATGAGCTCAACAGATCAGGTCTGTCTAAAAAAAAATAGAAAATTACAGCTGGGTGAAGGTTCAACCGGTGAGAGTGGCTCCAACTCCGTGCTACCCGGTATTGAGGCATCCCGAAATGGACTAAGGGCTTTTCATGAACTCAAAAGCTCCTATGAGAGCTAACAAATTATCACTGTTTGGGGTGCCTTTTTTCCTAATATATGTTCTTTCAAGTGCATATTTCTTAAAGTTCACATGGTGTTTTTCATAATTTATTGTTACTTTTTCGGACAAAATAAGCATGTTATCGCAGTTTATATGTTACTAATCCCCAATTTTGTGAGAATTCGTGTCTGCCCTAACCGTTTTTCACATTACTCCAAAACAATACTCATCGTCATCATCAGCCTGACTTAGCACACTGCAGGGGAAAGGCCTCTCCCATGCTCTGCCAGTGAACTCGGTCCTGTGCTTGCTGCTGCAAATATCTACCCGTAAACTTCCTGATCTCATCTGCCCACCTAATCTTCTTTCTGCCCCCCACCCTCTTGCCTTCCCTGGGAATTCAGTTAGTTACCCTTAATGACCAGCAATTTTCCTGTCTATGCGCTACATGCCCGGTCCATGTCCATTTTCTCTTCTTGATTTCAACTATTATATCCTTAACCCCCGTTTGTTCCCTAATCCACTCTGCTCTCTTCTTGTCTCTTTAGGTTACACCTACCATTTTTCTTTCCATCGCTCGCTGCGTGGTCCTCAATTTAAGCTGAAGCCTCTTTGTAAGTCTACATGTTTCTGCTCGGTAGCTAAGTACCGGCAGTATACAGCTGTTATATACGTTCCTCTTAAGGGATAGTGGTAATCAGCCTGTCATGATTTGACAGTGCTTGCTAAATGTGCTCCACCCCATTCTTAGTCTGCTAGGTACTTCAATCTCGTAGTTCGGCTCCGCGGGTAATACCTGCCCCGATTGACATAGCCTTTTACAATTTCAAGTGCACTATTAACTATCTCGAAGCGCTGCTCTCTTCCGAGGCTGTCGTACATTACATTCGTTCTTGCAGATTAGTTTTAAGACCCACCTTTCTGCTCTCGTTGTCGAACTCCGTATCCATGAGTTGCAATTAGTCCCCTCAGTTACTCCGCAGTGGAATGTCATCGGCGAGTCGCAGGTTACTAAGGTACTCTTCAGTATCTCTTATCCCTAACTGTTCCCAATCTATACCTCTGAAAGCCTCCTGTAAGCACGCCGTAAATAGCATTAGGGAGATTGTATCCCCCTGCCTTACACCTTTCTTGATTGGTATTCTGTTGCTTTCTTTATGAAGCACTGTGGTAGCAGTTGATCCCCTGTAGATTTTTTTCTAGGATGTGTACCTATGCTTAATCGACGCCCTGATTCCGCAGTGTCTGCATCACTGCTGATATTTCTACTCAATCAAACTCCTTTTCGTAATCTATGAATGCGATGTATAGTGGTTGGTTATATTCAGAGCATTTCTTTATTACCTGATTGATAGTAAGAATGTGGTCGATTGTTAGGTAGCCTGTTCAAAATCCGGCTTGTTCCTTTGGTTGATTGAATTCTAATGTTTTCCTAACTGTGTTAGCAATTACTTTTGTAAATAGCTTGTACACTACGGAGAGCAAGCTGATTGGCCTGCAATTCTTCAATGCCTTGTCATCTCTTTTCTTATGTATTAAGATGACGTTAGCATTCTTCCAAGACTGGTACACTTCTCGCCAGGAGACACCTCGTAAACAAAGTGGCTAGTTTTCTAACACAATCTGTCCTCCATCATTCAGCATATCTAATGTTACCTGATCCTCACCAGCAGCTTTGCCTCTTTGCATGCTCTCCAAGACTTTTCTGACTTCTATCATTACTGGTGGGGTGTCATCTGGGTAACTGCTAGTTCTTATAAAATTAGGGTCGCGGTTGTCCCAGCTACTGTGTAGATATCTGTAAAACTCCTCTGGTATTTCAACTATCTTATCCATATTGGTAGTTGATTTGCCTTTTTTGTCCCTTAGTGCATTCATAGAATTTTTCTTTATCCCAAGTTTGCTCTTCACTGCTTTGATGCTTTCTCCATTTTTCAGAGCGTGTTCCATTCTCTCCATGTTATACCTTCTTACATCGGATACCTTACCCTTATTATTCAACATCGAAAGCTCTGACAGTTCTATTTTGTCTGTTGTACTTGAGACTTTCATGCTTTCATGCTTCTTAATGAGATTCTTCGTTTTCCAGGAAACCTTGCCAGTGTCCTATCTAACTACCCTGCCTCCAAATTCAACTGCACACTCCGCGAAGATACTCGTCAGATTATCATTCATTGTAACTACGCTTAGGTTAGTTTCCTTAATAAGAGCTTAGTACCTGTTGTGAAGCGAGACTATAAAATCCTGTACTTTCCCTCTTAGTGCTAGCTCATTAATTGGCTTCTTGCGTATCAGTTTCTGCCGTTCATTCTTCAAGTGTAGGCGAATTCGGGACCGTACCATTTTATGGTCACTGCATCGCACCTTGCCAACCACTTCCACATGCTGCACGACGTCTGGGTGTGCACTCATCATAAAGTCCATTTCGTTTTTATTTTTGCCATTAGGTCTCCTCCATGTCCACTTACGGTTTCCTCGTATTTGGTAGAATGTATTCAAAATCCGTAAATTATCGCGTTATGCAAATTTACTAGTAGTTTTCATCTGGCGTTTCTAGTACTAATGACATAACTTCTTACTGCCTGGTGTCCAGCCTGATTTTTTTCCTACATTACAGTCTTTCATCAGTATAGCATACTGTGTTTTTACCTTACTCAATGCCGATTCCACGTCTTCATGGAAGCTTTCAACTGAAGCGTTTCATGGGTGGATGTAGGTGCAAAAGCCTGTATCATCTTCATCTTGTAAACTTTATTGGGTTTATTTATGATACCTACCTCGATTATTTAATATTATAGTCTTCCTCTATGTTGCCAGCAGTGTTCTCTGAATTAGAAGCCCCACTCCCAGTTTTCTTCTTTCAGCCACGCCCCGATAGCAAAGGACGTGCCCATTCTGTAGCACCGTATAGCCTCATTTGTCTTCCTAACCTCACTGAGCCCTGTTATATCCCAGGTACACCCTCTAGCTCCTAGAATAGTAAAGCCAAACTTGCCTCACTAGATAGGGTGCTAGGTTAAACGTTGCCAATTCAAGGTTCCAAATCAGAGTCAGTGGTACCTAAAGACGAGAACATCATGACACATGGAGTATAATGTGACTGTCCGGGAGGTGCGTGCAAACACAAGCACATTTAAGTTAAAGTACTGGAATACCGGACTTTTTCCATATAACAATCCTAAAGCTTGTGATAACATCCGCAAATGTATACTTGTAACCAATGCACAAATATTTTACGGCGTTGTCGTGACAACCTCATAAAATCCCCGCTCGAAAAGATTACCCTGAAGCTTCGCCTTTAGGAGCTGAACGCGATAGATATCTTCTGCTCCTAGTGCGCACTTTGAACACTTAACGCATGAAACCTTTTCGAACCAGCTATGCACCCTTTACATAGCCACAAGGAAACAGGCGCACTAGCAAGGGTGTGTTTTGTAGTGAGGTACCAGCTTTAAACCACGAAGTCATTGTGATAATCACACGTTCTGACGCCTGATTTCCATCGGCGCTTGTATCACTCATTATTACTGATATATTATGTGTTGCATTGTGAAGCATGTATATGGGACGGCGCGTGTGTTTGTAAAACATGTGTCACTTTCACTACATTTTCGGACAGAGGAAGTTATTTTCCTTGTAATCACAAGCAGATGCCTAGCCTTGTGGTATAACATCCGCTTCACATTGAGAAGGCGGGGGTTCAATTTCGGCTCGGACTCAAACGACCTATGTTCGATCCATACTCTGAACTAGGAGTTTCAAATGCAAAGCATTTATCTATCTATCTATCTATCTATCTATCTATCTCTCCATCCATCTATCTATCCATCTATCCATCTATCCATCTATCCATCTATCTATCTATCTATCTATCTATCTATCTATCTATCCATCTATCCATCTATCTAGCTGCCTACGACTTTTAGCTCTGCTGCCCATTTTGATATTAGTATCGATACCAAACTTAGTAAGGCGTAACTTGACTGTATGAAGAATATATCTGATTAGTCATAATATGAGTGACATGACTTACAATTCATAGTCTTTCTGCTCTTTTGGTGGTTTCGTTCACATAACATGTTGCAACACTGGTATGTTATAACATAATTCCATGGCGAACGCAAGAGACGGACCCTAACATAAAAATCATTACATGCATATCATGTGTAACATGACTACATGCCACGCTCGTGATGCACTCGTGGTCATTTCGATGGGGTTACAACTACCGAGTTTGGTATTACGGTACAAGAATGGATGACGAATGCATGTGACTGGTGCAAACGTTATAATCAGGAGATGCGTGTCATGTAACAACAAGCCTACATGATACGCTCATGATGCGCTAGCGGCCGTTTCGCTAACTTCAAATGTACCAAACTCGTTATTACAGTACACAAATGAACGACATGCGTAAATGATTCGTCTAAACATGATAATCACAACATGCGTGTCATGTAACAACATGAATACATGCCACACTCATGATGCGCTCGCGATTGTTTGGCTAGCTTCACAAAAGCCAAATTTGGTATTACGTGACGTCAATGAAGGACGATGGTATGTGATTGGTGCAAACATAATAATCATGAGGTGTGTGTCATGTGAGAACATGACTAGAAGCGACAGTCAAGGCGCCAATACATTTGGACGTGACACGGTGCGCGTACTCCTCGGTGTTCGTTTCGTCACTTCTGGCGGGTGTTGTCACGCCAGGCGTTAGTCCTGCCACATATACTCGCATGTGCGCGCTGCACTGCATTTCTCGGACGCATGCTCGTTTTAGTGCGTCCTACTACTGCTTTTTTCGCGTGTTCTTTTGTGCGCTATTTGTTGATCACTGCACGAAAAACAGGCAAAAGAGTATTATTTATGGCGGAAAATAAATAAAAGAACAATGTTTTAACTGGGGATAAAAAGTTCATTTGATTGGAGTATTTGAGTGGATCGCAGACGAGCTGAAGGGACTAACCTTTATCCCTCACATTTACACCTTAGTGAGTAACCGTTACTCCCACATGTTATCTCAAAGGACTAACATTTATTCCTCACAAATGCACATTATAGGGCAACTGTTAATCCCCACATTTACACCTTATAGGAAAAGCATTAGCCCTTACAGTTGCACCTTGCGTGACGAACGGTTGATCCTCTCAAATACTCCAATCGAATGAACTTTTTATCCCGAGTTCAAATATTGTTTTATTTATTTTACTCCAGGTCTAATACTTTTTGTCTGTTTTCCAGCGCAGTGAGCAACATATAGCGCAGAAAACAACACGTAAAAAAGTAGTTAGTCAACTATGTAAAACTGCTATCTCAGCCACGGCAACAACGAAAGACAAAAGTGAGACATCAAAATGTTTTAATTTTCTACATACACGTGAAGTTTTTTCAGTCTTTTGTGTGAATTTATGGTGAAGTGTGCAAGTCCAGTCTCGTTGTGACATCTTGTTTATTCTTCGTAGGGCTCCTCCGACGGAAGCGATAGATGACAGGCATCGGAAAAATGTCATGCCTATCAAGAGGCGCTGATCAAGCAAACAGCAAATGCTAGATAATATGCTGCCATCTGTGAGGCATTGTCAGACTCTTTATGGCCTTCGAGATGATAAGCGCTTGGCTTGTATATTAAAGGCCGTGTGATTCTGGCTTCAGATCGAAAACCTGTATGTACTAATCGCGCGCGTGCGCTGGTACAATTGCTGTGGGCGTTTTTGTGGGTGTGTGCATGCGTGTATATATGTATGTGTAACAAAATATATTAATAAAATGCACTTAGCGGTTGAAGGGCACATTAGAGGTCAGATTTCGCTATCGCGTTCAACTCTTGAAGGTCCCCTCACCAGGCCCCATACCAATGTTAGACATTGGACGTTGTTGGGTGTCTGATGAGAACGTTTTGCCACAAAAAATTTCCGAATCGGTTCATTACGAGCGAAGAAAACAGGTTCTTTGAAGCGGCGTGAAACGAGGGTGAGACAAGGTGAGCTCGACACACTTGCCGCTCCTCCGCGTAGCCTTCGCAAGCCAAATACCTTCCCCACCCTCTCCAGCATCCGACCATGAGGTGACGTGCGCATGACGTGCCCAAACAAGTTCAACACCCGAGCACGCCAGCAGCGTTGCTTTGTTGACCAGCGTTATTTTGTGGTCTTCTGCCTGTTTCTGCAGTATGGTTTGGAAACGCTGGCTTAGACGCGGTAGATTACATGAGCACAATGATTGTGCGAACGCGTAGGAGGGTTCCATGGTGGTCGTATGCTCAATGCGCTGATCGCGATACACGAACGCGTGCGATACGCTGGTACATTAGCCCCACATCTCGTAGCATTTCACGGGAAAAATAAAAAAAAAAACGCGCTCAAGTTTTTATTGTGTCTCATTCATTTCAAGTTTTAATAATATGTAAAAGCAACAAATACATAAACTAAGCATGTTGTGGTAAATAACTTTTGCCTTGTCACGTGGCATACAGTTGGCAACATCAGAACAGACTCGTATACGTAGAGGACCAACGTCACTGCATTGCCGTGTACGTAGGGCCATTCCTACGCCTACGTCATGCCCTCATTCTCTAAGCGTACGCCGACTGAGGGGAAGGGAAGCAGCTTTCATCTTAAAATTTGACTCATTTTCGCGGTGCGTAGCGTTGCAAAGTTTGGCAGACGCGATCATGAACGCCTCCTCTACGCATTGCGCTTGTCAGCTCAAAATTGTCAAACCTGGTGAGGGAGGGGCCTTTTAAAGGGGTGGTGTCACCAAAAATGTGGCATGAGTGTTCTTTGCTGTAAGCGTTTCTTTCAGCTTCAGGAAGCATGATACGCGCGCCAGGATTGGTGTAATTTCACTAAATAGTTTATTGTTGCGATGTTTATGTGGACCATTTCCGGTTTCGGTTTCGCGCCGCCGAGTTGGGCCATGACGTCGATGCATAGGTGGCTTGGTGACGGGACCACACAAAGCTGTGACGCACATCCTGCCGAGTTTCATCTGCGCTTATACACATACGTGTCACACAAACGCCAGCAGAACAAACGCGCTGACAGTCGCCATGACCAGCTGCAGTAGCCAAGATTCCGAATCCTCGGCATCCGCGTCCGATCCCGATGACGATATCGACTATTTTTTTAGAAGCAGCGAGGAATAAGAGGCACGCGACTTGATTGAAAATCCAGACAATCATGTTGATTCCCTGGCTAGTGATGAAGAAGAACAGGCCCATACGGTGCCAGAGGCCGACAATCAGTTTCAACAGCATGTCCAACGAAGTGGTAATACTGACTGGTGAGTGGCAATGGTCCACGTTTTTGAAGATTAGGTTATAATCGTGTTATAAATATCTCAGCACAATTCATATGACAGCCAGGGTTTGCATTGAAGCAATATATTGCATTTTTTTCTTTGCATCGTTGCGTTGTAAGCATTCGGGGCCTGCCTTCCCAAATATTATTGTTATACGCTGTTGCACTGACCGTGTACTTACGCTGTCAATACTTGCAACATAAATAAATACTTCGCTGGTCACGAGCGTCCAAACTAATACTTCCGAACACGCTCACATGCGTGTGACAGTGTGCGCTCCACGTATCGTATTTTTCTGAAGTTGAGTGGCTGTGTGACATACGTATCAGTTTGTATAAGATAAATTTAAATGTACATTTACTGCTGGTGCCCGTGTGGTCGATGTCGGCCAATCTTTAATGAGCTGCAATCTGTTTGCTGCCGCAAGGTATCAAAAGTTGCTGCCCATGTGCCAGAGGGGGCGAAATGCATAACGAGTGACTCCGGTTTTGTACCCGTATGTCTGAACATCTCTGCCCTGCAGGTGGCCTACTATGCACTGATGGAAGACAGGCCTTCTCTTGTCGATGCACCCGATATATACACGTACGTACAAGGAGATAAACAGCCTTGTGCATGTGGGAAATACAACTTGCAGCGTAAGCTGCTAATTCATACGGTTTGTACTGGTTCTTCTGCAACAATCGCTGCTGGTAGGACTACACAGTGTTGCGTAACTAGGGTGGTGTGCATGTACGAACATGCATTAAAGAAACTTCAGAGCCACTGCTCTCTCTACTCAGTAGAAAAAAAATCGCAGGCTATACTGTTACTGTACAAGTAAATTTATATAGTGCTTAACCCTAAAATGTGTTTATGTAACAAAAAATAATAATAAAGAGAGCATGAGACACAGGACAATGACAGGCAAATTATATGCTAACTTAAAAACCATTTTCTCCAGTCAGGACTTTGTCCATCTCTGTTACTGTTATGCATTTCATGCCGTTTCTTGTTTTCTGTGACATGTAGGAACTTCCCCAGGTAAACACTTTGGTGTTTATATATGTGAAAGACAGAGAAAGCACTTCATGTGCAACAGTCAGAAAGTGTGGGTGATAGGGGCAAGATACACGTATTCCTTTTGCAGTCTACTTCTTCCCGTGAGCTTGCTACATACTGAAAGCACGATTGAACAGAAATGTCGATTCCAATCAAGCATACATTCGGTGAAATTGCAGTAGGCATTTGCAAGAAAGACTTTGCAGAGAAACGTAAATCTATATATTGTTTGTTTATGAAAACAGTTATTATCTCACCTGCAAAAAGCTGCTGTTGACATTTATCGTTGGGAGATTAGCAATAAACAAAATACTTGCTGATTCACCCATTTCTATTTTTATCAGGTACAGGTACACCGCATACAGACAGTTTGTCCGATGGATATTGGTGTGGCTAGGTCGGCGAAGTCGAAAGGTGTTGCCAAGCTGCTTGGTGAACGAGATTAGAAATGCTTTTCCCTCAGAACGGTACGCTGGATTCATATACCCAGTATGACGATTAAATTACTGCTTTGGGTCACAGTCACACATATTTCACGAGAAAAGTATTGCTTTATTAAGTATCAATATGCATGACAATCACACAGAACAAGGTAAAGAAAAGAAAAACTTCAGAAGACGGCAATAACAGCAATCATGCAAATAGGTCGTGTACACATTCAGCACCACGTGTTTAGAAAGAGAAAGGCATTCTGGCCATGAGTAATACAGCCATGCTTTTCTGTAAGCTATACATTGAGCAGTAGTGAAAAAATAGATGTGTGTTATCAGCAGAACTAATGATATACACCTTTTAAAAACGGTAATGGTATCACTGAAGGCCTTCAATTTTATACTGATGAGGCAGCCGTCGCATTATGTTGTAGGTAGGCACACAGCCTAGTGATATTCCTACAGGAAATTTCTATTGCTCCGCGCAACACGGACGTTGGGAACCAGAGAAACGCTAACGGCACGACTACGAGCGACGAAGCCAGCCGCTATTCACGAGCTGGCCCTGCATGCGTCCGGTACTCCACCGAACAGCCAACGCGCGTAAAGAAGAAGAGAACGGGGGTGCTCGCGGAAGAGGCTCACGAGGACTACCGCCCTTGGATCTCGATTGCTGTGTGTCGTTCGTTCACTTTGGACACAAGTTCGCCCTTAATAAACCGTGTAATTAGAAATTCGTTGTTGTGAGGCTGCTACATTATTTAAATTTTCTGGTGGAGGTGCGGGGTAGACGATTCCAACCCCCACGAGAGAGCGAAGTCCAAGCCCTGAAAATCCGCAAACCATGGAGCTTACGCCGGTGCACCAACGGATCAGTCGCCGTATTCGAGGGGATTCACCAGAATTTGGACCACTTCCCTCTGCGCCAAGGGCATCAGTGACGGAAACAAGAAATGCCACCACCATGACTAGCCAAGTTGCAGCATCACAGCTCATTGTCAGCCAGCCCGTCATACCGAAGGTGTTCCATGGTGACCCGTTCGAGGACGCCTAAGACTTGATGGATCATTTCGAGAGGGTGGCGAACATAAACCAATGTAAAGAAGCAGGCAAGTTGCGCAACGTAAACGTCTCTTTGAAAGGCGCAGCGCGAGTGTGGTACGAAAACAACGACGCATCTTTGACGTCCTGGGAAGAGTTCCGGCGGCAGCTACTGTGTACGTTTGGCAACAATGATCACCGGGAAAAGGCAAAAGCAGCTCTTCTTGCACGGAATCAACGCACTAATAAGACTGTCACTATGTACATAGAAGACATGTCCCGCCTGTTCAAGCGAGTTGATCCCAACATGTCTGAAGACAAGTAGGTGCGTCATTTCATGCATGGGGTAAAACAAGAGCTGTTCGTGGGACTCATTCGCAATCCGCCGCGCACTGGTGCTGAGTTTCGGTCGGAAGCAACAACAATAGAAACGACGCTGCAGCCGAGAGCCCGGTAATACAATCGTGACGTAACCTGTACATCAGCCGGGGTCTTCTCGGCAAACGTTGTCGATAATCTTGACGCTCTGCGGGAGCTCGTCCGGTCAGTTGTCAGGGAGGAACTACGCAAGCTGCAGCCACCCGCTTCACCAGAACTGTCTATTGCGGATGTTGTCCGAGAAGAAATTCGGCAAGCCATACGAGATCCGCAAAGGCATGCACCACTGACACGACGCGCGCTAACTTATTCTGAGGTGCTCAGGCGGCCTGCCGTCTACTGTGCGCCTATCGAGACACCTGGTACTTCCGCACCGACAACACGTAGCCCGCGCCTTATCCTAAAGGCAACTCGCAGCGCACCTGTTTCAACAGAGACAAGACCTCGTAAAAGCGATGTATGGCGAGATACGGAACGTAGGCCCCTGTGCTTCCACTGTTGAGAGGCTGGCCATCTTTACCAGCTTTCCCGATATTGTCAAGCTGGTCTTCGTAGATTTGCGGTCAACGCACCGTGTCCGCGAAACGGCGAAAGGCCGTCCGGCATCGAGGAATACCTGTGCTCACGTCAGAGCTTCGACCTGCATCGTCGTCATCAACCGCGGTCACCATCCCCTCTACGTCAGCGCTCACCAAGCCCACGTTCCTTTCCAAACGCACCTAGGCATTGTTCGCCTAGTCCACACCCGGGAAACTGAAGTGGGCGACCTGTGGAGACGAGGCCACTGGTGATTCGAAATACGAAGATTCTCCACTGCGACACCAGCGTGACGACGACGGCGACTGTCTCCAGTTAAAGAAGTTCAGTAATGAGAAGGTAACTTTATACTTGCCGTTGGTAATTGACGGGCTAGAGCTCATGGTTTTATTCGATACCGGTGCGGATTACTCTGTGATAAGCTACGATTTAGCAAAGTGCCTCAGGAAAGTTCTGACCGAATGGAGTGGACCTCAAGTACGTACGGCAGGCGGTCACCTTATTAAGCCCTTCGGCAGATGCGCCGCAAGAGTTGAGATACGAGGTTTCACTTACATTGGTGACTTTGTTGTCCTGCCCGTATGTTCGAGAGAAGTTATACTCAGAATGTATTTTCTGCAAGCAAATGATGCCATTATTAATTTGCAGAGGTCCAGCGTATCATTTTCGACAGAACGAGCTATAAAGGTAGCTCGAGCAGACGAGCAATACACCACTCCACTGCGCATTGTCGATGTTGATGTGACTGCACCGCCACAGAGCAGTGTAATTCTTCTAGTAAGAAATGATACGTTTGGTGACTACGAAGGTGTGGCAGGCAGCAACATGGATGGTTTCCTGAAAAGAGGGGTTTGTGTGGCACGAGGGATTATTCAGCTACGAAACGGGTACGCAGACGTCCTCCTGTCAATTTTTGGGAATTAATTCCAGCACATCGCAAAGGGGACAGCCATGGCCTTTCTTCATAAGGTTTGCGAAGCCACAGAAATATGCAGCATTGAAAGAACGTCAATGGATATGAAACCAACATCTGATGTCTGCGACGTAATATCCGTAAATCCTAATCTTTGAGTGATCCAACGTCAACAGCTATACGACCTTGTACGTGAATTTGGCAGCTGTTTCTCCAATAGCTCAAAGCTACAACGCACAACCATTGCAAAACACAGGATCGTAACAGACGAGACAACCAGGCCGGTACGCCAGCACCCGTACCGCGTTTCACCAAAATAAAGGGAACTCATCAAGAATGAAGTAGAGGAGATGCTTTAACATGATGTTATTCAACCTTCTAGCAGTCCGTGGGCATCTCCTGTAGTACTTGTCAAGAAAAAGGATAACACGCTAAGGTTTTGCGTCAGCTACCGGAAATAAAATGCTGTGACTAAACGGGATGTATATCCCCTCCCGCGTATTCACGACACATTAGACAGGCTTCGGTGTGCCAAGTTTTTTTCATCACTAGATCTGAAAATTGGATACTGGCAGATTGAAGTTGATGAACGTGACCACGAGAAGACTGATTTTGATACCCCGAATGGACTCTATGAATTTAAGGCTCTCCCTTTTTGGTCTCTGTTGTGCGCCGGCAACTTTCCAACGCATGATAGACACTGTACTTTCCGGATAGAAGTGGCAGTGTTGCATAGTGTACCTTGACGACGTGGTCATATTCGCCGCTACATTCGAGGAGCATATCAAGCGCCTACTAACAGTGTTAGAAGCAATCCGTTCGGCAAATTTAAGCATCGAGCCAGAGAAGTGCCTATTCGGTTTCGAAGAGCTTCGATTCCTTGGGCACGTTGTCAGTGCCCACGGTGTGCGCCCTGATTCCGAAAAGACAGCCGCCGTTGCAAGGTTCCTGGTGCCAGCAGACAAAAAGTCAGTTTGGAGATTCCTAGGTCTCTGTGCTTACTACCGACGATTTGTTGGAAATTTCCTGCAGATTGCAGAACCCTTGACGAAACTTACGAGAGGAGATTTACTCTTCCAGTGGGAAACAGAGCAACAAAGCGCCTTCAACGAATTAAGAAAACGGTTGCAAGAGCCCCCAATCCTTTCTCATTTCGATGAAACAGCTGACCCGGAAATACACACACACGCCAGCAACTTCGGCCTACGATGCATCCTAATCATACAGTGGCAGAATGGCGATGAAAAGGCAATAGCATACGCCAGCCGGACTCTAACAAAGGCGGAGACCAATTATTCGGCCGCAGAGAAAGAATACCTTGCCGTCATCTGGGCCATCAGTAAGGTTCGGCCTTACTTGTATGGTGGACCATTCAAGGCAGTCAGCGATAACCATGCCATTTGCTGGCTTGCCAACCTCAAGGACCCGTCCGGACGACAAGGAAGGCGGAGCCTCAGACTGCAAGAATTTGACATAACTGTGGTATACCGATCTGGCAGGAAGCATACCGACGCTGACTGTTTGTCACGGGCACCTGCAGACAGAGCACTATCAGATGAAAAAGACTTTTCATTCGAGGCTGTTGTCAAGACTTCTCAAATAGCTTAAATTCAAAATACGGACAAAGAATTGCTTCCGCTCATCAAACACCTGAAAGAAGCTGACGTACAAGTACCTCATATATTTTGTCGAAGCCTCGCATTGTTCTGCCTCCGAGGAAATGTCCTCTACAAGAGAAACTTTAAGCCCAACCGTCAAAAGTTTCTGCTTGTCGTTCCCGCAACTATGCGGCAAGAAATATTACAAGCGTGCCACGATGAGTCTACGTCTGGACATTTGGGGGTCACTCGAACGCTTGCACGAATCAGTCAGCACTATTATTGGCCCAAGCTATTGTCTTCAGTACAGCGCTATGTCAGAACATGCTGCGAGTGCCAAAAACGAAAAGCGCCTCATGCTAAGCCAGTGGGCCTTCTGCATTCGATAGACCCACCGAAAGCACCCTTCCAACAAGTTAGAATGGACCTCCTTGGACCATTCCCGACATCTTTCTTTACTTGGCAAGAAGTGGATGGTTGTAGTGACTGATTATTTAACGAGATACGATGAAACAGCCTCCTTGCATCGAGGAACGGTAGCTGAGGTCGCCAAATTCTTTGTACAGAGCATAGTGCTACGGCAAGGCGCTTCAACTGTTGTAATCACCGATCGCGGACCGGCTTTCATGGCAGAACTCATGGAATGCCTGCTGAACATGACCCACACTGTTCACAGGAAAACTACCGCATATCACCTTCAAAACAACGGCCTGACTGAACGCCTTAACAGAACACTAGCTGACATGATATCTATGTATGTGGTCGTCGAACACAAAAAGTGGGATGACATTTTACCATACGTCACCTTCGCCTATAACACCACCGTACAATAGACTACCAAGATTACCCCGTTTCAACCTGTTTACGGTCGTGTAGTTACCACAACACTGAACGCTATGTTACCTATAGATCAAGATGACTACCCTTCTGATCTCGATGACTATAAAGAGAGCGTAGGAGGCCTGCCAGTTAGCAAGTTACCGAATATGTGAACAACAACGAATCGATGCCGACAGCTACAACCGAGGAAGACGAGAAACACGGTATGAAGTTGTTGACAAAGTGTGGATATGGACCCCAGTACGACGACGAGGCTTGTCTGAAAAACTCATTTTCGATATTTCTGTCCTTACGAGGTAGTACATCGACTCAGTGACCTCGTTTATGAAGTCAAGCCTACAGGACATGAACATTTTAAATGACGCAATTCCACCGAGCGTGTACACATTGTGCGCATGAAACCGTACTACTACCGGTACGAAGACTAGCCATCCCACTTGCTTGCTGTACAACCATTTCACTCGTACAAACTTTCTGAGACGGAAACGCTGCCTACATTATCATCGAAAGCATCGGGGCGATGCCTCTTGAGAGGGGGGGATAATGCCACAGGAAATTACCATTGCTCCGTGCAACACGAACGTTGGGAACCATAGAAATGCTAACGGCACGAATACGAGCGACGAAGCCAGCCGCAATTCACGAGCCGGCCCCGCATGCGCCCGGTAGTCCGCTGAACAGCCAACGCGCGTGAAGAAGAAGAGAACGAGGGTGCTCGAAGCAGAGACTCACGAGGACTACCGCCCTTGGATCTTGATTGGTGTGCGTCGTTCACTTTGGGCACAAGTTCGCCCTTATTAAACCTTGTAATTAGAACATCGTTGTTGGGAGGCTGCTACATTCGTTACAATATTGTATCGAAGGCAGAAATACGGTGCCAGGTCATGTTTGCTCTGTTGAAAAGGCATAGTGACACACATTTTATGAAAGACTAGGTGGTTAACAGTCCTACAACTCCCTTGGACTGAATTGTTTATCGCGCAGGAAATTTTTCGCAATAATTTGCATTTAGGAGGCTGACATCACAAAACATACACATTTCAGTGTTTCCTTTATCAATGAATTGTACACTATGTTTTCAGCCTTTCGACACAGTATTTATGCTCCACTTGTACCACATTGGAAAGGCGCTTAAGATGAGATGAAGTTTACCCCATGCACTGGCTAATAACGGCAATACAGTAGATGCTTATCATGAGTTTTCAAAAGAATGCATCGAAAAATACAGTATACGAGGAAATGCACAATTCAAGTTTCTTGAAACATCGCCCAGCTTCCATTGGTGATATCGAAAGCATCGGCACTGGGAAATGGTACGCAATAAAAATGTATTAACATAGAGTTACAATGTAATCAGATACCCGGGCTTGCTTGTCATATATCTTGGTGCACCGTAATGCATCTTTGATCAATATTTTGCTCACGTGTTTGTAAAAAAACAGGCTTCTTAAGGCACACACTGAATGCTTCTTGCCAGGTGATAATATATACTGAATCTGCACTCGACGAACCACTACAATTTTTTTGCAATCAGACTTTTCAGATTCTGTACTCATTTTGAATAATTATTATTTTCTGAAACTGCTTTCATGGCATATTGGGCCGTTTTAATGCACTAGTGTTGACTTTTTGAATCTGATAGCAAGTCTTTTTCTGGTCACCACATGATGTGAGAATACTTGTAACATATTATAGTATAGTTGCTGACGGCCTGAGATGTGCACAAAGCAGACAATGTCGAAACAATAGCGATAGTTGTACAAAAGTTTGAGGTTGAATAAAAAGTCGTAGTTTCGACACAAGCATGATGCAACGATTTTGATAGCAACCAATTGAAATGCCACACCCAGTCCGAACAATACGGCTTCATTCACACGTGCACGATTTCTGGTTGGCGCTGGCGAGTTCTTGAGAGGCTGCCAGGAACGACCACACAGGTAGCGTCAATGAGGCATACTAAAAATGCGTAGCGACCAAAATACCTGTTCAGCAATTTTTCAGATAGCCCATGGTGGTGGATAGGACTCCAGAACCTAAGTTTTTTGCTAAGCTGATAGATGACGTGTCGGTTTCACAGATTATAACATTAGGCGTCATACCTCTGCTGCTTGGGGATGTGGATGCACGCAAGATGCCTCGCTTCTTCAGTTCGCTGAGTAAAAGCTGCAGCATTCAAATCTGCATCATTGCAGTCATGCGGTAACATGGCGTCAAGCATTCTGGTGCCTTCATGGCCATAATGAAGACTAAACGGCAATCATAGTTTTTTTGATCCAGGCTAATGTACATTCTCAATATGTCGGCAATATTCTTGTTGGGGCATTCTGTTAAGCCATTCGTTTGCGGGTGATAAGAAGTGGTATTCCGGTGGGTTGTTTCACTGAGTTCAATCAGTGTCTTCAGGAGCGCAGCTCTGAATGCTGTATCGCGATTCGTTATTAAAATTGTCGGAGAACCGTGGCTAAGAACGATGTTTTCTATGAAGAATCGTGTAGCTTTAACAGCGGTGCCGCTTGAAAAAGTCTTTGTTTCCGTGTAGCACGTAAGATAATCGGTGGCGACTATTATCCTCTTATTGTCAGCATGGGAAGTTGTAGATGGTCCTAGGTTGTCTATTCCGCTTTGGGCAAAAGGCATCGTGGCCACTCGAATAGGTTGTAATAATCTAGCTGGTTTTGGCGGTGGCGATTTGAGATATTGACAATCGAGGCAGGTACACACACAATTTTTCACAATACCTGGAAGCCTTGGCCAGTAGCATTTTAAATTCTGGCTAATGTGTTTGTGTACTCGAGGTGACCAGACGTTGGCTCTTCGTGGCAAGCACCAAGTATCTCCTCACGGATTGATGTCGGGACGACAAGTAGGTGTGTGCTTTCACTAGGAGAAAAATTCTTATAGCAAACACCACTGCACAAGCAAAATGACAGGAGGCTTCTTGCAAGTTTTCTAGAGACGCTTCTAGTGTGGTCATTCAAAACTTCAATACAGGGAAGCAGATTGCTGTCTTCCTTCTGCTTGCACTAAATCATAGTGGTGTCGACGACTCCTACAAACACAAAGTCGTCCTCGCACTTTACCGGCAACCTTGATAAGTTATTGGCTCCGGCGTGCCACCGTACGGACTTATACACGACCACCATATCAAATTCTTGAAGGCGTATGCTCCACCGTGTGAGCCGACCAGACGGGTCTTTCAAGTTGGTCATCCACCAGAGGGAATGATGGTCGCTGACAATGTAGAAGAAACAACCGAATAGATATGGATGAAACTTTATAACTGCGCATACGACAAGACAGCCCTTTTTCGTTTTGGGGTAGTTGGACTCTGCGCAGGAGAGCGTCCTACAAGCATATGCGATCACTGACTCGGCTGAGTCTTGCCACTGGAAAAGTACAGCGCCAAAACCCATGTTGCTGGCATCTGTGTGGACCATGGTAAAAACATCCTAATCAAAGTGAGCAAGCACAGGCAATGTCTGTAGACGTTGTCGGAGATCGTCAAATGCCGCTTGTTTATCGCTGGCTCATGCGAACCGAACGTCTTCACTTTTGAGGCATGTTTATGGCGAGGCTATGTGGGAGAAATCGGCAATAAACCTTCGGTAGTATGCGCAGATGCCAAGGAAATGCCCGACTGCTTTTTTTATCTGTTGGCATCGCAAATTTTCTAATGGCTGCATCTTGTCGCGATCAGGTCGAACACCTTCATGGTTCACAACAGGACCCAAGGATTGGGGCTCCATGAAACTGAAATGACATTCTCCAGTTTCAGTGTCAGGTCAGCAGACTATATTGCTCTGAATATTGCTAGCAGCCTTCTCAGGTGTTCCTCAAATGTTAAAAAAACAATGACGCCGTCAAGATAGACCAGACACGTCTTCTACTTGAGAGAATGGTATCCAATAGTCTCTGAAATGTTGCTGCAGCTAGGCACAACCCAAAGGACAAAACTTTAAATTGATAAAATCCGTCAGGCGTTGCAAAAGCCTTTTTTCTCTATCTCACTAATTGATCTCAATTTTCAAGCACCCACTTTTAAGGTTCATTGATGAAAAGTAGCGTGCATGCCTCAGCCTGTCAAGTCAATTGTCGATTCAGGGTAATGGGTATACCTCTTATTTTGTCACATGTTTCAGCCTGTGATAGTCGACGCAAAAGCGCAAGCTACCATCTTTATTTTTAACCACCACTACCGGCGATGCCGAAGGGCGTCTTGACGGCCAGTGACGTCATCATCGAGCATTTTCTTCACTTGCTCCTATTGCTTCACGCTCTTTCGGGGCAACGATGTGTCAGTTTTGCCGTATTGGCCTTGCCACCTCCTTCGTTATTATGCGGTGCTTAGTCAGTGGCATTTGATTAGCCCTCGAGGTCGATGAGAAAAAGTCTTTAAACCGGTGAAAACGATCTACTTGGCGCTGTCTCTTCACTGATGATAAATCTTTACTCACGTCAATAGGTGTTGCGGCTGATGTGGCTTGCAGGTCATCCTGTTGCACTGCACAGTATCCGCTGATTTCGGCAATCTTGGTGATGTAGGCAACTGTAGTACCTTGTGTATTGAGTCGTCACTCATTGATGAAATTCGTCAATATCACATGACATCACCCTAATAATTGTAAGGTCATTATCTGTCCTCATGTTATAATTTTTTTGCGACATTTACTCCTGATATGTGAGGACGTGAGACGCCAATGCAAAAGTTTTGCTTTTAATGAGACAGCTAAGGCTTTAGCCCTAAAAGAAGACATGACAAGGAACACCTACACTTAAATTATGCATAACCAAATTATGCGTTGTTATCACTGGCAACATTTGTGCGCCCATGTGGTTCGCGACATAGTGAAAACCTCGATAGGTGGCCAAGCACTAGTACAGACTTGTCCACGGGTGGAAAAGAGCTTGTGA
This sequence comes from Rhipicephalus annulatus, assembly GCA_013436015.1. NCBI lineage: Eukaryota > Metazoa > Arthropoda > Arachnida > Ixodida > Ixodidae > Rhipicephalus > Rhipicephalus annulatus. The sequence continues at coordinate 277,820 of WOVY01000757.1, forward strand.
GTGGTGGCAGAGGCAAAGCTGACATCTCCGATCCAAAACTGACATTGTCCACAAGCTCGTCCACAAGGCTACCAAGATGCCCAAGATAACCTGCAACAGGTGCATTAGGAAAGTGTACATGAAATGTTTTTTTTGAAAACAAGATATGAGTATCACTCCTGCAGTCTGGGCTATCAATATAAACCAAAAACATCCGCAACAATAGTTTATCAAGATATTCGGCAACAGAGTTGCAGCTACAGAGCGAATACCCCCATCACATTAGACGTTTTATTTCCATTTATAGAGAATGACAATAACATCCAATTACATTATGTAGCTACTGCACAGTAATATACATATTTATTAAAATTCACTGACTTAGGCAATAGAATGAATTCATGAAACACATTCGCCGTAGCAGTCCAACTCAATGTATACTTTTTGCCACAGACACTACTTGCATGTTGGCGTTCAGCAGTCTCCATTTGACCCGCATTCATAAAAAAACGTGTTAATAATGTTCCTCTTTCAAGGAATCTCTCATTTTAACAAGCACAGGTCCACGGAAGGCTGTCACAAAATGGTTTTATTCTCCATCTCAGTGGCGTCTGGCTCCCGACGCTGTGTGCCATAACGTAAACAAGCTGTTGTGCACAAATATGCAAGCATTCGTTTTTTTTTCTTTTATCTCACGATCAAGTCTCTTCTCGCTCGTGCACATTTTTGCTCCACAAAAACAAAATAACTAAATGCATGGCTTGCTGCGACTTCGTGTTGTTGAGCGGCTCTGCCATGTCAGCCGTGTTGCTTGTGTTTTCTGCTTGTGTTCATTCAATCGATTGTGGCTACCGGTTAAGCGGGTCTTCTCAGATTATAGTGGCTATATTTCTGAGATATCAAACTTCTGCGCTTCTTTATTTAGGGAACCCACTTGCTGCATATGTCTTTAAAAGTAAATAACTTCGCTTTTACTACTCTACAAATACCTATCGCCCTTTTTCTGGCCGTTTTCTTCTGAATAATCGACAGTGATGTCGTGAACGAATGACATTAATTTTTTCTACGTAGCACCACCACGAATCGAATGGTATTCACTGCAAAGAATGACGTTTGCACCTAATGACCTCAACACCTTTAGTGTGGCAAGGATATAACACGCAATCTCTCTACCTCTATAGAGGAATATAGTCACGGCTTCGAGTTCATAGTTGTTTATACCAATGCATATTGCCAATAATTTTTTAATTTGTTTACTAGTGCGCACAAAACACAGCATAATTTTTTGGCTAAGGCAAGTATATATGTTTAGAAAAAAAATATGAATCTCATTCAAAGAATATCACTGCGCATTACGAAAATACTTATTTTTAAAATTGCTCTTATCGTAATTGCAAAATTTCTAGTGTCTCACCTATCTCATCGGGCTTCACAATTCAGCCCATTTTGCATAGCACGAAATACGCAGAAGAAGAGAATCTGGAAAGCAGGCAGGTTTTTATATGTTACTACAACGATTATTCTACAGTGATTCAAAGTTCCAAGACTTCTACACTCAATGGAGCTCAAAAAACAGGTGACTGCACTCATGTGGGCCATGGTTAATGCAGTTTCTGCCTCTTCCAGCCACCACAAACATAACAGTTGAGTACCCTAAGAAATGAAGCCATAGCATTTACCTAGAACGAAGGATTTTTGTCTCTTGATTATAGCACTCAATTCATCGACAATATAGTTGGCAATAGAAAAGAAAGTAAAGAGAGTTTATTGTGAAAAATTATATTTTTACATCACAAGGGTTGAAAAAACAAGTTAACTGAATTTTGGCATTGAATGTTTTATTTTGCAGATCGTTGCCCTACTTTACTGCATTATGTCAATGAAGTTCTTGTGATACCTAAACTTACAGTTACACTGCTAATTCTGTTATTGTAGTGTTTATATTTGGCCTATAATCGCATATTGTTACAAGCAGTCTCTAAGCATATTTTGCTGTGCATGCTAAAGAAACAAGCGTGTGTTCTATACCTTAGGCATGTCGGTTTTTTTTCAGCTGCAGCTGTCATAAAAACATGAATACAACTTTTACACAGGTCTAACAACAAAAGGAACGGTATTGGAGAGCCCCTGCTGGCATTCGCCTGTGCAGCCATTTTCGTTCCTGCTGTGTATAGTAGATTGGAAGCAGCTTGTACATGCCACGGTTGCCTAAAGGTTTTTTCCGTAATTTAGGATGCATAAAGCCTTCAGCGATCAGTGAGCTGAGAATGTTGTTTTTGTATTACACTTTCAATTTTGCCCTCATTATGCGTGAATGCACATACCAAAAGTTGCCGGCTCTCATTACTGCGCATGCCACTGGATCGCCCTTTCTTGCTTTGGGGTGCTTCACAACCCACTGCTGCCTTCCCGGTGCAGTTCTGCGTTGCACCCTGTCTGCACTTCTATTGTAGTGCAATGCAGCAAGTTCTAACCTGTGAAAACACAGAATATCAAACGTGCACAACACTGCATAAACAATAACTACACAGAACATGCTTGCTCTTTCTTGAAAAAGCATGCCTACATGCATGCTGCAAAGGCAACACATCTATTCTACATAACGTAGAATAGATGAAATGCCTTTTTTAATGTAGTGCCTACAAGCTTGTTCTTCAGCCGGAGTATTTGTCATGTTAGTTGCATCCCAAATTATCTTTTTCTGCTTGAGACGATAGTCTATTACATGAAATTATCAAAGGAGTGGTGACAGAAAATTTCTGCTGTTTTCTGCTCCTAGTCCGTGGCTCAAGGCTCGTTAATGTGGCAGCGAAACTCATTGGTCTTCATTGCGAGAGGAATGTTTATTTGTATGCTCTTGTATTACAGCCAGAGGTGGTTTTTATTTCAAAATGTACTCTGGGGCCTATTCATGTAGTCGGGACACTTGTCAACAAACACTATAAGTGGTCACCATGAGAGGCAGTGACATATCTCTCCAGCTGCTGCTATTTTGTCAGCGTTGCTGTTTCGTCTGCTGTGTTGAGTGATGCAAGTGCTTAGTTTCTTTATCATAAAACTATGCTAATTATTTAGGACGGTGTTCCACAAAGCATCTGAGAGGAGTGTAAACATCAGTCAGAATAAACAATTGAGTCCCTTTGCAAGTCTTGTTGGTCGCTGTGATTTTGCTATTGTCTTGATCTAACTGAGGCGAGATTTTCTTTAAGGTTTAGAGCAGCCACAGCATTAGGTGGGCTGAAATGTTTCGCTTCCATCATTTGTAAAGTACCTGGTTGAGAAGTGAGGAAGGAAGTATGGTGAAATCATCATAGTGGCGCTCTGTGACAGTGTTCGTGTGTAACATGTAAGCGGAACAATATTTTGCTTAGCTGAATTGTATTTGGATTAGACACAGCTGCGTTCTAAAGGCATGTCAATCCCATGTGCATATGCATAACCTGTATGTTGCCTGCTTTATATTTGGCCTACTTATACTGATATATGTTTACATGTGAACAACAATGACTTGGAAAATATTTAGCACATGGTCACTTGAAAGTACTGTTGAGGAGTATCTGAAGAAATCGATCTACATCCACACCTTGCCAGCACCCCATAGAAAGAAAATGAGAAGCTCTTTGGATCAAACCGGTTCAGGACAGTATGGAAAGGTTCCAAACAGGATGTTTAAAATGAAGGTGACACCTGCTTGATATTCACAAGCAGGCGACTGTTGTTCACAATTCTCTACAGCTTGTCAACGGTGTCTGTATCTGGTTGCATGAAATTTAAAGATACACCATGAACAAACGAAAAACATTATAATGGGATTCAAAAAGACATTGTGGGCAACAAGCAGGCATGCACTCTTCTCGCTTGAAGTGCATTGCTGAAACACTGTCATTATTGTGAAGTTTCTAAGCATTGGTAGTGATAGCGAGAGATTATTCTGTTGGCAAAACACTTTTAAAGAAAATCCCAGTCATGCGAAGAGAAAATTAATATGCTTGATAAGTAAGTACCTGAAAAAATCCACTTCCTCGGTAAGAGATCCCCATGCTCGCAGTTGGCATACTCTTCATTATGGCCACAGTGCTTGTTCTGGACGTCGTTGAGGAAGGATAGCCAGATGGCTACTGCTAGCTCACCTCTTTTCTCGGGAAGCGCCGCTCTTTCGGCTGCAGTCCTCAGACAAAAATAAAAACAATTTATATTGGAGGTGACCCATTTCTCAATGACATTGCAGCCTCACGACCGGGATGCAGCCAAAAGTTTTTTTTCAGCCCTGGACAAAAGAAAATTAGAAATATAGGCAACTATTCAGAACAGTTACGTAAAAGCAATTGACAATTGAATCTAGCTACCATGCGTGTTAGCGTCAGATAGCAGACCACAGTTCATGGCAAAAGTTTTCTACCAATTGATGGCCTACAATGACATTCATCAGCATGCATCGGCCTGGCCACGCCCACTGCAGGGTAAAGGCCCCTCCCATGATCAACCAATCAAACTAGTCTTGTGCTTTCTGCTCCCACGTTATCCTTGCAAACTTTTTAATCTCATCGGCCCACCTAACTTTCGGTCTCCCCATCGTGCATTGGCGTTCTCCGGGCTTTCAGTCGGTCACCTTCAGTGACCAGTGGTTATTTTGCCTACGTGCTACGTGCCCAGCTCATGACCATTTTTTCTTCTTGATTTCAACTGTGATATCCTTAGCCCCGGCTTGTTTCCGGACCAACTCTGCTATTTTCTTGTCTCTGAAGGTTACACCAATCGTTTTTTCTCCATCCCTGGCTGCCGCGTCCCCGACACTCAGTGTCTCACTTTGGTGGCACACTGCGCCTGACAAACAGCCTTAAAAGGAAAACTAGTTTTAATAATGACTGATGGTTTTGAGAAAGGAGAAGGAAGCAATGTAACAACATGCCTGGCCAGTATTTTATGTCAGTAAATTGATTAAACACCTGAAAAAGAACGCACGTTATCTGCAAAAATATTGCTGGGATAATGAATAACGTCGAACCTCATTAATTTGAACAATTTGATATATATCAAATTTTATGTCCGCAACAGCATGGTTTCCATCCGGGGTATTCTACTGCCACTACAGTTCAAACACTGACACAAAATATCAACACAGCTTTAAATAGCTATAAACAAGTTTCTATTGTATTTTTTGACCTACACAAGGCATTCGACACTACCGACCACGGCATCCTTAGAAAATTAAATAACTATGGCTTTCGAAACGAAAGCTTTGAATTCTTTTCCAGCTACTTCACTCATCCTAGTCAAATTGTTTCTTTAGGTGGCATCACTTCTTCGCGAAAACCGATAAGCACAGGAGTCCCGCAGGGATCTGTCCTGGGCCCGTTGTTCTTTATATTATAAGTAAATGACCTACCACTAGTTATCAATTGTGCAGCGCTACTATTGTATGCGGATGATGCAGCTTTAATTTTTATGGGGGAATATATGCAAGAAATTGAAACAAAAACAAATGCTGAACTAGCAAATAAACTTACCGTCAACGCGAAAAAAACAAAGTACACGATAATCCATTCCCGGCATATGCCAATAAATCTAGACAGCATTCAAATAACGATAAATAATTATGCACTTGAACGCATCAATTCATTTAAATACCTTGATGTAGTTATCGACAACCATTTCCACTGGCCACCCTATAGAAAATAAGTGTGCTCGAGGTTATCTTCGGGCTGTCATGCATTGTTGCAAGCGAGGAATTATTTTGACCTTGCAATATTACGTAACTTGTACTTTTCTCTCATCTACTGTCATCTGTCCTACTGCATTGATTCATGGGGTTGAACCTACACTACATACCTGGAGCCTTTAGGAAAACTACAGAAGCGCTCACTAAGAATAATAACACACTCAATCCACGATCATCCCAGTGCACCCCCGTTCAGTAAACTACAAATTTTACCAATGGACAGTTTGTGTCAACAAAGAACAGCCATTGCCATTAATAATATCTAATGGTATAACCATCCTGTTCATTCGTCCATTCTTTGCTCCTCATTCCGCCCTACGAGGAATACTGCTGCCGGTAATTTTAACCTTGTCGCCACAGTCATGGCCGAGTGGTTAAGGCGATAGATAGTAGTTTTAACCTTCCTCCCACAAACAACGTCTATAAAGAACGGCGTCTGCAGTTCGTCGGTACGAAAATCTAAAATAGATTTCCCCAGGGTATCAAGTTGGCTGTTAACTTTCCTCTGAAAATAAAAAAACACACTTTTTTGCAATCCCTAATGTGTCTCCGTAACCCCCTTAATAGTAGCAAAATCGTTCAATTCTTGCCTATAAGTATCATTACATTCAGTGAAGGTTTACTGCGTAGTTGTTATTACTCATTGCCCTTCTTTTGTTTGTGTATAAAAATTACATGTTTCTGTTATCTTACTCAAGTTGGAGTGTCTGAATATATATGTCTGTAAAATGCCTAACCTTCTTTACTATATCCGCAATGTTTAGCATCTTGTGTCCTGGTTCAATGCCTTGTTCTATTGTTTTGCTACATGTGCTATTGTAGCCTTGTGCTATCGTTTGGATAATGTACCATTTCGTGTCGCATCATTGGACCCTATTCTAGCCTTTGAATATGGGTCCAAAAAATTTTTTATCTATCATGTTGGAATTGAAAATAAAGTGAAATGAAATGAAATGAAAAATGAATCTTAATTTGAACTTTCAAATAATTCGAACTGACGCTGTGGTCCCGTCAAAGCTATGTGTATTACAATGGGTGAAAATGCTGGTAATTCGAAAGCGTAAGCACTTGCGACAGTTAATTCGAACATACCACAGTCCAAAAATTCTCTCAGCACCACGCCCAATACCGCGGCGGCAACTTCGACACCTCTACGCTGTGCGCAAAAAAAGGAAAAAAAAGAAAAGGAGAGAAAAAGGCACGGGGGAATGTTTGCTCTCTCTCAAATGCCAATCTGCGACGCGTTGGTGCCACGTTTCTTCTTTTCCTGTCCCTGCCACGTAGAGACCCTTCTCCTTTTAACACCGTACTCGAACAGAGAAAAAAAAGAAAGATTTAGAAGCTACCGTGGAGTGTTAGCTTTTACTCAAATTCTGATCGGCTTCTCTCCGCTTGGAGACGCTATTCCTTTCTCGTCATGTGCTGGCCATGCTCCGGCTGCGGCGCAGAGGGTCGCAGCGGAGGCGCAGTCATTATCATCTTTAGTGAGTGTTGGCACTGAACATTGCCGCGTGCAACATATCTTTCAAGGAGAATGCTGAAGCTGAAGTTGAAATGCTTTGCAAACTGCATGCGAAATTGATTGACTCGCTGCAAGTCAAACAAACGTGTGCAGACGCACATCACTGATTATTTCAAATAATGACGGATGTCCTCTGATTTGTGAATAAAAAAAGCCTTTTGAAACTTCCCCCTCGTGTGTCAACTCAATGCACATGCGCCACTGCATGGTGAGCCATCAGTTCATTTAGCTTTCATTATTTCGAACTTATTTTAATTTGAACCAATTTTCGGGCCCCTTTGAGTTTGAATTATAAAGATTCAACTGTACAAAAAGTTCGCAATATGCATTCTTCATGCCAGTAATAATATTGACTGGAAGCACAGCACATCAGACATGCAAATTCCACAGGTCACTCACTATGGCCTTGCAACATTTGTACAGGCGCAAGGTAGCTACACAGTATCTCTATAAAAACCCAGGCTACATAAGTAGCGGCAGTGGCCTGAACAAGCAAACTGAAATACCGTCACAAGAACAAAATGAGGCCATATATGCCATTTTGCCACCAAAGACTATGCCAGCCATTTTGCCCTCAGCTGCACCACAGGAGAGTACAATTTCTCTGGCATGATGCTGGTGGTCAATAGTTGTCCCCCCAACATCAACGACTTTCAAAAGCCTGTGAATCAACTTCTTCAACGATCCTACGTGAGACATCTTAAGACTAAATATGCACTGAAAGAAACAGCGCACTCAACTTTAGCGATATGCCAAGCATCGATGAAGTTCGAAATATCAGGTCGATGTTGTTCCAAATGCTTGCGCACCTGGACATGTCTGTCTGTGATCAGCTCATTCACGCACACTTTCCTTCCGCCGGGTCCGTTCAGGGCTTTTTTCAATCCTTCCAGTTTCATAGTGGAACTACTCCCTATCGGAAAAATTGCCATGGTGGATACTGGAAAACATGGTGGGCGTAGCGGAAATAATAGTGGGCATGGTGGAAATTATGATGGTCATGGTGGGACGCCGTGGAAAATATGGTGGTTATGCCGAGGCATACTTGGTGGTATGGTGTACAGATGATGGGTAAAGTGGAAATGATGGTGGAAAGCAGAGGCTAGATAGTGGGCATTAATGGGACACTCTGCCCACCATTGCGATAATGCTGGGAAGCCCTAAGCATATGGTGGGTGGTGCTTAATATGGTGGGCTACATGGTGTACCAAGCTGAGAAACTCTTCCCACCATTGCGATAATGCTGGGAAGCACTAAGCAGATGATGGGTGCTGCTTGTTATGGTGGGCCACATGGTGTACCAGGCTGAGAAGCTCTGCCCACCATCGCGATAATGCTGGGAAGCAGTAAGCAGATGATGGGTGGGCTTATAATAGCGGGCAAATTATATAGTGTACCAAGCTGGGATCTGTACACTACATGTTCTACCACCATGATTTCCACCAAAGGTTAGGCCTACCGACCGAGCCCGTACAATTGTGTTAACCGTGCTTCCAGGTTTCAGAATACACAATTTCGACGATTAATTATGACAATACAGCGCAGCCATGGCATCAAGTACCCTAAATGAAGCATTTTTCATTGTGTATGGTGTCCGCTCAAGAAGCAACAAACGTCGATGCGACGCAATTAAAGCATTCCCATAGAACGTAATTAGGTGTCTTCTCACCGACAGCCGCCGGTCGCACTCGCCGGCACTTCTCTAGCTTTTGTACGAGAACTCAGACGTGGCAATTGGTATGCTTGGTGAACCAATATGATAGCGTAATGTTTCCGGCACACTGCATTCGTTTTGGCCAAGCCGTTATGTAGTTGTTGCTTTAGTGAAAGAGCTACAGCATTACGCTGGAGTGACCGTCCTCTACATCGCGCGAAAAGCATCCCAATACTCAATCAAATAAATTAGGCGGGCGTATTTATGGAATGGGCCTAGAAGCGTCATAAAGCTTGAGCAGATGTCGCCCTTTGGAACGAGTGCGAAACGAATATTAAACTTGGCAGACCCCGCCGGTAAACGGTTGCTGCTCACCAGTCTACTTGTTTTTTTTCTTGAAGTTGTGAATTGTAAAAAAAATAGCACTAGTGCCATTAACACAGTGGCAATCATTACCGGCCGCAGTTGTTTGTGTTTAATAAATGTGCAATTTTTAGTAGCAGGTGTAGATCTTGTCTATGTTGTGTACACGACAAACATAACTTAGGTTGAACAGTAAGTTTGTATACCAACTAATTATTTAACACACAATCAACGTCATGTTGGTGTGGCGCAGTGGTTAGCGTCTTCGAATAGGAATCCGCAGGTTGCATGTTCGATCTTCTGTGGCGCCTTATTTTTATTTTTTTTACGGGATGTGTGTTTTTATACTGTTTTTATAGATTTCTTTTTTGCTTTTTGTGGCAGCTTGTCACGGTAATTCTGACGTCATTTCGCGCTCAGGTGTTGCCGGCACTGCAGCACCCACTATACCCACCATGCACCATGGTGGGCGTTTCCCACCATTCACCCACTACATTAATCTACTATAATGGTGGGTGGTGGTTTACACCATGCCCATCATTCGTTTTTTTCCGATAGGGCTGGTGACCTCATTTGACTGTAACGGGAGGTCAACAAGAAAACAAAAGGTTTAATCCCTGATGCAAATATTCGTTACAAACGTAAACAAAGAAATTTTTTTCACCTGCACAAGTTGATTGTCAATTATGCGAGTCAGTGATGTGTCTAGCAGTCAGTATGTATCATACTTGGCCCTGTACCCTGGTGAGTCAGAAAGGCTGTCACTTGCGAGCTGGACACCAGTCCTCATCAGCGAGTTTAACAGTGAGTGTTGTTCTCGCTACCACAGCTTAAATGAGAAGGAAACATATAATGATAACCAGAATATGATTATGAGGCATAGCTAATGAACGGTAGCAAAAATTATGACCATATTGGGCTTTTGTTTTTTCTATGCGTTTCTCAGCGCACAGACATTTAAAAATTCGGCTTTCATGAAATATGCCTCCTGCGGCAGGGATTCAAGCTAAGGACATTTGAGTCAGCCTTTACTATTAGCACTACACCACTGTGGTGGGTAAGTGAACGAAGGGTCCGTCTGTAAAAAAATGAGATTAGGTCTGGTAAATTTTATTTACCGATCTCATCGGTACATAATATTTTCATTCCCAAAATAAATTTTTGAGCATTGATAGATCGCTTCCAATAATAATTTCATGGTGTAAAGGCATCTTGTTAGCCAGCGGTCTTCAAGAGAGACTGTGCCAACCTGAAGGATGGCAGGAGCACCACAGCAGACATAATCTTATTGGCTTCACGAGGTTTTGCGGCACGAAGAAATCTTCCATGTCTCTTTCAAAGCTATGCATAACTCGCAGCTTCACTTTTAAGGCACATTTTCTCCTTTCTTTGTGTTTGCTATACGTTAGAAGATACAGGGCACCATGATCCGGTCAATCAATATTTTTTACCAAGCCCAGTCTTACTATTTTTTACAGACAGTCCCTGTGTAAATGAATATAAAAAGTATCTTCTAAGCACAGACATAAAGCCAGAAAAACAGGCAAGAACCTTAAAGCAATACATCTACACTAATGACCAATATAGTGCCCTCAGATGGTTCATTTTGCTTATGACTTAGGATTGAAATATACTGTAGAAATTTATTTTAGTGACTAAATGCAAGCCAATCTTGATGTTTGAAGTTTCATGGGCATCATAGAACCACAGAAAAATCATGCTGACCTAATGCCCAGTAGGGAACAAAATGTCCCTCTGTAGATGGTGGTATGAACGCAAGCTCAAGCATGCAATGCCCGAAGTTTAGAGCAGCCGCAAGGCCTGAGTTGGACTTGAGCTAGTAAATAAAATAGCAGCAGCAAAAGAACTATTACCTGTAGCAAAGCGTTGCCTCTTTGGCTGGCTGTGCCACCACAAAATGAGGCCATCTTGGCATGTTGATGTCATCACGGCAAGTGAGCCGAATACCTGCACAATCGTAGACACAAATCCAAGGTATTTGATATATAGCAAAGTGTTGAACATTTGATAGATAGCATTTGATATATAGCAAAGTGTTGAACATTTGATATATAGCAAAGTGTTGAACATTTGATATACAGCAAAGTGTTAATGTATAATACCTGCTGTCAATGAGCTATCCTTTTATACTTTTTTAATTTCTTCGCATTTACATTACTATTCCTTCTAGTACTCTCTCCTCCACTTTCTTTGGCATCAGAGTCGGTTACTTCACATTAGTACGGTTAATGCTCTGATATTACAAAGCTACCGGGTAGAGATCTGTTTATGAGTGAATGACGTCCACATGACTGTTATTGTCCACAATAATCACTTAGTAATCATCATGCATATATTGAATGAGTTGTGGCAAAGTCACATAGATCATTCAGAAATGGTTGATTTTGAAGAAACTTGCTATCAGGCTTGGACGATAAAAATTATTTCCACACCTGTACTGACGAGTCTACAGGAAGAAGGAATGTTCTGCAAAACTTTGCAAGATGCACCATGTTTTCTTCACACACGGTGAACTTTCGAGGACATGGTGCGATGGGAACACTATAAAGCAAATCGATGTTCCTTTTGACACAACTGCCTTGCTTCTATTCAGCTTTTTTTTTGCTTTGCCCTCAAATCAGAGAGCCCTTAAACGAATTAGCACACAAAACTATTAGACTATAAAGAGTCTGCTGTACGCTTTCTCAGTACACAAGGATGTTGAACACAAACGTTTGGACACAGCAAGCATAGATACATAATATTTGCTTCCCAAAAGGCGCCTAGATACTCATTGTTACGATTTAGACCTGTCCACAGCTACCACAACTGGTGCCGATATCACTAAGCTGGAAGCCTAATGAAAGATTGAGTGACATCATAGAGCATTGCATTGAGTGTAACGAGCAAGGATCCCCAGTTCCACCTCACTGGGCAAGCCTGCAGAGAGGATCGTCTGTGAACCTGCACATAGCCAACTAGGGCAAGTTCACTAGAATTTAACAAAGTGCTTTGCTAGGTCACTTGTACCTCCTAAGGTGACTCATAGCATGATCGAGTGCAGATGATTTTTGGATGGTTGCTTGCAAGAGAAGACAATGCCGCACTATTTGGCACACATTAGTAGGCTATGTTTTCGATACAGTGATACTCCTGTCACACTTAGTGATCAGAAACGAGAAGTCATTGAAAATGATATTGACATAAGAAATAGTTTATCAAAAATCTTTTAACCTTAACGTGCTCATCAGAACTTCTGGAGCAATAACAAAAAGCTTGAAGCAAGAAATGACCAAGCAGTGTAGTTCATGTCTCAACATTTTTAGGCAGTAGAAATAAACGTAGAACTTGAAATGATAATATTGTAGTGAATAAGAAAGACGTTGATACCATCAGGTCAGCTATCATCAGCACAAGAAGAAGGCACGAGATCGGCGATCAAGCACCGTGATCTGGGTTCGCCTGCGTTCCTTTAGAGCTACCACCCGCTTGCTCAGTCCTTCAATAAACCCCCTTTACATTTGGTGAATCACGCTGGGTAACTGCATCACCTACACCCTGGAACTCCGATCCCGCACCCTGCCGTCGACCATGCAAGTTGACGCTGCCCAACAGAAAGCACCTCTCGCGGCTCCTACTTGCCCCGGCCTGGTTCACCAGCGAGACCCCCCGATCTTTTCGGGCGCCGAAGACCAGGACGTCGAGGACGGGCTGTCGTCCTACGAAAAAGTCAGTGGACCAAACAGGTGGGATGACGCTGCTAAGTTGAGCACCGTCAACTTTTACTTGGCTAATGTGGCGAAACTGTGGTATACAAACCACGAATCCGAGTTCGAGAACTGGGCCACTTTCAAGCAGGCAATATCCTCTGTTTTCGGTCGCCCTGCCGTGCGGAAGTTGCGCGCCGAACAACGCCTGCGCTCACGGGCACAAGAACCTGGTGAAACGTTTACCACCTATATCGAAGATATACTCGATCTCTGCAAGCGCGTCGATGCCGCACTGAGCGATAGTGCCAAGATCCAGCACATTATGAAAGGTGTTGATGACGACGTCTTTCAAATGCTCCTGGCAAAGTCTCCTGGCACGGTGTCTGAAGTGGTAACTCTGTGCCAGAACTACGACGAATTGCGACGGCAACGAGCGCTCACCCGTCGTCCATTTCAGCCTAACCAACCACTCGCTGCACTGGACGTCGTACCTGACCACTCCCACCTTCTAGCGCAAATGAAAGACTTTGTGCGTGAGGAGGTCGCACGTCAGCTTTCCTTCCTGCCGTTTTGTCAGCGCCAAGAGCTCCCGCAGCAGCAGCAAGAGCAACCACCGACACCGTTAGCTCCCATGCTCCGACATGCACTTCAGGACCAGATTGCCGAGGCTACGCCAGTGCCCTTTCAGCAGCAAGTTGTCGCCGCGCCTCTTACTTATGCTGACGCAGTAAAGAGGCAGCAGCCACACCAGCCCTCGCCGTTCAATGGACTGCCGCATGTCACCGCTCCTACTCAGTCTTCCGTCGCATGGGCTCCTCCCCTCGCTACCACAGCCTCGACTCAGCCGTATGCCGCGTGGACGGCGCCCCTTGCTGCAAATGCCTGGCGAACGCGCGATACCCGGCCGATCTGTTTTGCGTGCGGTGGACCTGGCCATATCTCCCGATACTGCCGTCGTCGCGTGCCCGCCTACACAGACGTCCGACCACGAAGCAATTACATGGACCGACCACCTTTTGGTTATGAAAGTTCGGATCGTCAGTCAAACACGTCTTCCCGTGACTATCCGGCAACTTCGTCTTGTCGCTCACCTTCACCCAATCGACGCTCCTTGTCACCCATGCGTCCACGACCAGCCCCTCAAAATGAGGGAAACTAGCCGTCGCAGTTCAAGGGGCAAGAACTGCGCTATCGAAATGTTCAAGTCCTCGCACCTTGCCATCAAATATCGTCGAAGTTTTTCTAGACGGCGCCCATGCATACGCTCTTGCGGATACCGGTGCCGCTGTGTCTGGTAGAGACGCCAAACTTTGCCGCAAGCTCCGAAAGGTGACCACACCGCTTGATATGTTCTTACGTGCAGCAAATGGAGAACCTGTTCGACCTATAGCCGCCTGCCCTGCCCGACTCAAAATTGCGGAGGACCACTACATTGTTGAGTTTATCGTCCTTTCCTCGTGCTCTCATGACATCATACTTGGCTGGGATTTCCTATCCCGTAAACGTGCCGTTATAGATTGTGCCCGTTCCGAACTTGAACTGCTTCCGTTCTTCGACCAGCCCTACGACCACACTAATCAAGCCGCGCACAAGCTAGTTGTCAAAGAAGACACTGACATTCCACCGACAACAGCTGTTTTGCTTCCTGTGGTCTCCGACGGCATGCGTGATGAAGTAGCATTTTTCGAGCCATCACGCCTCTTTCTAAGTCGAAACCACTTCTGCTCCCTTATTCAGCCCTCTCAATTTCTAATGGAGCCAGTGCTCTCTGCCTTACCAATCCCTTTCGCATACCATCAAACTGTTTAAAGGCGAGTCTCTTGGAGACGTACAGCCCATTGATAACGGACAAATTTTTACCGTGCCGCAAGAATCATCTCAAAGTCACCTCGCCGCCGTCAGTGCTCTTAACCACTCTCATCTACAGGCTTCAAAAGTGTTCGATTCGGCGATCGCAGAAGGACTGTCACCATCTGAACGATCTGAACTCCTCCAACTGCTGTACCAGTACCGCGAATCTTTCGATGTTGTTCAACCTTCACTTGGCCGCACTTCTACCACTCTACATTACATCGATACCGGCTCCCATGCGCCACTACGACAGCGACCATATCGTGTTTCTGCGGCAGAACGCCAAGTTATTACCGAACAGGTGAACGATATGCTGCAACGTGGCGTCATTCAACCTTCACAAAGTCCATGGGCCTCACCTGTAGTGCTCGTTAAAAAAAAAGGATGGTTCCGTTCGCTTCTGCGTGGATTACCGGCGCCTAAATAAGATCACTCGAAGAGACGTGTATCCTTTACCCAGGACTGACGATGCTCTTGATACTTTACAAGGTGCCGAGTTTTTTTCATCATTAGATTTGCGCTCAGGGTACTGGCAGGTCCCCCTTGCAGATGCCGATCGACCAAAAACAGCCTTCGTGACACCGGACGGTCTGTATGAGTTTAATGTCATGCCCTTCGGCCTCTGCAATGCGCCTGCCACCTTCGAGCGCATGATGGACTCGGTTCTTCGGGGTTTGAAATGGCAAATCTGTCTCTGCTATCTCGACGATATAGTCGTCTCTGCGCCAGACTTTAGAACACATCTCGAGCGCCTCAAACACGTCCTCACGTGCCTGAAGAATGCTCAGCTCCAACTCAACCTCAAGAAGTGTCACTTCGCTGCTCGGCAACTTACGATTCTCGGGCACGTCGTATCAAAGGACGGTATACTTCCAGACCCGGCTAAGTTACGTGCTGTCGCCGACTTCCCCAAACCAACGACTATGAAGCAGTTACGGAGCTTCGTGGGGTTATGCTCCTACTTTCGCCGGTTCGTGCGCAACTTCGCCTCTATCATTGCGCCTTTGACCGAACTTATAGGCAGCACCACTGATATTTCGTCATGGTCTTCCGAGTGTGACCAAGCCTTCTGTACTCTTCGTCGTCTCCTCACTTCGCCACCAATACTGCGTCACTACGATCCTACGGCAGCAACTGAGGTCCACACCGACGCCAGTGGTGTCGGCCTCGGTGTGGTTCTCGCGCAACGCAAGCCTGGATTCGCCGAGTATGTCGTCGCCTACGCCAGCAGAACTCTTACCAAGGCTGAATCAAACTACAGCGTCACCTAGAAGGAATGCTTGGCGATCGTTTGGGCGCTTGTCAAGTTCCGCCCATACCTTTATGGCCGTGCTTTTGATGTAGTAACGGACCACCACGCATTATGCTGGTTATCGTCGCTTAAGGACCCATCAGGTCGTCTTGCCCGTTGGGCTCTTCGGCTTCAAGAATATGACATTCGCGTGGTATATCGTTCTGGCCACAAGCATGCCGATGCTGATGCACTGTCACGATCTCCCCTATCCCCGGACATCGCATCTGTTTCCTCGGACAACACGTTGTCAGCGCTTGACGAGGACACCATCTCTTCTGCACAACGCAATGACCCATGAACCGCTTCGCTTCTTGACGCGTTATCCGAGGCACCGACACTTCCAACCACTCGAACCCTGCGCCACCAGGCTCCGCACTTCAGTATTCGGGATGGCCTTTTGTACCGGCGCAACTATTCAGCAGATGGTAGGAAATGGCTACTAGTCATTCCCCGAATGCTGCGCTCTACCATCTGCGCGTCGTTTCATTCCGACCCGCAATGTGCTCACGCCGGTGTTTTCAAGACCTACGAGCGCCTACGAAAAAGGTATTACTGGCGCGGAATGTTTACCTTCGTCCGCCAGTTCATTCGCGGCTGCCACGAATGTCAGCGGCGGAAAAGCCTGCCACATCCTGCAACAGGTTCATTGCAGCCACTTCCATGCCCAGACCGCCCATTCGACCGTGTAGGAATTGACCTCTACAGACCACTACCATTAACAAAGGCAGGCAACCGATGGGCTATCGGGGCAGTGGATCATCTAACACGGTACGCTGAAACTGCTGCTCTCCCCACAGCTGCAGCACAAGACGTCGCAACTTTCATACTCAATCGTTTTGTGCTTCGTCATGGTCCTCCTCGAGAACTCCTCAGTGACCGAGGGCGTGTTTTCCTCTCCGATGTAATACAAGCACTTCTTCAACAGTGCCATATGGTTCACCGGAAGAGTACAGCCTACCACCCACAGACGAACGGCTTGACTGAGCGGTTTAATCGTACTCTGGGGGACATGCTCGCTACGCATGTCGCCTCTGATCAAACAAACTGGGACCTCGTTCTCCCATTTGTGACATACGCGTATAACACCGCTACGCAAGTCACTACCGGGTTTTCCCCATTTTTTGTCCTGTACGGTCGCGAACCATCACACACCATCGACACTTTACTGCCATACTCGCCAGATCCCTCCGAATACAAGCCTGTCTCGGAAGCCGCTCGTTACGCAGTTGAGTGCCGCAAGCTAGCCAAGCGGCTTACTACATCCGACCAACAGCGCCAAAAGCAGATCCGTGACGACGACCATCGTTCTGCACCTGGAACACTTGTATGGCTTCATGTACCGCCCTGCGCCCCTGGTGTATCACCCAAGCTACTCTCCAATTATCATGGTCCCTACCGCGTGGTCGAGTGTACTTCACCCGTGAACTACGCCATTGAACCCCTCACGCCACCGAGCGACGGTCGTCGGCGTGGACGTGATATTGTTCACGTAAACCGTCTGAAGCCGTACTTTGACCCGCTTGTCCCCACGTGTTAGATCGCCAGAATGGCTTCAACTTTTTCGCCGGGGGTAATTGTAGTGAATAAGAAAGACGTTGATACCATCAAGTCAGCTATCATCAGCACAAGAAGAAGGCACGAGATCGGCGATCAAGCACCGTCATCTGGGTTCGCCTGCGTTCCTTTAGAGCTACCACCCGCTTGCTCAGTCCTTCAATAAACCCCCTTTACAATATGAACACTCACTTTATAATCAGGCTTTCTTGAGAAACTTTTTATGATTTATGACCTCCAGCTATATGTGTATGCTAGGAGATGGTAGAGATTTTAACATGCCTGTAAGCAATGCATAGAAAGAAATGCTTACTTCGAGAAACCATGCAGAGTTACGGTTCTATGTTCGCATAACTCGTTTCATAAGTAACATCCATTGGATCATACAGAAAGCTCAGTGAGGGTTCTTTCTGGTTCTGGTTCTGGTGGTGGCTGTGGTGTTGAGCACTCAGGCAGCCTGTCTTCTGGAAGCAGCATGTCGGCAAAATCACACTCCGTCTGGCATTCTGTGAGAGAAAGGAGCTGTCGATGAGTAAAAGTTCTTCCAGATGTAAAGTGAACAACTCGTTAGAAGTTAACACATCCCAGAAAGTGATGTCATACATTATTGGCAAAATCGTTATTGTGTTTGTTGACACTGTGATTATTAGTGACACAACGGACGTTTTGATCGGCAACTGCAACAAACTTTCTCGTTTTGCGGACTTATACCGCCTCATGAGGTGCTCACCCAAAGAAGCCCTGCAGCACAATTCGAACATGTCTTTTACACTGGTTCTCCTGGTGTAGAGCGCGGTGATAAATGTAATTCATGGGATAAACTACTTTGATTGAAGACTACAGCGACACACATCCGCTATTTTTGTTATGGGAAGTGACGTCATGTCATGTTACAGTGGTGAAACCGGCGACATTGAATGTTAGCTTTAGATTAGCTTAATGCAAAAAGTAGTGGGAAATAAAGTTGTTGCAAAATTGTTTCGTGGCCTTTTTAGATGACCCAATACAAATTGAGGCTGAAGTTAAACAGTCAATAGCACGGGAACACAACAGTGCAGAAAAGACATGCATTCAATAATAGGTATAGTTGTGGCACTGCTTCTTTAGCACTTGCAAAAAAAGCTCTAGATTTAAAAAGTGCCCCGCCCTCACACACAAACACATCACGTCTTCTGCTTCGGAACATAACACAATGTAACAATATTGGCTGCATGTACATTAAAAAAACATCCTATCATTGCAGTGATCAGTTCACAGTTACGTACAAAACATACGCAAGGTAAAATTTGAAGTTTATCATTAGCTGCTCATTTCTGTAAAAACAATACAAAATTTTTTGGTTAGATCTTAAACTTTGAAAAAATAACCTGAACAATCAATACACAGCTACATACAATGATCAAATTAAGCTGAAGATGTGATGATGCAATATTTGTTTTTTCTCAATAATGCTGGCTTTCATATACATTTCAAGGCAGGCTTGCAAGTTCTCTCCTTGTTCACAATATGCGTACCCACATGTTGTAAAACACAGCTCTTCAACAAAAAATTCATAGCCAAGTGTTTGCAAAGAAGCCACTATTTTCATTCCCACCTCCACACTACAAATTGCTTTGCTCATGTGCCATAATATGTACCTTTTTGTGGCTCTCAGTTACAAAAACAATGCGTATGAAGTGTCAATCAAATTTCTAAGAAAACCACATGTTTCTATGGTAATGGGTTGTGTGTGACCCTATTATGAAAGGTGCCAAAACAAAAGGAAAACATGCGTTACTTTCAACAATGTTTTTTTCTAGATGTGCTGGCGTTGGACAGTACATAGCTCTGAGGTATTTTTTCTCCTAATAAGTGTAGCTGGTACTACTGGGAATGAACACGTGTCTTTTGTGTAAGCATTCAAGCATCATAAGCCTTAAACCATACAGGTGGTAGACGTCTCATGCCGACAAGCATGGACAGGCTGTCAACAACATGATAAACTCGACAAGATGGAGTTGCACCAGAATACATTCATTCTTCATATCTCATGTCAACTCATTGATGCTTACTACGCTTGCATGCCTGTTCATCTTGCATTTACGGCAAATTTAAGATATGTTGAAGCATTCTATACGCACCAACAGTCTGGTTTGAACTTCCTGTCTGTGTGCCACAGCTGCGCATTTTAGGACGAAGCGACACTTGCGTGGTCTTGAGGAACACCTGCACAGTGCACTGTGTCTGGCTGTCGCATGTACTGTGTCCAGTCGTTGCTGACGCTCCCCATGGTGATGAGATGTCGAGGAGATATTCACATGCTGAATCAAGAGGCGAAAATCACAGGAGTCAGTCTCATGGCAAGTTTACTTAATCACATGTGCAGTTAGAAAGCAAGGCTACATGTCACATGGTTACCACTAAATGTCAGCAAGTTGTTCATCAGGTGCCTTGTTCATTAACTTGCACAGGTACAGAGAGGCAATTAAAATTATCACAACATAAAATTTAAGATAAATGATAAAGTGCTGTTTGGTTAAAGATGCATTTTAGTGTGGTAATCAGTGATCATGCTTATCCTCCACTAACCCTCTCTAATTTAAGTTAGTTTTCACCACTTGGCATATGTGCGATGACGCTTACATTAAAGCAGACAAGCGAAAATTGAATACCTTTGCTCAGAGATGTCTCTTCCATTACTATTTTCTCGCAGGCATTAACTTCATCGCTGCCAGGTTCAGCCACGTGCTACGCACACCAACCAATAAGCCAGCATTAGCGCCACTATCAACAAACACGCCTTCAGCTAACACACTCAGTCGTTACACAAACCTGGCGCTTCGGCGCAGTTGCTGCTCTCTCAGGCTCCAGGAGACCTTACACCGCAGCAGGGTACACCATCGGCACGGCACCGGGCACCAAAACCCGCTAGAGCGGAATACCGAAGATGGAAGCGTACTTGGACGTCCCAGCGGAAAGCGTCCCAGCAGAAGTGCAAAGAGCATAACAAGCTCATCTTTTTTGGTTGCCAGTAAAGCTGCCCGGTAGCCCAAACGAATTCTGTCAAGCTTTTATGTTGTTCGTCTCGAGGAAACTTGTGAAAACTCACTGGGTCACCAAATTCTTGGGCAGAAGTCTAGCACACAATAGCATACAGGCATGGTCGCTACTCGGGCAACCCACCGGATGCATTCAGCACTCGAGCACGCTGAATGCCTTCGCAGGTTTCGATGCGTACCACGGCCAAGAAGCGATCGAAAGTTGGCGAGTAATACAGCAACCGATGCTTTGCCAGTACGTAGTCTACGCTCGTTTTGGAGATAGCGCAGGTCACTTACGTCACTACAGATCTGAGGAGACGTCAAGACAACTGCCGTTGCTTCTCCTATTATGAAACGTCTGTGTTGCTGCGCAAGCGATGGGCCTAGATCGTGAGCGTAAGAATTCAGCTACACCTTTAGAATCTAATTAAAATATATTCTACGCGTTCGTTGTGTCAGACCTTTCGTGTGGGAAGTCCTTGCACATAGAGAAAACCCACAACAGGCTTAAAATGGCCTTGAAATTCGGTGGCATCACCCCTTTAAACGCGAAGCTTAAGGGTGTCGCAATTTTTTGGAGGAGAAACTGCGTGTCGTCGTAAGTGTCACAATTCCTCCTGCACGCTGTTCAAATTTACTGACTGTTTATATAGAAGACATTTCAGTTGATGCACTCGTGGAACTGGAGCTGCCATTTTGATCATTGATTGCGAACTATGTCCTCGTCTACGAAAAGTGCACCATATGTTAGTCCGGTGTTATGTGGTGCTAACGACAATGAAATTTAACCTATTGCACAATGCACTATTTGTTTCTCCTCGACAAAACTTGCCATCATATACAACTTCTTGTGCTTTCTTCATGTGCTTATCCAAAAATATAGTTACGACGAAAGATGTTTGACGAGGGACTGACGAAAAGGAGCTGAATGACTGCCACCTGGCACCGATCCACTCGCAAGACCAGCGCTCTTCGTACTCCTCTTCTCTTTTTCCTTCCTGTTGCGTTAATCTAGAACTCCCCCCCCCCCCACCCGACGAAGCCCGCCGGGCGAGTAACGGCTACGTGAACGTGGAGTCGCGTGGGTGAAAGTGTTTTAGGCCCGCGACGTGAACAAGTTGCGTCTGCCGATAACGGTAGCCATGATTGAAGAGACGAGCTATGTATATGTCGAGTACGTCAGGTCACTGAGGTGATCAACGATGACGAAGAAGCCGATGTAACGGGCCAGAAACTTTCGACACATGCTATGCTTGCGAAACGGCGTCCAGAGCCAGGATATGTCGCCTTTGTCGTAAGATACGTCTTTGTGCCATGAATTGTAGGTGATCTTAAAACGGCCTTGGGATTTCGACGTGCGAAGTCGAGCTACACACCCTGCTTCTGCGCGGCAAAGAGTTTGAGCAATAGAAAGGTCCACGTGAGTATGAAATGGCAGTATGGTGTCAAGGAAGAATCAGGGTGGTCGAACGTAAATGGGGTAGAAGAGGCTGTGGCCAGTGGCTTAATGCCTTGCCGAGTTGTAGGCGTACGTAATATTGAGGAGGATGTAATCCCTATTCTCGTGCCTTGAATCGACGTGCATAGAAAACGTATTGGTGAACGTTCTGTTCGTGCACTCCACGAGACCATTTGTCTGCAGATGATAAGGGGTCGCGTGGCGAAATTGGCAATCACTGAGACGCAAGAGCTCTTCGACCACGTCGGCAACGAACTGGCGTCCACGATAACTCACAATAATGTGAGATAGTCAATGGTGAAGTATGACTGTCGACAGGTGGAAGCTCGAAACATCGATTGCCCTGGCTGTTGGCATTGCTGTGATCTTCGCATAATGCGTCAGGTGATGGACACAAATGATGACCCAATGGTTGTGGTTTGATGAGCGCGGGAAAGGGCAGACAAGATCCACTCGCACCCTTTCAAAAGGTGTTGAGGGTGAAGCAATCTGATCGGGGCAGTGTTCGCGCGGTTGAATTGTTGGCAGCTCTCACAAGTGGCCACATACTTTCCTATAGGCTTTCTCATTTTAGGCTAGTAGAATCTACCCTAAATGCGGTGATGTGTTCTGGCGAAACCCATGTGTCTGCAGTGGTCCCGTCATCGTGCATAGCATGAAGCACGTCTCATCCGAACTTTATGGCAACCACTAATAGTAAGCGTATAGTATCAGCCACGTAATTCTTTTCATAGAGCAGGTCATTTTGCATAACAAAACCATTGTTGTTTGTCGGTTGAGCAGCTGAGTCGAAAAGAGCATCTAGTGTGCGGTCGTCACGCTGTTATTTTCTGAAGATGGTGATGTCGGGGAAACGTGTATTCTCAATGGAGGCTAACCCCCGAATGCAGAGATGTCACTTGGCCGCGTCTTCGACTTGACTTGAGTAAGTTGGCGCGAAGCAAGCAGCGGACTTGAAAACGGCCAAGTCGGCCTTCACGTTTAATAGATGCTCAGGCTGTCTTGCTTGGTGAAGTCAAGAACGACCTACATTGCAGAAGCACGCTGCTCGCCTGTTATCGAGAATAATTCTAAAGTTGTGTGCGTAAGGCACGTGTCAAAGCAAAAAAAAAAGTTCGTATATTTCAAAATACTTCTATGCTCAAAGTGCTAAAAGCACGTTTTTTGTTTAGCTGCTACCGAATGCCACATGACGCCCACGTGATGCCCACCGAGCCGTGACGCGCAGTGTTGCTTGCGGAAAGCGTCCTTTTTCACCTTGTTTCAGTGGTCGTCCAGAGGAAGCGCGTTTCTCTGGCTGTTCATCATTAATCGTATTTTGCTGTCGAACGCAGTGGGGTGTACATGCCCAATTCTGGTCACAACTGTTGACAAAGCATACTGATTTCTCTTCATACTCGCATTTCTATTCGCCTGTGGACATGCCTGTGGCGGGCTACGTTGTAGTTACACCTTAATAAAGAAAGCAACAATTACTGGAAACACAGTGTACAAAGTCTCTGTGCACACCCATGTGGATGCCCTAACATGACAGGAAAGGTAAATAAAATCGGAGATGCTAATGGTTTGCCTACATTTATTGGGAGGAGAAAAAGTGCGGATGAGGATCGTGGGCTTCTGCGGCACTTTTTTTCTAGAGGGGGTTTGTAATAGTAATATTTATGTACTTTTTATTTGGTGTCTGTATTGTCATTAGCAGGATTCACAGCAGAGAGCATAAGTGTTTTAAATGCTGGGTTTGGTATTATGAGGAATGCCATATGGGAGGAGCCCAGAAATTTCGACCACCTTGTATTCTTTATCGTGCATACATACGGGACAATATAAGGCTATGATCATTTTGTCTCCACCAAAATTCGACCACCGGGGTGGACGGGTAGGGGGATACAAATTTGTTTGTCGTGTTAGTGAGGGGCAGGGGGAGGGCACGATCGCGGTCAGCCTCAGGATGTCTGCTGGTAACTTTGTCAAGAACAATGAAAAGTGCACAGGCCTGCGAGGTGAACGAAGGGTTCATTCACCCTTTTCTATTGCACAGCTACGGAGAAATCTAAAGAAAGCCTTCGTGTCTCTAGGAAAAAAAAGAAACTCGTTCTGTAGTCAGTGGAGAAACCCTGAGTAGGAGCAGCTTTTTTGACAAATTTTGGTAGCCTTATGCTAGAGATGTCTGTCATTTTTTTTTCCACCCCACACGGCTGCACCAAACGAGACAAAAATTCCTGAAATGTCTGCTAGGAAATGACCTTTGGGGAAAGCAAGGCTCACCGCCGCCGCGTGTCACATTTCTGAGCGAAGTTGTCGAGCCGAGGAGGAAGGACTATTCGCTCCGAGATGTCGCAGCTAAGTATGCTATCGTCCCAAGAGACACCTCAACGCAGGATGGTACCACGCTTCATTGAAGACGAAAAGACGGTGACAGCGAAAAAAAAACGTAGAAAGAAATTGCCAAGCGCTACAATTCCACTCATGGAATCACTCGGCGCTACTACCTGCAGCTCAAGATGTGCTAAAATAACCTCACATAAAAATGAAAAGAGGAAACTGCCGGAGAAAAGAGAAAGCGCCATAAAACTGGTAAGCTGAATATGTTATGCCTGACTGGCTCACTTTTGATTTGCCACATATATTGTAGTCGGTAGAAATGCGAGTGCTGAAAGCAGAAAGTAATGAACATTAGATTTTACAGTGCATGGCGAAAAAAATAACCACTCAAAATCAAATTTCCTCGAAGAACGGTCTTTAGGTTGGCGTGTAACATGCATGATCAGTGCAAAGTGTTTTCGAGAAACCTATTAAGATGAATTTGTAGACAACTGACGTATTTGGGCTTTTTACGAAAGAGGCATATAAGCACGCTTATGTTTCTTCTGCGCAATGTTCTGCTATTTTTTCCTTAAGTTGAGCCAAGTAAACTACATTGCACTCAACATAGGAGAGAGAAACATCAACACCGCAGTTTTTTTGTGTGTGCAAGACGTTTATAAAAACTTGCTTCATTCTGCATTGAAACTTTATTTCTAATTAGGAGGGGGATCGGCGCTTTCCGCCATGGCTCCTATTTACGAATAATTTGGGTCAATTGCGGATCACATGGCAATAATGGTGGAGAATGCCTTTGATTCTGATGCCACAGGGTACCAGCCCCCCGTTGCGAGTCTCCCTGTCTTGAGTAGTGACAGGCAATGTCTCATGAACCTGTAGAGAAGCCACATTCGCACCCGCTTAGATTATGGGGCAGTTGTTTATCAGTCTGCGACTCAACGTGCTCTTAAGATGCTGGACCCCATGCACCATTTGGTCATCCGCCTTTCTACGGGTGCTTTTCGCACAAGCCCCGTAGAAAGTCTTTACGTTGAGTCAAATGAGTGGTCGCTTCATCTCCAGAGAACTTACATGTCCTTAGTATATTTCTTTAAGGTGAAATCAGACAAGAAGCACCCTTTATACTCCACTATTAATGATTTATCGAGCTCCATATTGTTTCAAAACAGGCCTTCAATAAGGCCGCCCTACTCAGTTCACCTCACGGGTCTATCTGAGGAAACTGGTGTCTCACTGGAACACAGTTTATTGGCTCCTGTAGCATACCCGCCACCTTGGCAGTGGAACACTATAGAATGTGATGTGTCTTTCCGAGAAATTACAAAACACGCACCCATTGCCCATATCCGAATATACTCCCTCTAACTTCAACACAAATACATACGTCCTGAGTTTTTTACAGATGCCTCCATTTCTATCTCCTCTGTGTCCTACGCTGATGTCGGGCCATCCTTTTCGGATGCTGGCCCTCTTCATCCAGAGACAAGTATCTTCACAGTGGAAGCTTATGCAATGCTTGTGGCCACTAAACACATCAAACAACTACAACTACAGAAAGCAGGAATTTATACGGAATTCTCAGTGTGGTGATGGCTCTGCACACTCTTGAAAAACAAAAAAACCCTATCCTCGTCTCACTTTACTCCATTTTATGTACACTTTACACATTCAAACAAACATGTTGTAGTGTGCTGGGTGCCAGGCCACAGTGAGATTTAAGGCAACGTGTTGGCGGATCAGCTTGCTGCATCCATCCTAGAAAGCATTGCCAGTACACCCATATCAATCCCGGCCATTGATCTTAAGCCGTCTCTCAAACGAAAGCTCAGAGACTACAGGCAGAGCAAGTGGAATAGACACACACAAAACAAACTACACATTATTAAGCCACACCGTGGTCATTGGCTGCCAGTATCAAGTTCGCATCATATAGCGGTACCACTTACGAGGCTCAGGATAGGACACACATACACGACGCACTCACATCTTTTGTCCGCTGGCGATCCACCATTGTGTGACAGATGTCGTGAAGCACTAATAGTTCTTCACATTTCAATTCAGCGCAAACAATTAGACACTCTACGAAAACAACACTTTCCATTAGCCCCGCCACGGTGGTCTAGTAGATAAGGTACTCGGCTGCTAACTCGCAGGTCGCGGGATTGAATCCCGGCTGCGGCGGCTGCATTTCCGATGGAGGCGCAAATGTTGTAGGCCCGTGTGCTCAGATTAGGGCGCACGTTCAAGAACCCCAGGTAGTCGAAATTTCCGGAGCCCTCCACTACGGCGTCTCTCATAATCATATGGTGGTTTTGGGACGTTAAACCACACCTATCAATCAACACTTTCCATTACCCTACCGACGACATATACTTTTACACCCTGCATTATTCGTCGGTGGGGAACCACTGTTCAATCATCAATCGGTGCTAGCTTGTTTAAGAGATGTTCGCTTTTATCATGTCATATACCCAAGCAATGCGTAGCGCGACCTCTCAAAAGAGGCTGCTGCTGCAGTGACTACATTGAAAAGCACCTGCCTCGCAGCTCTTGGACACAAGAGCGCTGATTGTTCTAGTGCAAAATATTTTTACACGTGTTTTTATTATCAAAACCATTTGTCACCAAGTTTTACTGTCCAAATCACGCCACTGTCATGATTTTAATACTTATGTTTTTACCCGCATTATAGAAGAATTTGAGGGCCCCTATACAGCCACCCAACATATCAATGACCACATCCCTAGTCATTTAACTGGTGCTCTTTGGTCATCAATTGGCCCTTGCACCATAAAGCGTCACACATCATCATCAAACGCCTCTTCTACACGCCGAACGCCCTCTCCACGACGTTCTGAGTCTTTATTTGGGCTCTTTGCTACCAGGGCGAATGAAGCAATATTTTGCATCACCCCACAAGTGACTTGATTCAATGACGCACCACAAAACCGTGCTCCGACTTTCTGTGAACCTCCCCTTGGGTGTGTCGGCGGGGCCTGGTTCTGAAAACGGTGTGGTCAAATGTGGCTTGCATGCGTATTCAGCGTCGCCCAACAGCACTCCGGGCACCCGGTTTTCTTCGTACAGCCCCCGCATGTGAGGGTTGTCAAAAATCCTGCTGTCATGAACAGAGCCGGGCCAGCCGGTAACAATGTCGAAGAACTGGAGTTGTGGTCCAGCCAATGCCTGCAGCAAAGCTGCAGCACACCAATAATCATAAACATGGCATTGTACAGCACCTATCTCTTTGCGGTTCAGTATAAACTACAGGCGCAGCAGAAATGCATGTTGTTGCGCTGAGTCACGGTGCACGAGAGTGAATTTTGATGAAAAAATAGAGACAGTAGTGTTCATTCGAAAACATTCACGAAACCTACCTTCCAGAGAAAAACCTCGAGTCCAGCAAAACACGTCACGGCGGTGCAAGTGCTGAGCCCCTCGAATAATTGCTGCATTGTTATTTCACTCCATTTATTTCGCTAGTGCATGACAACCATGGCTGAACAGAAGCACGTTGATTACTGCATGGAAAAGAAGATTACGACCCGAGCATTGATCGAAAATACACGAACGAACTAAACTGTTCAGAGACTTTCAAACTTCACTGCTTACCTGCACTATGAAGAAGAATTAGCCTTTGCGGTTGCGGAACACTTCGGCATTTTCACCACCAGGGCTTTTAATCCGCACGTGCGTGCAGTCTGTGCAACCCGTTACGCCAGGTAATTCGGCCACTTCATGAAAGTCCCGCATAATTGTTGAAATTCCGGCGGCTGTGGAAAGCGCACCAGTATGGTGTACAAGTGGTTTGCGATCAGCGTGGTCACTTTTCCGACTGCACGGCACACTGTACACTGCGAAATGTGGATGAGGTCCCCGGTCACTGTTCGAAATGTCCTAGCGCCGTAAAACTTCAATGCCATCAACAGCTACAGCATAGGAGGCAAATAGAAGTATTGTTGTTGGGCTAGTTGGTTCGTTATACTGAGGGGTAATTCTAGACGCCTAAAGCACCACAGGAAGAAATACGCTCTTTCTTGACGCTATTTCTTCACGCTGTTTCTTGACGCTCTTTCTCTGTGATTATTTCTTCCTGTGGTGCTTTCGGCGTCTAGAATTACCCTCAATAGGAGGCACAGGCTGACCTCGATTGGCCCGGCTTTCTTGAAGCGGCAGCATAGATAGAAGCTCCCGCACTGCGTGCTTCGTGAACCGGTAGCGAGTGTGGAAATGTTCCTTGTCGTACAGCTCCATAGGATTTCCTCGGTCACGAAGGGCGGGTCGTGGAATCTTCGGCAGGTATTGTGCCTCCGAAAACACAACATCCATGGCGTGACATGCGAACTCAAACACGGCCAACATCTGCGTGACGCCCGTTCAAGAGGTTGTCATGTTGGAATAACACAAGAAGTCGCTTTCAAGCTAGCCCTGCACCTGACTTGAAACTTGTCCTGACTTCGACCGAGCCACGTCGCCTTCAAGTTGTCCGCAAGTTTGAAAACAATTTATGGTGACCGGCAAGACTGTCTTGAGACAAGAACGATTCAAGTAGGAGTCAAGTAACATCTATGCATTCGGGGGTTAAAATTTATGAAAATTGTCAGCGTCACAAATAGTTTTGAGTAGCGAGAGCCGCGAAAGACAGCCTACGTCAGCGTGCTGGCGGCCACTCTTCTAACGAAGCGCAAAGTCAAACTCTCACAAGCGTAGCACCCACCGAGCAAGGCAACCAGATGGACCACTAGACCAAAAAACTAACCAATATGGTGACTGATGGTCGGCAACAAGCGTTAAGCGATGGCCGTAGATATACGGGCGGAATTTCTGCACACCAAAAACTACAGCGAGACACACCTGCTTCGTTATGGTGTAATTTTGTTCAGCCTTGCTCAACGAACGGCAGGCCTCCGCAATGGCATGCTCGGCTGGCCAAATGCTGGATGAGAACGGCACCGTGGCCAATTTCACTTGCATCAGCGGGCACTTCACTTTTGGCAGAAGGGTCCAAATGATGGAGCACAGGTTTGGAATATAGCATCAACTGGAGCTGTCGAAACAAAGATTCCCGATTCTTTGTCTAGGTGAAAGGCCTTTTCTTTCGTAAAAACGAGGTGAAAAGGTGTGCAGAGTCGGCAAATATTGTGTACAGAACGTAGGAAGTACGAGCAGAGACCTAAGAAGCTTCTGAATTCGCGTTGTGACTGTAGTTGCTTCAGTTTGCTCACTAGAGCAACCTTCTGTGGGTCTGGCCATACTCCATGATTATCCGCCAGATGCCCGAGTACTAGCGCATCGTGTTGGTCAAACTGGCATTTTTTTATGTTCAGGGTAAGAACAACCTGTTCGAGGCACGTCGAAACAACGTCAAGTCGCTTCCGTCGTCATCGCGTAGCAATATTGGGCAGGAACTTCTTGTCAGCTGTTTCCGCCGTCATATCATGGGGTTCGGCTGTTATTCGTATTACGGACACTAAGCATCGTAGTGCTCATAATTTCTTGTCACCTTACCTTGTCGCAGCTCCAAATCCCAGCTCAAGAACGTATGCTCACAATTCGGTCGAGCAATACCATTGATGGTGACGCAGTTGCTGTCCCTAATCAGCACTGCATTTTCTGAGGAATCGCCATCCCCTGTTGTTTAGTGCGGTTTTCGCGTGGTCATGCCAGTCTCATCGCCTACAACACAACAGAACCAAAACTACTGTGATATAGGTCCACTGTTGCCAGCCTTATCGATATAGCACCAGTATGTGCCGTCACTCTATCGTATGCATCGTCAGTCGCTAAGTTTACGCTACCAGGAGGCTTATCTAATGCGCTTCAAGCCACTTTGATTCCATATCTTACTTAAACGCAAACGAATAACTTAGCAGCCCTTTTAACAAAACGTATACAACCTACAACCCCATATACAATCGGATACGAGGCACTATTGGTCAGCTGCCAGCTTGTAATGAGTTCACGGGCCGCCTTGGCTACAGGTAGCGTTGACGGACGCTCCCACGTTTAAATTCATATATACACCCAAACAAGTGGCGGCGGGGGGATAGACGCCATGGTAGCTCAGCGGTAGAGCATAAAACGCGTTATTCGAAGGTCGCAGGTTTTGTTCCTACTCACGGCAAGTTATCTTTTCACCGACTTTTCTTTTTTCATATTTACAATAAAACTGGGTATAATAACTTACACTTCCCCTATATATCTCTTGGCATTATTGTCTGTTAGATCTCAATGTTATTTTGTCAAAACACGAAAAAACTGAGCCCTACTTTTTTTACACACACGCTTACACACACACACATTATATATATATATATATATATATATATATATTGCCACCATTGATGAACGAGCCGCTGTGTGTGGCTCATACCCGTTTTGGGCTACGAAGAAGAAGAGAACGTTTTCGTTGCTCTGGTTCGGGTGAACTCCTGGCTGCAGGTCTTGTTTTTGCTCGCGACATTACTGGTGGAGGTGCTGGGTACGTGTACTTCGGCTGTGTCGGCCATCGTGGAGACAGCTACATTTCCCAGAGCAAGAAGCAGCCGCCGCCTGAGTGGGTTACCCCCTGAATTTGGTCCCTTGACATCGACACCCAGAAAGATGGCAACTTCGATGACAAGCCAGGCAGTCCAAACCAGCGATGCCCATGGTTCTCTTCTCGCCCATGTTTTTCATGCGCCACAGACACCAAAGCCGTTCCATGAAGATATCTTCGAGGATATTGACGACTGGCTCGACCACTTTGATCGGGTTGCCTGTATCAACGAATGGGACGATGTTCGCAAGCTGCGCCGAGTTTACTTTTACTTGGAGTATTCTGCGAAGACGTGGTACGAGAACTACGAGGGCTCCTTTGTAACCAGGCAAGAGTTTAGCCGTCAGCTCCGTGACGCCTTTCGGAACACCGAGAGGAAGGAGAGGGCTGAACAAGCCATATCATGCAGAAACCAGCGGCCGAACGAACGAATATCCATGTTTGTCGAGGACATGCTTCGGCTCTTCAAGCGCACGGGCCCTGCCATGCCCGAGGAAAAAAAGGTGAGGCATTTGATGCGCGGAGTAAAAGAACAGCTTTTCGCTGGGATTGTGCGCAATCCCCCAACGACAGTCGCCCAGTTCATCAGTGAGGCTACCACTATGGAACGTACGCTGCAGCAGCGGTCATCACAATACGAACGCCAGATCCCGGCCACCGCACGCTCTGTCGGCTCTGACTGCATGCCTGGTCACGTATACAAGACAGGCCCTCGCAGACTTCATTAGAAGTATTGTTCGGGACGAACTGCGACAGCTTCAGGTGGTGGGATCCCATCAACCTGTGTCTGCCCTCGCGGATGTAATCAGACAAGAAGTCCGGCAGGTCGTCAACCCCTGACCCCAATCGCACCACCGATTCCTGAGGCCCCAGTCCTGACATACGCAGCGGCATTGCGATCCCCGGCGCCACCGGCTACAGATCCTGCTATGCAGCCCAGGTACCAGGCTATGCAGTCATTCCATGCCACTGCTTCGAGCCCGCCTGACGGCTCAAGGTTCCCGAGCACACCCACCTATCTGCGGTCTACCTCAAGACAAAGTGGTAGCAAGGCAAGTACGTGGCGCACCTCGGATAACCGTCCGCTCTGCTATCACTGCGGCGAAGCGGTCACGTATACAGGAACTGTCAATACCGGCAACTAGTTCTCCGCGGCTTCCATCCTGATGCTCGATGCCCGCGCTACGGTGAGCGCCCCCGCGAAATCGAAGCCTATCTCACGGGCCAGGGAACACCTTCGACTGTTCAGCACCACCAGTTGATATCACCGTCGCCTCGCCGGTCTACGTCACCCAGTTTGCCCTCATCGTCTTCCGCTCTTTTCAGGAGCCGGTCACCAAGTCCCCGCAGAGGAAACTAGGAGCGGCGACTTCTGGGGGTGAAGTCGCGGCCCGGCGAACTGTAAAAGACCCTCATTCGACGCAACGACCAGACGAGGACTATTCCGGTTTTGCAGTGTTCTCTGACAGCAAAAAGGTCGTTTCTGCCGAAATCACCGTCTTCATCGACAATCATGCTGTCAACGCCTTCGTCGACACCGGCGCCGACTATTCCATAATGAGCGCCGCACAGGCATTTGAACTGAGGAAGGTTACCACACCATGGCAAAGACCCCAGTTGTTCACGGCAGGGGGCCATCTGGTGATGCCTACCGGTATGTGCACGGCACGCATTCGTATACGTACGTCGACATTTGCAGGCTCTTTCCTCGTATTGCGCGTGTGCTCTCGGCCAGTCATTCTAGGAATGGACTTCCTTCGTGAATACGGCGCCGTCATCGACCTCCGTGAATTACTTGTGTCGTTCGAGGATCCTTTTTGCGCTGCAACTGACAGTACACAATTCCGGAAAAGAGCACTTCGTGTTACCGACGATTCTCTGACTCTCCCATCTCGAAGCAGCCTCTTTGTCGAAGTAGAATTACGACAGGACATGTCTGACGCGGTAATTTCAGAGGCCAATTTTTCTCTCCTTATTTCACGACAAATCTGTGTTGCCCGAGGAGTCATTCAGCCTAGCAATAGGCATGTTCTCCTGCTGGTCACGAACTTCAGCGACGAATATCGCCACCTAACGAGACACACTGCCATTGCATATTGTGAAGAACTTGCCGATGCCGATAGTTCGCCCACGTTAGCTTTATTTTCATCGAATGGCCACCCTGACGAGGCATTTGCGAGCACTCTCGACGAAAACGAGAGACTACCTTCGTCTCAACGAGAAAGCCTTTTGCGTTTACTCGGCTCATTTCAAGACTGCTTTGCCACTACGTCAAAGGTTAAACAGACACCCCTTGCTCAGCACCGTATCATCACGGAACCCACCGAGAGACCCATCCGACAACACGCCTATAGGGTGTCGCAAAAAGAGCAAGACGCTATACGTGACCAAGTCCAGCGGATGCTTCAGGACAACGTCATCCAGCCATCAACCAGTCTCTGAGCTTCGCCAGTTGTGCTAGTAAAGAAGGACGGTACGTTGCATTTTTGCGTTGATTACCATACACTGAACAAGGTCACCAAAAAGGACGTTTATCCTCTACCCCGGATAGATGACTCGTTGGACCGTATACACAACGCTAAATATTTTTCTTCTATGGATTTACGTAGCGGCTACTGGCAAACCGCAGTGGATGAGCGCGACCGCGAAAAGACGGCGTTTATTACTTCCGACGGCCTGTACGAGTTTAAAGTGTTGCCTTTCGGTCTATGCTTAGCCCCACCTACTTTCCCAAAAATGATGGATACAGTTCTCACAGGGCTCAAATGGCAATCATGTCTTGTTTACCTTGATGACGTCGTGGTCTTTGCAGACACGTTTGAACAACACGTCCAACGCCTTCATGCAGTACTTCATGCAATCAGAAAAGCGGGGCTTTCTCTCAAACCCGAGAAATGTCATTTTGAATATGAAGAACTGAAGTTCCTTGGTCACGTTGTGAGCCATGCCGGCATCCGCCCAGATCCGGAGAAAACCCGTGCTGGTGCCGCCTTTACCGTGCCCACAAATGAGCGCGACCTACGCCGATTTCTGGGGCTTTGTGCGTATTACAGGCGCTTTTTCCAAAACTTTTCGAAGATTGCTGAACCCCTCAACAAGCTTACAAAAGATGGTGTCTCGTTTGTTTGGGGTCCCGATCAGTGTCATGCGTTCGACACCCTTTGAAACCTCCTCCAGGCTCCGCCTGTTTTGGATCATTTCGACGAAAGCGCTGACACAAAATTACGCACTGATGCCAGCAACGTTGGATTAGGAGCGGTATTAGTTCAGTGGCATAATGGCGTAGAGCACGTGATCGCTTATGCGAGCAGAACGTTATCCCCAGCAGAGAAAAACAATTCTGCAACCGAGAAGGAATGCCTCGGTGTTGTCTGGGCCATAACAAAGTTCCGCCCATACTTGTATGGCCGCCCCTTCAGGGTAGTTAGCGACCACCATTCCCTTTGTTGGCTCGCAAATCTCAAAGATCCCTCAGGTCGTCTAGCACGATGGAGCCTACGGCTACAAGATTTCGATGTCACCATCGTCCACAAATCTGGGCGGAAACACACCGACGCCGACTGTCTCTCACGTGCACCGGTCGAAAATTCCAACACTGACCTTGAAGACGACGACACTTTTCTTTCTGCCATATCAGCAACCCACTTGACTGAGCAACAGCGTCACGACTCGGAGCTCATTCCGCTCACTGACTACCTGGAAGGACGCAATTCCCACCCTCCACGAAGCTTTGCACGCTCGCTATCCTCCTTTTGTTTCCGCGATGGAGTGCTTTACAAAAAGAACTTTCATCCTACACAAGCTATGTATCTGCTTGTTGCGCCAACTACGCTTCGTGGTGACATTTTACGTGCGTGTCATGATGAGCCATCGTCCGGACACCTCGGCTATACGCGCACGCTGCAACGGATTCAACGCTCCTACTACTGGCCACGTCTCGCAAAGACTGTGAAGCATTACGTTCGCACATGTCGCGACTGTCAGCGACCTAAGGTTCCACATTTACGACCAGCGGGACTACTGCAACCAATAGGCCCACCAAAGGCGCCCTTTCATCAGATTGGCATTGACTTGCTTGGGTCATTCGCCACGTCTTCGTCTGGAAACCGGTGGATTGAGGTCGCTACCGACTACTTAACACGCTACTGTGAAACGAAGGCGCTTCCAAAAGCCACCACAGCAGATGTCGCCCAATTTTTTGTGAACAGCATCGCCTTACGTCACGGTGCTCCAGCTGTCGTCATAACTTATCGTGGGACAGCTTTCACCGCAGAGATGCTGCAGGAAGTCTTGCGATTAAGTGGCACGGAACATCGTAAAAGAACGGCTTACCACGCGCAAGCAAACGGGCTGACTGAACGACTCAATAAGACTATTGCAGGCATGCTGTCTATGTATGTGGACATTAATCACTAGAACTGGGACGCCATAATTCCCTACGTAACTGTTCCGTATAATACTGCCATTCAAGAAAGTACCGGTTTCACACATTTTCGCTTAGTCCACGGTCACGAAGTCACGACGTTGCTCGAAGCCATGCTCCTGCCCAACGACTTAGGAATATACCGCACCGATGCAGCCAAATTCGTGCAGTGTGCAGAAGAGGCCCGTCAAATTTCTCGTCACCGTATTCAACATCACCAAACTGCAGACGCACGCTGCTACAATCTTCGTCACCGTGAAGTTATCTTCAAGCCCGGTGATTAGGTCTGGGTGTGGACCCCTATCCGACAACATGGCCGTTCAGAAAAGCTTCTTCGCCGCTACTTCGGCCCTTACAAGGCCGTACGACGTCTCAGCGACATCACATACGAGGTTCTTCCAGAAAGCACTTCAAGACGTTCCCGTTTCACCCCGCGAACTGAAGTCGTTCAGGTTTCACGGCAGAAACCATACTTTTCGTGCTGTGAATCGCCAGTGAGTGACTGACTTTATTCGTCTCTCGCTTACATTCTTTCCTATTTTTCTTATTTCTCAATTAACTCTTGGCTCCACAACCAACTATGTTATTCCGCCTTACGCCATTCATTTTGCTTGCATGGTAATTTTCATCTCATCTTTTTTTTTGCCTTCATGTACAGCATCGAGACGATGCTTCTTGGGAGAGGGGGGTAATGCCATCATTGATGAACGAGCCGCTGTGGCTCATACCCGTTTTGGGCTACGAAGAAGAAGAGAACGTTTTCGTTGCTCTAGTTGGCGTGAACTCCTGGCTGCAGGTCTTGTTTTTGCTCGCGACAATATATATATATATATATATATATATATATATATATATATATTATGACGTACTGGGCCAGCTGTTCTTATTCTGACTTTGTTCTTCTCTTGCTCTAGCCAGGTATGCCCCCGTGCCTGAGCACTGCTTTTGTCATCATTATACTCGGCCACGCTGCGTGCATGCTCTCCTGCCAAGCTTACCCTGCGCTGGCACAGATCCTGTCTTCGAAGGTGAAAACATTCATAGGACCCAGGCCATGAATCACCAAAGGTAGAACTAAAGCTTCTGGTGGGTGGCACTGGCTGTTTCGCAATGGTTGTCGTCGGCCCACAGGTCCTGAGCCCTGAGCTGCCAATACCGTTTCTGGTGGATGGTATTAGCTGTGTCTGTGGGGTCCCTCTCGTGGACGCGATGACTCGCCTTGCGGGTCTGTCGAAAACTCTGGTCGGTGACCATGACTATCTCGTAGCGGTCGCGGCACGCTTAGCAGGCAATTACTTTGGTACAGTTCGGGGCACTGGTTTTCATTGCCGTCGGCGCTCTGGACAGGTCGCGATGCCTGGGCATCATGCTTTGACGCAGGAGCCTCTGCGCTGCCATCTCTTCCTCTTCTTGTTCGGCGGTCGTGAGGAATAAGAATGTTATTTGGTGGTTTACCACGGCGTCCATAGGGGTTAATGCCACTATAGCTACACATCACGCTGCAGACACCAGGGGCGTACGAAGCTGCTCTGTGCGAGCTGGTCGCTGGCTGGCCGATCCATCTCTGATTCCTCCTCAACGCACACTGCCTCCTGGTGATCCGCACGGCATTCATATAGTCACAAAGTCATATTGCATTGCCCGTGATCCCACGTAAGGCTGTACGCCGGGAGGCCGGAAGTGCTGATGCGGACTTCGCCCGCTTGCGGTGCATCGCTACCGTCGGCCAAGGCGTGGTGGGCAGATAAAGATAAAACAGGCATATAGTCCATTAATCTGTCTTCGGCAGACATGGACTGATTGAGTGAAGCACTCGCGCACTCAGCCAATGACTGCCTCGTAGTAGGCGAATTCCCCCGCCCCCCGCCTGATCGCTGAGTCTGCTCTCCTCGCTGGTATCATTGGGAACTGTTGGTATCGCAGACAGGTAGGCTGTGTCATGTCGTGACCCATCCGGCAGGACAGGGGTTGATGACTCCACGAGCCCAGGAGGCGTCGGGTTCAAAGGTCGCAATGCCGATATCTCACGCTAGAGGGTAGTTTTGTTGCATGTTGTCAGACTGGATGACTGCGATGAGACATAGAGCTGCCGCCCCACTTGAGCTCGACATAAGGTAGTGGCCGCGTTGACGAAGGGTGCAGCTACCCTGTGCCCCTCTGTATCTCCCCTCTCGAAAGAGTACGGGGTGGCCGATGGCTGACACTAATTTGGGTCCGGTACCAGTGACGAGTCTGGAAGCTCATGTGGAGAACTGCAGTGCTCAGCCAGGGCCTCGAGATGGAACCCTTCTTGAACTGCATCCTCGGTACCGGTCAGGTTGGATGGGGTGGTGGTGGAGAGGTGGTAAGGATTACGACCAAAAGCAGCTATGAGCTTGCAGCTCCACTACGCCCATCACTGCCGCTTCCAGCCTTCATACCGGTGCCACGCCGCCGCACATTCCCGAAGACGAACTAGGGCCACATACCATTTCTGATTTTCTGTCCATGCCGCGCGCATTGCTAGCGCGTTGACGGTTGCCACCCAGCTGTTGGCGTCGTTCCGAACGCCGTGGAATGCCGGTAGTTCGCAGACCGCTGGTGATTGTGGGGTGGCAGGTGGCAACGCAGAGATCCCCGATGCGAAGCAGTCGAGCTTTTGTGAGAGCTCGATGAGAGAAGACCGAAGCTGCTGCGTTGCTCCGGTGTGCTTGCCTCAAGGTCGTATGTCACACAATGCTGGCAACATTGTATGAGCTCGCTCGGTGATCGACGCTGTCAGTTTGTTAGTCTCGACGCGGAGTAGCGCAATGGTACGCCGCAGGTCCGTGGTGCTGTCGGGCGTTAAGCCCGATGAGTCAGCGATGGTGGTCTTTGAGTAAGTAGCGATTGCAGCACTCACCCCGGTGAGGTCGACGAGCAGGAAAGCTTGGACGGCGATTTCTAGTGAATATTTTGTTGAAAGAGTACCGCAACAGGAATGTAGGCCATGGAAAACGTGAGCAGCATTCCAAAGGGACAGGAGCTGGTGGGGATTCTTGCCGTGAAACGGTGGCAGGGTTTCGATCAGGTCATGACCTAGAACCACATGGGAGGCCTGGACGCCGTCCACAGGTGGTCTGAAGGGTGGCTGAAGCGGCGGGTGGGACCCCATCGCTAAGGAAGCGTGAACGGCGTTCCTTAATAGAGAAGCCCGCGCTGCCGACAAACCACGAAGACACATACCGGTGGCTTTCTGCAGAGGGTTCACTTGTCGGACTGCCCCATTTTGATGTACTAGACAGAGAACAAAAGGCAACACCCGATCCTGGGCCAGCTGTTCGTATTCTGACTTCGTTCTTCTCTTTCTCTAGCCGGGTATGCGCCCATGTCCCTGAGCACTGGTTTTGTCATCATCACAATATATATATATATATATATATATATATATATATATATATATATATATATATAATTCGCTCACAACAAGCCAAACATTCAAAACGACTTATCGCCTCGCAACTGCTTTGACAGAGCAGTGGTGATGACATATCCTTTTCGAAGAAAATTATTTTACGGAAGCAGCAAATGGCCCAGTTCATAAAAAGTTTGCTCGTTCCAATCCGTAACAGCATCAAGAAGGTCACACCAGAATAAAAGTTTGAATTAGCGATGCAAAATTGTAAGGCCCGTGCACAGCGCTTGCCTGCTCCGCAATACTACAGCATAAGACGCGAAAGCGTCACATAGGCGACTCCACCGCAAAGCGCTTACAACGAAAGTCATCACAGCAAAAATGCTGGCAAACTTTTACAATATTGTAACAATGCCTCGTAAAATGTTCACTCTCCCGTAGGATTATAATTGAGTGATTATTGTTGTGACATAAATCTTCGTCTTGTTAGTTTTCGAAGCGTGCAGCCAAGATTGAGCACTGTTGAAAATGGGGGGCTCGCGCCCCCCTTGCACTCTTTAGCTGATACGACTATATATATTTTTTATTTGAAAGATTACCCGCAGCGCGACATTAGGCATTATCGTGGTGGGCAAAGTTCCTCATAGAATGATTCCGCAGTCTTGCGGCCAACTAAATCAGCTGGAGACATGTATTATTTCATTTCATTTTCCTTTTATTTTGAAACTTAAAGACCCGCGAGGGGGTATTACATAAGGGGAGGGTAATTATAAAGACAAAACATAGAAACGAAATATTTAACATAGAAAGTGGTTATTGGTAATTTTTATGAACGATGATGGGCAAGGAATGGTTGCAATTTCACTGGGAAGGCCGTTGCAGTCTGGTGCGGTACGTAGAAAAAACGAGACAAAAGTAGAAGTCCGGAAACATGGCCGAGCAACTTGAAGCAAATGGCTCGTGCGGTGAGATATGCGTGTTGTGGGAACGATATAAGGTGGGGCATGCAAGGGACTATGACAAATTTTGTGGAACAATGACAGGCTGGCAATACGACGGCGAAGTTCTAGATCTGGTAAACCAGATTCCGCTTTCAATTCAGACACGCTGACAGTGGAAAAGTATTAACAGTGAATAAATCTAGCGGCCCAATTTTGAAGCGATTCGATGGCATGTGTAGGATAAGAATCATCATCATCATCATCATATTTTATTTCCTTAAAGACCCCACAAGGGGGTATTACATAAGGGGTGTATGTACAGGATATAAAAAATATTTGCCACATAAGGGGTTGGTATACAGGATATAAAACTTTTGCTACATTCAAAGTATAAAATATTGCTACATAGGTGTGAGTATATACATTGCCATAAAGTTTCACTGACAGAGATGAGTTGTTACATTTTTAGCGAAAGTTGATGGGCAGGTGATTGTGACGACGTGGTTTGGGAGGTCGTTCCAGTCCTTCACAGCACGCGGAAAGAAGAATGCGGAGAAGGTAGTAGTCCTAGTGCGGTAACGGGAGACTTGGAGGGGGTGGCTGGTGCGGTGCGAAATGTACGTTGGAGGGATGACGTATGGAGGATGGTTGAGGGGTGAATGAAACAGCTTATGAAACAGGGAAAGAGTGGCTATGCGGCGTCGAAGGGCAAGTGGCTGCAATCCAGATTGGGCTTTTAAGGATAAAACACTGATGTCATAAGAATATGACGAATGTATGAATCGGACTGAGCAATTTTGAATTGATTCAAGGTCATTGATTAGGTAAATTTGAGGTGGATTCCATATTGCAGAGGCGTAATCCAGTTTTGGCCTGATGAGGGATGTGTATGCGAGAAGTTTTACGTGTTGAGGTGCGCAACGCAGATGACGTTTCACGAATCCCAATATTTTGTTTGCAGATGAGATAATGTTTGTGACATGCGCATTCCAAGTTAGATCGGCGGACAGTGTGACACCTAGATATTTGAAACACTGTACTATTTCTAGAGGGGCGTTAGTGAATTGGTATGGGTATATGAAAGAATTTTTGCGGCGAGTGAATGAGACAACCTTACACTTGTTGGGGTTAAGTTTGAGAAGCGCATTGCCACAGCATTCTTGAATGTTGTTCAGATCTTGTTGTAGGGTTAGTTGATCGGAAGCAATAGTTATTGTATGGTAGATCACGCAATCGTCGGCGAACATGCGGATTTTGCAAGACATAGTTAGTGGTAGGTCATTAATGTAGATTAGAAATAGCAAGGGGCCAAGGACGCACCCTTGCGGTACTCCTGACGTTACTTCGAGAGGTTCAGAGGATTCGTTATTTACGTGCACGAATTGAGAACGATTAGCTAAAAAAGATTTAATCCATATTAACACGTTAGGCTCAAGATTTAGCCAGGATAACTTCTGTATTAGTTTGTTGTGTGGAACTGTATCAATTGCTTTTGCGTAGTCAAGGAAAATGGCGTCAGTCTGAAAGTTGGTGTCAAGATTTGTATGTATGTCGTGAAGAAAAAGTGCTAATTGTGTTTCACAGGAAAGTCCCTGGCGGAAGCCATGCTGACAGGTGTGAAAGAAACTATTGGAATCGAGGAAGTTGATAACGAGGAAGGTGATAATGTCGAGGGTTCCAAATTGGCGATGCGTATTCTAGTTTAGGTCGAACTATGGATTTGTATGCTTGTAATTTTACGTGTTGTGGAGCTAGGCGTAAATGACGTTCAAGGAAACGCAGTGTTTTATTTGCAGATGAAATGATATAAGTGACATGTATGTTCCATGAAAGATCGCAACAAAGAGTGAAGCCCAAATACTGTTATGACGGAACATATTTTAGGGGGATGGCATTAACTGCGTACGGATACACAAGCGGCAAGCGGTGGCGATAGAATGAAACGACTTTACATTTGCTCGGGTTAAGTTCCATGAGCCAGTGCTCGCATCATTCCTGGAGGCAGTTCAGGTTGGCTTGCAAGGGTGACTGTTTTGAAGTGTCAGTAACAGTGTCATATAAAACGCAGTCATCAGCAAACAGGCGGGTTTTACGGCTAAGGTATGAAGGCAAGTCATTTGTGTATGTAAGGAATAAAAGGGGACTAAGAACCGAACCTTGTGGTCCTCCGGACGTTACTGGAAGAGGATTAGACGTATGGTTGTTGATATTCACAGACTGGGAGTGGTTTGTAATAAGTTTCCTGATCGAATTTAGTGGGTACGGGTGAAGATTTATCTGGGAAAATTTTAGTAACAGTCGAGAATAGGGTACTTCGTCGAGTGCTTTGGAAAAATCTAAGAATACAGCATCGGTTTGCAAGTTACAGTCCAGGTTAGTATGCAAATCATGAACAAATAAGGCCAGTTGCGTTTCTCATGAGAAACCTCTTTTGAAACGCAACTGGCCTCTTCTGCAAACCATCGTTCAATTGAACAATGGCTTGCAGAATAGGCCAGTTGCAAGCCCTTTCTCTGCAAGCCATTGTTCAATTAAACAATGGCTTGCAGAAAAAAATGCTTAAAAAGACCCGTTTAGGGGTTGTATGGCATTAGTTTAAATTTGTGGTCATGACGCGCAAAATGATAATGAGCTGGGTTCAAATATTTTGAAGCAATAATTCCTGCTTTCTTGTTATAGATTGAGTAAGATAATTTCAATCTTGGATTGCGTCTTTGATCTAGTTGGTATTGCCAAATTATTTATCTTTTCACACATTGAGAGCTTTCAGTTCCATCATATTTTCCCATATCAAATCTTGCTGCTATCAACCTATTGCGCTCTAGGGCATGAATGTTAACTTTTTGAAACGGATCACGCGCAGGACAGGCGTATTCCAGTATTGGTCTAACAAAGGCGTAATATGCGGCCTTTCTATTTATTCTCCTTGGGTACATGTTTCAGATTTTTTTGTAAAAAGCCTAGGGCTTTTTCAGCTCTACTGAGAACACTAGCACTGTGTTCAGACTATCCCGCATTCTCAGAAAACGTGAAACCTAAGTACTTGTATGTCTGTTCTTTCCTAATAACTTCAAGGTTTAAGATGTGCTGATTTGTAAACCCATTGACCTTTTTGGTCAAACTGACGTGAACGCATTTATTACTATTTAGTAACATATCATTATTTTTACACCATACGTCCATGTGATTAGGGTCATCCTGAAGCTGGGTGGAATTCGTTTGACCAGGTAGTTCAGTATACAACACACAGTCGTCCGCAAACATTCTAGTACGACACCTATTTGTATCCGAAATGTCATTAATACACACAACAAAGAGAAGCGGGCCGAGTACGGAACCTTGACGTACCTCTGATGTCATCGAAACTAAACATGAACATGATCCACGTAGAACAAACTTCTGTTTTCTTGAAGGTAAATAGTCCGCAATCCATCAGCAAATGATTTGTTGAATGTTCAAGTTTCGCTGTTCTTGAAACACAATCAAGTGTGATACTGTATCGAAGGCCTTTATGAAGTCGAAAAACAAACAATTTATCCGTCCTTGATTATCTAAAAGTGATGCTATATCATGATAGAATTCAATAATTGAATTGAATCAGGTGACCCATTAAAGCAGAAAAAAGAACATACTGAAGTAGTTTAGAAGAAATTGGTGTCAGAAAAATTGATCTGTTTTTGATACATCTGATTTAGAGCCACTTTTGAAAATAGGCATAACATTAGCTATTTTATAGTCATCAGGAAGCTTGCCTTCATCGAGTGATTTTTGTAGATAACATGGAGATAACAAGCTACTTCCTCAGGGCAGTGTTTTAAAACTCTTGGTGATATGCTATCTGAGCCAGTTGCTTTACTTTCGTCAATGCCTGTGACAAAATATTCAAGCCTTCGAGCTATGAATAAATCAGTTGGAAATGAGCGTTGTGCGCAAATGATGCTTGGGTGTGTGTGATTGATTGTGTCCTGTCTTTGCATCCGAATAATTTTTAAAAATGTAACAACTAGCCCTACAACAAGTTCTTCTACATCACGCTTGTATATGCTGTTTGGATGAAAATAACCTGGCAGCATACTCTGAAGATCAGTTTTTTTCTACGTTTACACCCTGTGTGACGAGCATAGCAACATTTTACGATAACCATAAATCTTGGTTTAAACGAAAAACGCCAGAGAGAGAGCAGACTTGAACGCGTAAATTACGCGTTCCAGCTAGCGGTTGCACTTTCTGGAGGCAGTATCGTAAAATCTTTCAGTTATGCCACCTCGTTCACGACACTAGGAAAACCTTTATGGCCACTGCAGTTACAGCGACATGCTTTTCTTTTCATTCCCCTTTCACAAGAACCCCACAGCTCAGCCTTGCGAGGTCCTGTAACAAAGATGAAAACAAAACTAAAAATACTGTGCGTTGCAGGGCTCAGTCTTTAAATACGGTACCTATGTATAATTGAAAAACAAGATACGTAAATACTGTACGCAATCACAGTTTTTCTCCCCCGCCACGGAGGTCTAGTGGCTAAGGTACTCGGCTACTGACCCGCAGGTCGCGTGTTCGAATCCCGGCTGTGGTGGCTGCATTTACGATGGAGGCGGAAATGTTGTAGGCCCGTGTGCTCAGATTTGGGTGCACGTTAAAGAACCCCAGGTGGCCGAAATTTCCGGAGCCCTCCACTACGGTGTCTCTCATAATCATTTCGTGGTTTTGGGCTGTTAAACCCCACATATAATAATAATAATCACAGTTTTTGTCTTTTTTTGGCGACAGCACGTGGTTTTTATTTTTTTCAGGCGGCTGGCAAACAGTTTTTACACTTTTCTGCAAGGCACGCAACCAGGCCTGTTCCTGGAACCACGGGACACAGTTCGGCTCCTGCCCAGTATGGGTGGTTTAATGAATTCCTCTTCCGTGTGGGAACAGCTATATTGGCCAAACGACCAAATGTCTATACGACCGCTTTTGCGAAAACATAGTAAGGTCTTCAATACCTTGCAGGGTCACATCGGCATTCCTTCACGAAGGTCGTGGGATCAAATCCCGGCTGCGGTGACTGCATTTTCGATGGAGATGGAAATGTTCTAGGCCCGTGTGCTCAGATTTGGGGGCACGTTAAAGAACCCCAGGTGGTCGAAATTTCCGGAGCCTTCTACTATGGCGCCTCTCAGAATCATATAGTGGTTTTGGGACGTTAAACTCCACGTATCAATCAATCAACATCGGCACTCATTGTCGTGACTTTAGGAGTAGGACCTGCTACACTCAGAGCAAAGTGATGGC
This sequence comes from Rhipicephalus annulatus, assembly GCA_013436015.1. Classification (NCBI taxonomy): domain Eukaryota; kingdom Metazoa; phylum Arthropoda; class Arachnida; order Ixodida; family Ixodidae; genus Rhipicephalus; species Rhipicephalus annulatus. The sequence continues at coordinate 322,819 of WOVY01000757.1, forward strand.
CAGGCAAAGAGTTAAGCTAAGTCATGAACTTATTGATGTAAATATTATACATATGTTCGGTGATAAGTGCGCTAGTGCACCATATATTGCGCTTTTAAATCAAGAAATTGGTTACTTAGCTGTGTGTTAGAGAGCGTGTGGTTATATGCTCGACCGAAATTAAATAATAAAACAATGCTCACAGCACTTGCTCATTCTTTCCTGGTTCATTTTTCTTATCGTTTTTTTTTTGGTCTGGTACCCGCTGTTGTGCATTGTAGAAACACACGTCTTACCGAAATAAAAAAAATCAGCTGGAAATCAGCGCTTTTTGATTCTGTTGTCTAGGCCTTTTCTTTATCGTTCTATGCACATATAGAACTTTTTGATAGTGCCACGTTCCTTTTGACGATATGTGGGGTTTAAGTTACCAAAACCACCATAAGAATTTGAGAGACGCCGTGGTGGAGTGCTCCGGAAATTTTGACCACCTGGGGTTCTTCAACGTGCGCCCAAATCTGAGCACACGGGCCTACAACGTTTCCTTCTCAATCGGAATTGCAGCCGCCGCAGCCGGGATTCGATCCCGCGACCTGCGGGTCAGCAGCCGAGTACCTTAGCCACGAGACCACCGCGGCGGGGCATCGCTCCTTTTCTCAAGATTTCTTATAGCCCCGATACACTACGCGATTCTCAAAGGAAACCACGCCTGCAGTTTACGAGAAGCTTCAGGACTTTGGTAGATCATTTCGATAAGATCACGCCCACTCTGCGAACTATACATATTATTTTGGAACATACGTCACCGCTAGCTATAACGCAGGAGCATTCGATGGCAAATGTATAAATTCAGGCGCACTTCGCCGCTTGTCAGTTGATCGACGGTCGACGCTCCATTCGCCGCTATCAGTGCAAGTCTGGGACTCTAAACCGACTTTTCATTCACCGTGCACAGGTTCACTCAAATAAACATTTTGATCTGACCATCCAGTCTCCTGCCTTAAGCCACGTCACCACCTCGTGGCTTCTGGTGAAGGTGCTGCTTCTTTGATGTACCGGACGCCACCATCAAGCCGTGAACCAAGCCCACACAAAGAAGACACTGGCGCAGTCGAAGAACAGTGAGTCAGCCGTAGCGAACAAGGGCTGCCACCGGAGTAGGGCTTCTACCCGACAGTACTGGGAATATTAGGCCTTTGGTGTCAACCGCAGAGACAATGACAGCACCTGTTCCACCGGCCCCAATCTTAGTCCGGCAACCCAAGGAGCCGCCAATTTTCCGTGGTTCGCCACTCGAAGACACGGAAATCTGGCTTGAAAGGTTCAACCGAGTCTCCCTTTTCAATGATTGGACAAAGGTTGACAAGCTGCGGCATGTCTATTTTGCCTTGTAAGACGTTGGTACAGAACCAAGAGTCAACCTTGACAACGTGGGACATTTTCCGCTCTAGGTTCCTGGCCACTTTCACGAGCGTCGGCGCAAAGAAAAGGCTGAAACTCTGCTCGAAAGTCGCATCCAACCACCCAACAGAAACTCAATGCTCTTCACAGAAGAAATAACTAAACTCTTCCATCATGCAGACCCAGAAATGCCAGAAGAAAAAAAAGTCCGGTACCTCATGCAAAGAGTTAAATAAGAGGTTTACGCGGAACTGATGGCGAATCCACCAAACACCGTCAAAGAATAAGTATCAAAGGCGACCACTATCGAAAAGACCCTGGACATGTCCACCAGACAGTATTATTGTCACCTGAATCCGTACTGCGCAGCTGATCCGTTCATTGACTCTGAAGAGCTGCGTGACATGATTCGAACGATCGCCCGGGAAGAGCTGCGCAAGCCGTTGTCTTCTGCGTAGCCTCAAGTGGATTCGATCGTCGACATTGTGCGAAATGAAGTTCGGCGATCGCTTCCTAATTCCCCGAGCACCGCAGCCCGAGCCAGAAGCTTCGAGCTAAGCCCATGCAGTGTGCCACAACGCGCCTCACCGTCCAGGCCAAAACGCCACCTCTTCTCACGTCCATCATCGCACGCCACCGCCACCACCACCCCCACCGACGTCCTAACGTTCGCCAGCGAGCCAGCACAGCGCGCCAGAGAAAACCGACGTTTGACGTGCACCTGACTACCACCCGCTCTGCTACCACTGCGGCCAACAAGCCGGGCAGACCTTCCATCGTTGCCAGTCCCGACAGACAGGACTGCGTGGCTTCACCGTCATTGCACCTCGTCCGCAGTCAGGGTAACAGCCACGTGGCATCGCCGACTATTATACAGGAACTCAATGGACACAACGAAGTGCCTTCCCGTTCACCGTCTCCCAGCCGCCGCATGTCACCGCACCACCGGCAGTACTCTGGCCCAAGGCGGGGCCGGTCTCCTAGCCTGTATTCGGGAAACTAATGGCAGCAACTGTTGGAGGCGCAGTTTCCGTGCGACGAACTACCGGAGATCCTCCGACAACGACGACGCTGCGACGGAGCTTTCCGAACACGACGCCAACCAGGCAAAGTGCTGACATTGAAACCTCACTTACAGAATGTGACCGGACGACGCAACATGGAAGCAGCGGAACAAGCCGACGCAGCCATGACCGCACGCCACGGCCTAATGCAACGCGAGACGGTGAACTATTGACCTCGGCATTCTTATAGATGGCCCCGATATGACTGCGCTCATCTATACTGAAGCTGATTATTCCGTCAGCAGTGGGTCGTTCGCCATGAAGTTGAAGAAAGTTAGGACAGCTTGGGAAGAAGGTTTGCAGATTGGGCGAGTTGGTGATCCATGAACGTAGCATATATTAGCGCAGTACACAAAAGAAAAAAAACACGACACAGACGTAGAGATTAGCGCCTACCTATCTCTACGTCTGTGTCGTGTTCCTTTCTTTTGTGTACTGTGCTCACTCGCGTACTGGATTCCGTGCCGACCGGTTGTGCCCTCGCAATCTCTGAGGTCAGCATAGCTCTGGCTGACTGGGCTCACCTTACGTCATCACCTGACGCCGACCTCAAACGGCAGTTTAGCTCTGACCGACTTGACTTGCTCTAAGCCACATCCTGATGCCGACATGAGATCTCGCAAGGGGTGCCCCGTCCTCGGACTCCTGTGACTGTGTTTCCATTTTTCCTATGTCTCCTAACCCCTCGATATGTCGCCGCTCTCTGGCTTACCTCACGCCTCTTTATCTCTCTCTAAACCTTTAATCCTATGCTTTCAATCCCTCCTCACCTCCAATCCTTGTGAGCTACTGTTGAGATGTCGCTCGCTGAAGCAGACAGCTACGGGGCTCACTTTTCTCTTCTTTTCTCTCTTGGAACGACTTTGTGTTTATACTGCGCTAATACACGCTACGTTCAAGCTTGGGAAGGCCCCGAAATCCGCAAAGCTGGAAGTCATCTCGTAACACCGGCACAGTGAGAGTCAAGGCCGTATTGCCCTTAAATACCGCCGTAATAACGGCTGTAATTTTTCTGCAGACATCGTAGTCCTACTGCGTTGCTCGAGAGATGTCATCCTGGGCATGGATTTCTTATGCCTCCATGGTTCATTCATCAACCTAGCGACAAAGTCGATACCGTTATCCTCAGAAGAAGTGCTACAGCCGCGCAAGCCGTCTGGGAACCACGCCTTGAATGGGCTGGAAGAACAAGTCACCATTCCGCCTTCTTCCAGCGTCATTATAACAGCCGGCGCTCCGAAATTACCTGACTTGGAAGGCTTCGTTGAAGCCAGTCAGCATCTGTTGGTCACCCGCAATAATTGCGTCGCAATAGGAATTGCAGAGCTGCAGGAACGCGAGGCAACGGTTATGCTCACGAACTTCAGCAATGAGTACAAACACATGAACAAAGGAACGACTGTCGTTTACATTGAAGAAATTGTGGAAGCCACGAGTGCTTTTGCCCTCGCCGATTATGCGGAACCTGCTCAGAAGAACCAAGCCCCTCCCTCAGCGTTCGACGTCAATCCCAGCCTTCCGGACAATAAGCAAGAACAGCGCAAGGCCCTGTTCCTGCAACACAAAGATTGCTTCTCGTCAAAAGTTTGGCAAACCCCAATCACGAATCATCGCATAATAACCGAGAAAATTGCCCTATCACTCCCTCATTGTGCGTACCGGGTTTCGACGCGAGAACGCGAGGCCGTAAGGAGACAGGTTGATGAAAGGCTGCGGGATGACATCCAACCGTCCGGAAGTCCACGGGCTTCTCCTGTGGTGTTAGTGGGGAAAAAATGGAACCCTACGTTTCTCCGTCAATGTACGCCACCTGATCAAAATCGCAAAAAAGGACGATATTGTCTCCCACAAATAGACGATATACTTTATCGGCTTCGTAACAAGAAGTGTTTTTCGTCAATAGACCTCAAGACTGGCTAGTGTCTAATCAAAGTCGGCGAAAGAGACCGAGAAAAAACGGCGTTTATAACACCGGATGGAATCTTCAAGTTTATGGTGACGCCCTTCAGTCTTTTCTCAGCGCCTGCCACTGTTCAACACGTTATGGATACAGTACTGGCAGGATAGAAGTGTCAGACTTGCCTTGTGTACTTCAACGTTGTCGTGTTTTCCTCGAATTTCGACGAGCATTTTCGGTGCCGTGAAGCTGTACTTCAAGCCATCAAGACGTCAGGACTCACCCCGAAGCTAGAAAAGTGCAGATTTGCGTACGAGGAGCTCTTGTTCCGAGGACACGTGATTATCAAGTGTGGAGTCCATCCCAATCTGCGGAAAACAGCCACCATCACTGAGTTCCCACAGCCCACAGATAAGAAGACACTGCGCAGATTTCTTGGACTGTGCGCTTATTACAGGTTGTTTGACAAAAACTTCGTCCACATCGCCTATCCACTCACTAACCTTTTCTGGGCCGACGTAGAACTCAGGTAGGAAACGCCGCAGGAACACGCTTTCCAGGAGCTAAACCATCGCCTTCAGACTCTTCCGTTACTTTCCCATTTTCATGATTTCACCGGGACAGAAATAAACACTGACACAAACAGCGCAGGTCTCGGTGCCGTTCTTGTGGAGAGGGCTGACGGACTGGAAAGGGTCATTAGTTACGCCAGCCGATCGCTGTACAAACCAGTAGCCAATTATTTCAGAACAGAAAAGGAGTACTTCGCCATCATCTGGGCTACGTCGAAATTTCGCCCCTACCTCTAGGGCAGGCACTTCAAAGTTTTGAGCGGCCACTACGCCTTGTTCAGGCTAGCTACCTCGAAGGACCTTTCAGGTCACCTAGAAAGATGGAGCCTGAGACTTCAAGAATATGACATTATTATCGTTTACAAGTCCGGCAAACACTCCAACGCCGACAGTCTCTCTCGTGCACCTGTCGGCCAACAACCACACGATGATTCAGATGACGACTTATTCTTAGGAACGTTAGCTGCAGACAACTTCATTGAGCGGCAGCGGGCCGACGCGGAACTTAGGGACCTAATAGAACACCTCGAAAGCAGGACCGCCAATGTTCCGAAGGTATTCAAGCTCGCACTTGCGTCGTTCTTCGTGCGAAACGGTCTTCTTCAAAGAAACATTTCACCGCTTCTAGCTACGTACATCTTTGTGGTGCCTTCATCTCTTAGACCAGAACTCCTGCAGGCCCTGCACTACGATCCGACGGCAGCTCTGACATGGACAGCGAGATATCTGCCGCCCATTTAACCACCTCGCCGGTCATTCTAGCAGATTGGTATGAACCTACTGGGGCCGTTCTCAACGTCGGCTTACGGAAACAAGTGAATCGTGGTAGCTAACGACTGCCTCACCCCTTTACGCCGAGACAGAAGCCCTGCCCAAAGGCAGTGCATGCGAGGTAGCTAAGTTCTGCGTCGAAAACGTCATTTACGTCACGGCGCTCCGGAGGTCCTCATCGCCGAAAGAAGAACGGCATTCACTGCTGACCTAACTCAAGCACTCTTGGCATAAAAGCTGGACGAACTACCGCCGGACGACAGCGTACCGACCACACACAAACGGCCTCACCGAGTGGCTCAACAAGACGATCGCCCACATGCTGGCAGTGTACGTAGATGTCAAACACAAGACGTGCGACGCCATTTTTGCCGTACGTGACCTTCGCAAACAAGGTGGTGGTGCAGGAGACGACGCAGACATCTCTGTACAAATTGGTCTATGGAAGGAGCGTGGCGACTACACTCTAAGGCAAAAGGGTGTTAAAAGGGTGTGTGGTTCGCCTTCTTCAAGCCTAATGGGGCTGCGAAAATCATTAATTTCTTTAAGAACTAACGGCACTGTGTCTAACAGTTAGTCCCCGCAGACGAGCTCAAGAAACTAACATTGAGTCCTCACGTTTACACATTAGTGAGTAACCGTTAGTCCCACAATTCACCTTAAAGAGCTAACATTTAGGCCTAACATTTTCACCTTATTGGGCAACAATTACTCCCCACAATTAGACCTTACCGGGCAACCGTTAGTCGTTAAAGTTGCACCTCGCCGGATGAACAGTTAAATAAATCAAATACTCCAATCGAATGAACTTTTATTCCCAGTTCAAAAATGGTATATCGTTTGCTTTCCGCCAGGCCTAATACTTTTTTCGCCTGTTTTTTTGCGCAGTGAGCACGAAATACCGCAGAAAAGAACACGCGAAAAAGTACTTAGCCACCTGTCTGTAACCGCTTTCGCAGTCATAGCAACAACGAAAGACAAAAGTGAAAAATCGAATGTTTTTTTATTTTCCTACATATACATAAAGTTTTTCCATTATTTTCATTGAAATAACAGAGAAGTGTGCAAGTACTGTCTCGTTGTCACATGTTGTTCACTCCTTGTGGAGCTCCTCCGACGGAAGCGATAGATGACAGGCATTGCAGTTGCCAGCGCACGCAGCCTTCTGCCTGTTGTGTTCCCTGAGCTGTACGTACAATAAGATGGTAAAAGCAGTTAGACACACGTGACAGAAGATGAAGATGCACGCATATAAAGAGTACGTACAAGTTAATATAAAACATGCGTGTCAAATATGACACACAAATAACTTTACCTTCAAATCTCGCACAGTCCTTCTGAAGCTGTTCTGACGAAAAAGATGAGATGGATGACAAGCATCACAGACGCCAGCGCACTCTGCTTTCAGCACTGTCAGTGCCCACCGCTGCACAATAAGTATGTAAAAGAGTGATTCACACGTGACAGAGAATAAATACGAATGTACATGAGAAATACGTGCGAGGTGAAATAAAAATATGCGTGAGATAAGACGTGATAATAATTTCACCGTGGTGTCACACATTGTGAGACTCAGTTCTATCCCCGTGGGGCAACAGCTTAGGAGCGGCGGCCGCAGCCACAACTCTGCGAACCACCGTGCCGCCAACAACTCGGCGATTCTTAAGCGGGCGACGTCGTTCAGCTCGAGCAAGCGAACGCGAGACCAAACAAAGCGCTGCACGTGGAGGGTCTGCAGCCAGCGAACTTCGAACAGGAGAGCGAGCGTACGGTTGGCCGCCGCCCCGAACAGCGCCGAACTCATTTGGAGCTAGCACCGAAGAAATCGACAGTAATGCGGCCTTTCTACTCAAAATGGAACAAGTGCTGCGCAAACGCGAGCCTGCCGCCACGGCCAACGGACGGCGATGAGCTGCTTGCTACCGACGGATGGGAAAGCCAGCTGTAATGGCGACAAATTTTTACCGAGTTCCGTCACTAGCGAAAGCCCCGCCAGCCCCTGCTGGTGCACTTACAGCGCGCGACATACTACAACCAAGCTCGTTACGAAAACCCGGAACGTGTTTTCGATGACTCCCAACACAGCGACGATGTCTCAGCCCAATATCGCCAGCTCGGAGCTCATCGCGGTGGCAAAGACAGGCGAGCACTCGATGAGGGAGCGTACGGGAGGCCGACGGCAATGGCGGCCAATTTCCCGGCAGTCACAAAGCACAGGCGAACTGCAGACGCCCAAACTGACCTTTGCGGTGCATTTCGTGCATGCGATATACAACACGACCGGGACCGTTGCCGACAAGCACGATCCGTATCGCAAACGCAATGTGTAGAATAGAATAAGGAATGATAACCTATTGCGAAAGAATCCTGCGCTGATTTCTGCCCTGGGTTGGACTCAAGTACACATCCGATAAGCCGGCTGTCTCCTCGGCCACCATGTTGGCCTTTCCAAATGTTGCTGTTTTGTGTTGGTCGTGACTACCTTGAAGCCATAGATATGCAGCGCGGCGTGGTCACGTGTCCAGACTTGCTCCAGACCTCACGGGTGCAGCGAAACGTAAAAGCAGCAGCCCACGCTTATCCAAGCGTACACACAAGCACCACGCCGTAATTCCTAGATCGTCGAATCCAGGCGGCCGTGGTGGAGCACTGCGAGCGCGACACAACGCGAACCGTCGCTAGCAGAATACGGAGAAAGACTGAGCCAGGAGAAGAGAAGGACGGCTAGTGACCTCGGCAACGCTTTTCGCGCTACCTGCCATCCCCACGTGGTTCATTCCTTTGGAGTGTGTTTGGAGACTTAGTGGTTTACACGCAGCTCGTTTCCCTGGGTGGTTCCTTCTCAACAGTCTATCCGTTCATCGTGCGCACCTATTAGGCCCCATTACTCCTTTTTCAGGTAATTTTGCCTTAGAGTGTACGCTCGATGCCATGTTACCCGACGTCACCGACGAAGAAAACCTAGATGCCACCGCTTAACTTCAGCGCACTGTAGAAGCTCGTAAACTCCCCCGTTTCTGCATCAAGAAACAGCAGGCGACCGAGAGGCACCATTTCAATCTTCGACGGCGCTTCGGGGAATACCAGCCCGGTGAACGTCTTGGGTGTGGACGCCAGTACGCCGACGTGGACTCAGTCAAAAGCTTCGGCGACGGTACTTCGGACCGTGCAGGGTGCTTCGACATCCGGGCCCACTGAATTACGAGGTTCTTCCCGACGATATCACGAACTCTCAACGACGTTGATCGCGACCTGAAGTCATCCATGTCGTGCGCTTTAACGAACTGAAACAGTGCATTTTGTTATAATATTGCTGTATCTCAATTTATATATTCAACTTCCTTGCAATACTGTTGTTTTTCATCTTTCATTAAAGCATCGGGACGATGCCGTTTTCAGCGGAGGCAATGCAACGTTCCTTTTCTCCAGTTTTGTTATCGTCCCAATACGCTACGTAATTCTCAGCACAAACCGCGCCTGCAGTCTTCGTGAAGCTTTAGGACTGTGATAGGTCCTTTCGATATTATCACGCCCAATCCGCCAACTATACAGAATATTCTGCAACCTACATTACCACTAGCGATAACGCTAAAACATTCGAAAGCAAGTGTATATCAGACGCGCTTCGCCGCTTGTCAGTTAATCAACAGCCGACGCTCCGTTCGCCGCTACCAGTTTAATACTGCGACTGTAACGCGAATTTTCGTTTACCGGGCACAGGTTCGCCCAAATAATTAGTTGGATCCGACAATCCAGTCTTCTGTCTTAAGCCATCCCACGAACCTGTGACTATATGAATACCCACCAACATGCCCACGCATCGACCCTTTTAAACTCCAGCACGTAGGCTCGCTGCGTATTGCGTGGAGTGACGGAATTGCATGGCCTCCGTGACCGGGCAATTTTTGGTAGATGCATGTGATGGCGTCGACATGTAACGTCCGCTAATGTGATCTCATAGTTTGGTAAATATGATGTCATAGCGTGACATGACGATAATTTGCATCGCCAACGATGCCGATAATATGTTTCCACGTTTTATCAGGCCACAATTGATTGATACGTGGGGTTTAACGTCCCAAAACCACCATATGATTATGAGAGACGCCGTAGTGGAGGGCTCCGGAAATTTTGACCACCTGGGGTTCTTTAACGTGCGCCCAAATCTGAGCACACGGGCCTACAACATTTCCGCCTCCATCGGAAATGCTTTTATCAGGCCACAAGGCCCTTTATAACTAGTCCTTTAGTTTTATACATTGAAACGATAGTTTGAAATGTTCAGATAAAAATATAATACGATTACGTATGCGTGCAGGTACACCCGGCGCGTTTCTGATACACAAGGGTACGTCGCCCTGTGCACCTTCACCTACTGCTTGCCTGTGGGTGTGCTCTGCGTCGCAGTCCTCATTATCTACGTCTTCATGGGTATGGGCTAAGCCATTGCGATAACCTTTCTGAGAAAAAGCAAAGAAAATAATATACTGGCACATTGACCATGTATCGACCGAAACATGCCTCTTCACTAAGTCTCGACGCTAATTTCACATATCTAGTTGTTATTGCATTTTATCGGGTTAGGGCAGGGCCTTTGTCTGAGACAATGAAAACAGTGAAGTAGCAAATGGCTCGAAAATTGAGTTTGTAAAGCCAGTGAAAGAAATATGCTATAGTATCACAAGAGGAGTATTAAAGAGGCTGCAAAGAGCAACAGAAGCCTTAAAGCTGCGAAAGCAAACTTGTGTGTAGACAAAAATCGGATGTATGCATTAGGCTCAAGAAGGCAATGTCATAACCAGTGTGAATATGACAGTTGAGGTAGAGGAGGAGTCCTATAGAGAGCTGTACGGAAGCCGAAACAACCAAACTGGTATCGTTAGAGGCATTATTAGCCAAAAGGAATTCGACATCCTACCAGCAACGACAGGAAAATAGGGAAAGCCAAGGAATGCAAAAAGGTAAAGCCGCTGGTGTTGATGAGGTGACAACGCAGCGGCTGAAAGCCGGCAGAGAAGTTGTGTTAGAAAGTCTGGCCACCTTATACGCGAAGTGTCTCTTGATGGGCAGGGTACCACAACGTTGTAAAATTACCAACATCATCTTTGTCTGTTAGAAACAAGGCGTGAATGGCCTGAAAAAAACTGACGAGCTTACTGTCCGTTCTCTACAAACTATTTACAAATATAGTAGGTAATGGAATTAGGTTAACATTAGAGCTCAAGTAACTAAAGGACCAAGCACAATTTTGCACAGACAAGTCCACAATAGACCATATTCATACTACCAATCAGGTGAAGAAGGGTTGATATAGGGGCTAGTTGGTATACATTCATTAGAAAATATTGGGAGCACAAATGAACGCTTACGGTCTTCTCTTTTCTGTCCGGTTAGTTTGTACTCTCAATACTTTATCATATATCGATCAGGTAATAGATGAGCGGAAAACGATCAACCCCTATATATAGCATTCGCAAATCTGGAGAAGGTGTTTGACTCAGTCGAGACATCAGCTGTAATGCAGACACTGCGAAATAAGGGCATGGAAAAATCCTATATACACATACTGAAATAAATCTACAGTGAATCCACAGCCACCATATTTCTTCATAATGAAAGCGACAGAACACCAATAAAGAAGGGTGTAAGGCAGAAAAGCGAGTGCGATCTCTCCAATGTCATTCACAACCTGCTTACAGGAAGTTTTCAAGGCAGTTTATTCGGAAGAGTTCGGGACATTAGTTAAGAGAGAGCATAGAAATTTATACAATATTACCTAGAGGGAATCTGGCACTAGTATCTACGCGGCTTCCTTCAGCGGCGCTTGTACCCCCCCCCATGGGATTTACGGGAAGTAAATGCTTCAGATCAACTGCAGATGGTTTACGTCCTTAAGACAGGCGACGCTTTTTTTCCGAGTGTAAAAAGAAAAGATATGAACTTATAAATAATTAAAACTTGCATCATTTATTTGTACGCAAACTTCATTGCAAAACGTTTTTATGACCAGGCGGCAAAAGCGAAACCTGGGCAAATTCAACCATCAGGGTACGTATTTCTCTGACATTGTTCCAGATTCGGCATCAAGATATATTTATTTGCATACTTTAAAAGCAATATGCTTACTTTTCTCTAGAAAATGTTTCTTCTTTATTTCTATAAATAACAGTACAGTATTAGGTGAGAAGCACTTATTGTTTCATCTTCTGCAATGCTTGGTGCGTCTGCCCAATTGGTCTGCCCCAAAAGCACCTCTGGTATATGTAGTGTTTATTGGAAGGAGTCAATGGTTTAGCCGCCACGATGCATGGAACTAAACAACCTTAATTTACGATGTATATATTTTTATATAACAAAGAGTGAATGCTCCCCTTGGGGATGAAAGAACAGAAACGAAACCAAAATCAGAATACAATATGCTCCCTCTCTAACTTCTAGTGGTTAGTTGTTAGTACGTATTAGTAACAGAACCGAAGTATACTACTTCAGTACAGAGTACAGAATGCTCACAGTTTAGACCGTGACTGAAAGTTTGTCTGATAGTTTCGAAGCCAAGTCGGTAGCCGGCATCTTCGGGTCGGCCGCCCTAAATGCTGCGCTGTCGAGTTTGGCTGCTGCAGTACAGGAGATATAGACTGCGTCCCAGAAGGCAGTTGCTGCACAGGAGGCTGCACTACGACATGGACTGGCAGTCGTGACTCGCCAGGTTGCTGCACATTAGCAAACTGCGGATGCTGTACTGCAGGTTGCAGCCCGGCTGTCTATGGTACCGGGGCTTAAGACTGTGGCACAGGTAGCTGCGACTGGCGGCAAAGCCCTCTATCTGCAACCCTGGACAGCTTAGAGACATTCCACGCACGGCCGTCTTCAAGTCCTGAAGACACAGGTCCCTTCTCATCCAACATTTTAGTTGCTGAGGAGAAAAAGTGATCATCCATGAAGCGAACGGATTGTTTCTTGACGCGGACAGTGTCTCCTTCCGCTATCCTAAGCTTCTTGGCAGCTCTCCTTTTATCCGTGTACACCTTGCTGCTGTGTTGTTGACGCTGGATTCTACGACGAACTCGCACCAACTTTTTAGCTGGTTTTCTAGCGAAGGCTGATGCTGAGATGCCGACGATATCCAGCCTGGTTCAGGGCATTCTACATTGTAGCAGAACAGCAGGGGCAACACCAGAAGTTGCCTGTGAAGTAGCCCTGTAAACTGCAAGGTAGTCCATTGCTGCTAGTTGAAGGAGTCGTCCGTCGAGAACTGAAACTTGAACAAAGTTTTTGAATGTTCGGTTGAACCGCTCTATTTGTCCATTTGCCTGGGGGTAGTGTACTGACGAATGGAGCAGTCTGATGGCCCTGTCTTCCAGAAAGGTAATGAATTCACGTAAAGTGAACTGAGGTTCATTGTCGCAAACAATTTCTTTGAGGTATCTTTCGCGGGCAAAAACACTCGTTAAAACGTCTTTCACTGTGCTTGTTGATACCTCCCGACAAAAACATACCTCAGCAACTTCGAGTGGCGATCCACAACCATTATGGCAAATCTGCTGTTGTGAGGTGCGCGCTTCAAGAGACCAACAGTTTCCAATACAAGTTTTTGCCATTGTCTTTCAGGCCATTCAACAGGTTGTAATGGTGCTGGTGAAGTCCTGGCAGATTTATCGGCCTCCAGGCAGATGTAATAGTTTTTCAGTGCTGCTTCCAATTCTTCATTCATTTGCGGCCACCGAAACCGCTCTCGAAGTCGCGCTTTAGTACGCGTGATACCAGGATGAGTCTCGTGTGCAGTGGAAATGATCTGCGCAGTGAGAGAGGATGGAACCACGAGGCAATTTGCACGCACTAGGAGATAATTAACAACAGAAAGTTTCTCTCGAATAAAATAAACGGCTGCACACTTTCTAGCAAGGACTTGTGTGGCGGCCAGGAACTCAGCACAAAGGCCTTGGCGGCTTCTAGACAACCATAATCGAGAATGGCGTGTTTGAATGTTTTCTTTGCCACACAGGCTGGCTTAACAAGCGACACAATTTCTTCCTTCTTTAGCGCTCTGCTTTTGAGGTAGGGGCTGGCAGGCCAAAAAGTGCATCTTCAACAGTGTCCGTGGACTCCTTTCAGTGTACGCGATGCGCAAGCGACTGTGCGTAACTCTTGGCCATCTTGTTGCTGGGGAACTGCTGCCAACCCACAGTCTCAAGCATCAGTCGACGCGATAAGTGGAAGTTTTGAATCAATAATTTGGAAGACTGGACTCAAAGAAAAAATTATTTTCACTTTTCTGAGACTGCTAGCTGCTTCAGCTGACCAGACGAATGGCTCATTTTTGCGAAGTAGGATTCGCATAGGCTCAACCACTTGTGCCAAACGTGGAACAAATTTTGAGTAGTATTCTACAAGACCCCAAAACGAACAGAGCAAAGCAATATTGGTTGCCACGGGTGTGTTAACTATTGAGCCAATCTTCTCATGCAGTGGAGAGATACCTTGTGCAGTTACCTTATACCCTATAAATGTGACCTCTGCAACGTCACAGACGGATTTGTTGTTTAGTTTCAGGCCTTCATTCATGATCTTCAGCAGGGCTGTTTTCAAGTTCATGAGATCTTCTGCGGCATTCTTGCCAAAGACGATCACATCATCAATGTGCAATGACACACCAGGGAACGGTCAAGAATTATTGCTATAATCTTTCTAAATGCCACTTGGGCAGAAGCTAACCTAAAGCATACTCTCTTGAAATGAAACAGTCCATCGTGGGTGATGAAAGCTGTCAGGTCCTGGCTGTGAGGGAACCTGATGATAAGCAGAAGCTAAGTCGAGTTTTGAGAAGTGTGTAGCGCCTACCAAAGTCTTCTGCGTGCGGCAAAAAGGAACTATTTCGAACAATCGCCTTGTTTGGCTCTCGGAGGTCTACACACATCCTGATGCTGCCATCTTTCTTGTCAACAGCGAATGGGGTCACCCACTCAGGAACATTGATGCGCTCAATGATGTTGATACTTAGTAACTTTTGAAGATCATTTGACACTGGCGCACGGAGCAAATATGGCAGACGGCGTGGCTTGGAAGTTACCGGCTGCACGCCCTGGCGTGTCTTGACCCGATGACTTAACCCTTTAGAAATGCCGAAGTTGGGACTAAAAAGTGAATCTCTTTTGCCAAAGCTGGGGGAACGCTTCTTGGACCGAGCTGAGGGTTGGACAGTGTGGGGCTGGAACGAAGTACCGGTTCATGAACACGTGTCAGAGAAACAGACATTGTTGTAAGTAAACACTTGAGAGCGGAACCCTCAATGCGAAAACAAAGCTTTAATGCCGTCATAGCCGTTAAGACAGATTCTTCGGCGAAAGATATAGAAGCAGAGTGACGCGGTGCGACCTTTAAACTGTAATTCTGCTATGAAACAGCCTAGCACGCAAAAGGGACGTTGGGATTAGTCAAATAAGCTGACATGTGGATCAGGCAGAAACGGAATGATCTTACAATGTCGACGGAATTCTGGCTAAGACAAAATTGAAACAGACGACCCCGAATCAACAAGCATTGTAAGCTTGAGGTTGGCCATGAACATAGCGTGTATTAGCGCAGTATATAAAAGAAAGGGACACGACACAGACGTAGTGTCAGGTAGGCGCTAAACTTCCAACTGTTTATTTCATGCCAAGTAGACTCAGTTTATACATCCGTGACAAAACTCAACTCATCTTGCACGTGTTCTTAAACCAAAGAACTTCATTTCCTTTTCTGACAAGAAAATCAATGACGAGCTTACACACAAGTGGCATAACTCTTCTATAGTCTAGGCTTCTTTTATCTCCCATGTGAGCCGATCTCTATAGGCTATATTCGATCTGTGTAGATCTCTAGAAGCTATAAAAAATAGGACCACTTGTGTGTAAGCTCGTCATCTATTTCCTTGTCACAAAAAGAAATGACGTTCCTGGATTTACGAACACGTGCAAGATGAGTTGGGCTTTGTCACGGATGTATAAAATGGGTGTTATTGGCATGAAATAAACAGTTCGAATTTTAGCGCCTACCTGACTCTACGTCTGTGTCGTGTCCTTTTCTTTTATAAACTGCGCTAATACAGGCTACGTTGATGGAGGACCAACTCGCCCGATCAGCAACCCTTTTGACGTTGGCAACCAGCACTTCTATGAAAATACCTTAATGAGCAGAACGTGCCACAGCTAAAACTTTCTTAGCACTGCTGCACGTCATTACATTCAACTTCGCGAACCCTATCTTGCATTTGGGCTCGTTCGCGGTTGCATACTTGTTGAAAGTGGCGCTTTATGCCACAAAAGAAACAACATTATGCACGCGCTAGGCACTGCCCATCTGATGTGATGCGATCCCATGAGCCGCATCGAAATTAGCACGGCGATGCGGAACGGCGACTGCGTTGTTGGTTTTGTTCCGGGAGACAGTGTCACGGTGGCGCACGTGAGTGACTCCCGCTTTTCGGTAACCTCTATTGATTGTCGGCTGTTAATTGTGAATTGCTCTTTTGCGCTGAATGTGACTGCTTTTTTTGACTACATTGCATTGCAACTTGGTCGACCGAAGGTGAAAATTCTTGTCTCTCTTCAGCTGCATGCTAAAATTGAAGTACAATTCGCACCGGACTTTCCAACGAAACTGAAGGGCCCTCAAGCAATAACCTTTCTAGTATGGTGTTGGAGGCTATGCCAGCAACGAATCGATCCCGCAGAGCATCATCTCGAGTTGTGTCACAAACGAGTGCTCTGAAAAACAAAACTGAAGGGCCCTCAAGCAATAACCTTTCTAGTATGGTGTTGGAGGCTATGCCAGCAACGAATCGATCCCGCAGAGCATCATCTTGAGTGGTGTCACAAACGAGTGCTCTGAAAAAGCGCGCGCCGCCGAATTCTAGCGACAGTAATGATACCAAGCGCAGAGAGGCGCCTCAAGGACAACAATAAAGAAGAAAACACATCCATAGGCTCCCGGGTGCGCCGTCTCTCCCCCCTCGGAAGCGTTGTCTCTCCGACTATCCTCCTCACATCGGCGGCCGAGCAAGCTTCAGAAGGTTCTCGAGGGAAAGGTGCGTGGTGATTCAGAGTTGTGTCAGGAGTCGCGAATGACCCTCGAAACGTCTCGCGCTTTCCCCAGCCTTGGCTGTGCATAGCGCCAAGGAAACGATGAGAATTTTCTGGAATCTAGCGCGAAAGATATTTAGGCGAGCAGCGGAGAAAGGGGATGAGGAGAAGGAGTGTTGCGCTAGTGTGCGTAGGGTGTTTCCGCCGTGTGGGCGAAGCCTTTTGTCCTCAGTGACAAGGGAGATAATGAAGAGGATTTCCACCTGAGGGGTGAAGACTCGTGCTACAAGAAGAAGAGTGTGAGACTAACGCCAGAGAGCGAAGACGCGTCCTGCAATCGCAACGCGTGGGAAGCAGACTTGTTACCGACGAAGTTGGGTGCTTGGAGGGCGGCAAATTGAAGACGCGAAGTTTCCTGGATGAGAAACTTTGGGGGCAGCGGAACGACAACAGCGCTGGATTTTGAGTGAGTGATTCTTGGAAGTGTATCATTCAGACTTTGTTCCTAAGACTTTAGACTGAATAAGTTTCCGAACTCTTTAGTTATAAGTGTCTTGGTTGTTCGATGCATGTGATTACATCATCGTGCGTATTGTTGTTTGTGTCCGTTGTTTCGAGCGTATTGGGTAGTACAGTGTAGTACGGTTTTGATTGGTGACATATCGTATTCAACCATTGCTGAGTGTGCATATTTGTGTATCGTTTTGATCTGCCATATTTGAGTATATATTTCGGTTTTGTTTAGCAACTCTCGGCTCTGACTTGCTTTTTGGTCTACAGCTGGCGTCCGCTGGCGCGCCAAATAGGACCACTTCTTAATTGTCAGCGCTTTCGTGGTGCAGTTCGGGGGGTCGATATTTCGGCCCTTGGAATTAGCCCGGCGATCGCCTCCCTAACTAACGGGACCTCTGACAATTATTCTGGCGTTTGCGACAGCACTTTTTCGGTGCACAGTGTGTCCAAAGTAGTGAGAAAGAGCTTCCAGTTGTTGAGAGTGCTATCGGAACGATCTTGTGTGTTGCTCAGTGTTCTCGTTAACGAATGCAGGAGAGTGTTCCGATGGGCTGATTTAGGCAGACACTTTTTGCACGCGGAAAGGTTTTATTTGCAAGATACCATGAATCTCACAAAGTTAGTATCTCTTGGTGAGAAAATTGGTCATTTTGGCGCCGAAGTACGGAAGTGGGTCATCCAAAAGGAAAAAGTAGAAAAAGAGAGGGCCGAAGAAGAAAAGGCAGCTGAGCTGGAAAAAGAAAGGTTGGCGTCGAAAGAGCCAAAACGGAAAAAGCAGCTGGGTTGGAGAGAGAGAGGTTGGCAGCTGAGAGGGCCAAGAAGAAAAAGTAGCTGAGTTGGAAATAGAGAGGTTGGCAGCTGAAAGGGCAAAAGAAGAAAGAGAAGCAAAGAAGCGACAGCTGAAAGAAGAAAGAGAGCAGCAAATAAAGTTGAAGCTGGAGAGAAAAAAGCTGGCAGCTGAAAGGGCGAAAGAATAAAGAGAGGCAAGAAAGTGACAGCTGAAAGACAAAAGAGAGGAAAGGGAACGGCAGCGACAGCACGAGATGAAACTCGAGCAGCACCGTTTGCATCAGGGAAGTGAAACTCCGGTCCAAGATAGAGTTGAAAGCAGCAAACGGGAGCCCCGCCGCGGTAGTCTAGTGGCTAAGGTACTGGGCTGCTGACCCGCAGGTCGCGGGCTCAAATCCCGGCTGCGGCGGCTGCATTTCCGATGGAGGCGGAAATGTTGTAGGGCCGTGTGCTCAGATTTGGGTGCACGTTATAGAACCCCAAGTGGTCGAAATTTCCGGAGCCCTCCACTACGGCGTCTCTCATAATCATATGGTGTTTTTGTGACGTTTAACCCCACAATTCAATCAATCAAGCAGCAAACGGGAAGATCATGGCTTCTGTTTGAACCTAAGCAAGCTGCTCGTAGCGTTTGAAGAAAGGAAGGACGACCTTGACGCGTAACTTCACAAAATTGAGACAATTGCAAGAAGCCAGAATTGGCCGGAACATCAATGAGCAACTGCTTTGAGTACTTGCTTTAGTGGTGAAGCGCTCGGTGTGTACGATAGGCTGACGCCGACCGATGCAGCCAACAATGCAAAGGTGAAAGCTGCTTCACTGCAGTGATTCAGATTTACTGTTGAAGGTTTCCGGGACAGATTTCGAATAAGAAAACTAGCTGCTAGTGAGACGGCTACGCAGTATGCCACCCGACTTAGCCTTTATTTCGACAGATGGATCGAACTTTCAGGGACAGCGCAGGAGTATGATGAGCATAAAGAGCTCCTAATTAGAGAGCAATTTTTCACCAGTTGCCACCCAAGCCCATCGCTGTACTTAAAAGAGAGGAAAGCCTCGTCACTTGAAGACACGTTTGAATTGGCCGACTAATTCTTGGAAGGGCAAGGTGGTACAATTAGGCCAAAGTCACGAAGGTGTGTCCCGAAGATTCAAAGAAATCGACACCTGAACAAAAGAAGCGTGCACCGGAGAGTGTTTCGCGATGATTTCTGTGTAACCTTGAGGGTCATCGCGCTAACAGCTATCGAACTAATTTTACGAGCCCTACAGTTGTAAAATGTTTCAATTGTGGTCAAACCGGACACAAGGAAGACGCATGTCGTAACGGAGCCAGTCAAACTCACCAAGTAGCCTGTGTGCAGGTGGCACCAAAAACCGATGATGATGACGTTACCAACGCGTTTGTACTGCTTAAAAAGGGAGAGAAACTTCGATTGTGCGTGCTGTAATGGCAAAACAGCCAACCGGTGTCATAAAGAGAATGCCAACGTTGCCTGGAAAAGTTGCGGGCAAGAAAGTTATGGTGTTAAGAGATACCGTTAGCTCCACTGTTATCGTGCAGAGAAATTCGGTACGGCAAAGTGAGTTAACAGGCAAAACGAAACCGGCTTGCCTAATTGACAGTACGGTTCAGATGCTTCCCGAAGCAGAGATTGAGGTGTAAACCCTTTACTTCAGCGGGAAGGTTGCTGCCCTATGTATGATGACCCACCTGTACGACCTCATCATCGGAAACTTCGATGGGGTGCAAGGGCCGAATGATCCAGAACGTTGGCGGGAAGAGCCGAAGATGGAGCCCTCGCCGACACGGAGACCGCGAGATACAGTGCAGGAGCATCCCGCGAAGGATCTCACTCGAGCCCAAGGTGAAGCTGCGGTGCAAGTGACAGTGAATCAGTAGATGATCGTGTTGAACAAGAGAACGCGCTGGGCAGCTAGACTAACGTCGGCACGATCTCAACCGACTGACAGTGTAAAGGTGACGGAGTCGGCCAGCCAGTCCCAATGTCATGAATAAGCTGGTGAATAACCAGACAAGATCGGTTGAACGTTGTGGCATGTTAACGGGGTCGGAAGTGACAACGAAGGCTGAGACGCTGTTTCAGATCGGTTGAACGTTGTGGCATGTTAACGGGGTCGGAAGTGACAACGAAGGCTGAGACGCTGTTTCAGATCGGTTGAACGTTGTGGCATGTTAACGGGGTCGGAAGTGACAACGAAGGCTGAGACGCTGTTTCAGATACCGTCGTTATAAAGGGCTCATCAGAACAGAAACAAGAACAATAAGAAGAGATCGAACGAGCACCGCTAGAAAGTGCTCAAGCGCAGCTTGAAGTTCACAGGATAGGTGCTGAGGTTGAATCGGAGTGTGTTTGGTAGTGTTGAGCCTCAGTGTGTTGTGTTGTTGTTATCCTTGTAATTATTGTAAAGACAGACCTTTGTACATCTGTATTCTTTGGAAGCCCCGCCACGGTGGTCTAGTGGCTAAGGTAGTCGGCTGCTGACCCGCAGGTAACGGGTTCGAATCCCGGCTGCGGCGGCTGCATTTCCGATGGAGGCGGAAATGTTGTAGGCCCGTGTGCTCAGATTTGGGTGCACGGTAAAGAACCCCCGGTGGTCGAAATTGCCGGAGCCCTCCACTACGGCGTCTCTCATAATCATATGGTGGTTTTGGGACGTCAAATCCCACATATCAATCAATGTATTCTTTGGAATGTGTGATGTAGTGTTGTACTCCTGTGCCTGTGCTTATATTCTATGTGTTGTGAGATTGAATTACAATGTGCAATTGTATTGTGTGTTCTATTGTGATTGTGACGCGCTATGAGCGACGGAATATGTTACAGTCTTTAAGGGTGTGGTGGCTGTTCACACTCGTTTATGTGGTTTTGAAGATTATGTGATAATATTCTTAATGTAGGGGACACTGTCACAAACAAGCACTCCGAAAAAGCGCGCGCCGTCAAGTCCTAGCGACAGTAACGATACCAAATGCACAGAGGTGCCTTAAGGTCAACGACAAAAAAAACAAACATCTAAAGGCCTCCGGGTGCGCCGTGTCTCCCCCTTCGGAAGCGTAGTCTCGCCGACCATCCTCCTCACATCGGCGGCCGAGCAAGCCCTGGAAGGTTTTTGACGGAAAGGGGCGTGGTGATGCAGAGTTGCGTTACGAGTCATGGACGGCCCTAGAAACGTCTCGCGTTTTTCCCAGGCTTGGCTGTGCATCGCGCCGAAGAAACGATGAGAATTTTCTGGAATCTCGCGCGAAAGTTATTTAAGCGAGCAGCGGAGAAAGGATATCAGGAGAAGAAGGAATGTTGCGCTAGTATGCGTAGGGTTTTTGCGCCTTGTGGGTGAAGCCTTTTGTCCTCAGTGACAAAGGAGGTAATGAATAGGAATACCACCTGAGGGGCGAAGACTCGTGCTACAAGCAGAAGAGTGTGAGACTACCGCCAGAGAGCGAAGACGCGTCCTGCAATTGCAACGCGTGGGAAGCCGACGTGTTACCGGCGAAGTTTGGTGCTTGGAGGGCGGCCAATTAAGGACGCGTGGTTTCCTAGAAGAGAAACTTCGGGAGCAGCGAAATAACAACAGAGCTGGACTTTGAGTGAGTAATTCTTGGAAGAGTATCATTCAGACTTTTTTCCAAGGACTTTAGACTGAATAAGTTTTGAAACTCTTTAGTCTTTAGTGTTTTGGTTGTTCAATGCATGTGATTGTATTGTAGCGCGTATGGTTGTTTGCGTCCGTTGTTCCAAGTGTGGCTGATTGTACTGTGTAGTACGGTTTTGATTGGTGACATATCGTATTCAACTATTGTCGAGTGTGCATATTTTAGTCGTTTTGATGTGCCACAATTGAGAATATATTTTGGTTGTGTTTAGCAACTCTTGGCTCTGAGTTGTTTTTTAATCCACAGCCGGCGTCCGCTGGCGCGCCAAATAGGACCACTTCTAAATTGTTCGTGCTTTCGTGGTGCAGTTCGGGGGGCCGATACTTCGGCCCTTGGAATTAGCCCGGCGATCGCCTCCCTAATTAACGGTACCTGTGACAAGCTGCGAATGAACAGTGTGACACTAGCTCCCGGAGGGAGGCAACAAAGACATTAACTGACTTGCCTGAGTGTTGTTGGCAGCGGAGTAACCGATGACGCTTGACGACAACGTTGCAGGATGTCGAGATGTGATTCCGTAATACCACCAGTGCAGTGTCATACTCGTCGGAAGTTGTTTTGGCAGAGTTGTCCCCGTCCTTAACGGTGGTTGCTGTGGCGCTTGGCAGTGCCGGTGGTGCGGCAGTTGACCCTGCAGGTAATGTCTAGTAAATACGCTGGCCCTGCACCCCCATACAATGCAAGAAATTGGCCTTGCGTCTTCCTGGCGCGAACTCAGAGGCCCAGGAAGCTACCAAGTACACGTTGAACATCTGCTGCCACTGTTCCTATGGTGGTGGCGGCAGGCCGTGCGTCGCAAGGAAGAACAGCAGTGGATTGAGGGCCGGGGAAGCTTATGTTTGGCCAGGCGCGGATGGGCGACGCTGCTTGGGGTACGTTCACGACATCTTCGCCGCCATTATAGTGTTTGTGCCATAGGATTCAAGGCCTAGGCGCCACGTCTTACGGAACAACAACAACATTTATTGATGATGTACAGGTGTGATCAAAAGTGGGCAAACCTTGGGATCGCGTGGCAGAATGCATCGACGCGCCAGCTAGCAACGAAACACCTGTTGCAAGGGCGCACGTACGCCCCCGTCTTATCACTTGGCCTCTTATATAGCTCTGTTTGACGCGATTACGCCGCTTCAACTCAAAACGACTACTAGGTGTGGCTTTCTTTGCTCCATCAGATCTGTGCCGTTTTTTTACTTAGTGGCCACGACGGGGCGGTTTCAAGTGCCAGCTCACGTTGGTATTGACATCGACTAATTAATAGAAATAAGCATGACGAGCATCGCACAACATGACGAAGACAAACGCACAAAATAAATTTGGCACGTATGACACGTATGGCGGCATTGCAAATACAAAATAAAGCACTACCCCGTATTCAGCGCATGTTGTGATGTAGGCTGGCAGTACCTACATATGTACTTTTCACCCCGTTTTCCCCATTAAACAACAGTTGTGAGTCAGCGCCGTCTTTTCTTTCTGTTTTACTGCTTCCCTGTCCTGTATTTTTTCTGGTGTTGCGCTGTAAGTAAGTTCACGATGGATCCTAACCAACTGTGCCAACTTCCCGTCTTACTACCACTGCGATGCTGCTTTCAAAGTCTACTCCCTAAGGAGCCGTTCAGATCATCCGTTAACGTGACCGTCGGCTCTCATCGCTTGCAGTGATACGGAGGCAGGGCATCGAACTAAACGTGCTTAGGATGTCTACAAAGAATCGCTGCAGCATATGTGGCCGAATGCTTCAACCTATGCCTCTCTTTGTCTCTCGGCATAACTATCGTTCTGGGGTTCAATTATCAAGCAGAATCATCTCAGATATAAAATGCAATCCTGCGCTCTTGCGACCGACTGACACCTTTTTTGTCGATGTAATCTGGCGCAAAACTGAAGGCGCATCCTCAAGCTTTCAGTCACAATTTTTGATTTTGCAATAGTTACCTTAATTCCCATTATTTTAAATTAGATACTTTGTTGCACATTTCCAGAAAAAAAGAGAAGTAGCATTTACAGCCTGCCTGCGCTGGAGAGATTGACGTGAATAATAACACTACATTATACACCTTTACTTTGAAAAGCTTCTTATGCAGCAACAGATGTCTATATTACGCGGAGCGAGCCGTGATTTCAATAAATATGCGACTTCAAATTCGAGTACTTCAAGTGGGCTTCGATGTCGCGCACAGTATTCAGTAATATTTTCAAATAATGTTAAGACTAATTAGATATATATTTATAAAGGTGAGACTCAACTCGGCCAGGAGTAATCAGCATCTTGCTGAGCTTGGATTCTTTGAGCTCATCAGAATTCGACTTCAGTTACGTTAATTATTTGTGTTTTATTAAAATGTTGCCTAATTAAAGGTAATCGTAATTCAGTTGGTTTGATGAGGCTATAATTAACCAAGCTTAATCATGATTTTTATAACAACCTTGGTACTTGCTAATTAGAATAGTTATGCTTACTTAGCCTAACTTTTCCACGTGAAATTCTAGTAAATAGAGTACTTTACTTGGATTGCAGACTAATATTCAGTCATGGCTAGTATTTATATTACTTAGCAGTAATTAGACCTAAATTGTACTAATTAGTGTGGAGTCGGTAAAAAGTATAAACTATCTTCCTGGACTTGACTTCTGTGGGATTATGGGGAAGCCGACCTGGACTAATTGGCCACAGTAAGGTTTGCCTTGTATGGGCTAATTTTGCATGGCTAGGTTAAGGATGAGCATGATCAACCTTGCCTAATTAGATTTTTCTATACTCATTTCGACTCATCTGGGCTCATCTATGCCTAACTTGTCTTAACAAGAAAACAAGACGCAGCACGGGGCTTAACTAAACCTACTTACACCTCACTGACTTAGGTCATAAAGTGCTCAACAACATTGAATTAATTTCGGCTACATTAACTTTCATTCAACTAAGCTAGTTTAAGTGCAACTTGGATTTGCTGAAAAAGGCAAGCTGGCCTGAGAAATTTTTTTTTGCGTTTAGCTTCATCAGGTAGTGCGATGCTTGCTATGCTTACTTATCCTAATTAAGCGGTGTCAATAGCAACGCGAACCGGTGCTGGAACCGGCCCCGTCACAGCCGCTACGTAAAAAAATGACACAGATTTGATAGAGCAAAGAAAGCGGCACCCAGCTGCTGTTTTGGGTACGAGAGCCGTAACCTCATCTAACAGGGCGCTGTGAGAAGCCAATTGATAAGACGGAATGCGCATGCGCCCTGGCAGCAGGTGTCTCGTCACTAGCTGACGCATCGATGCATTCTACCACGAGAGCCCGTAGTGTGCACACTTGTGATCGCACCTGTACATGATTTTTATAACAATGATTGAATGCGCCCCATGGGGATGAAAGAACAGAAACAAAACCGAAACAGAATACAACAGTATATTGCCTAGAATAAACTATATCTGTGGTTTTGTTTTGAATTCAAGTCAGCGGAGCGTGACAGCACGTTTACATAGCTTCGTCATCGTTTCGCAATTGATTTAGGCCGAGTTCATGCAATTATGATAAGTCAACATTTCTTGAGCCCAACATTGTTGGTAGTGCGCACAGGCACCAGATGGGGTGGTTCCCTTGTTGCGGGACCCGTATGTATCCTGCAGCTCCTGGCCCCTGTCTGTCAGTGCACGCTGAGTTGGTAGGGCGGGGCTAGAGAACAATGTCTCTCATCGCTCAAGGGGTTCGGGATTTGGGAGGTTGGGGGAAGGGGTGGTGGAGTGTTTTTAGGTTCTGTGCACTCTGCCTAAATGTGCGTCAGGGTGCCATTTTCTATTTTACAAAACGGACAGAGCGTGTCGTTTACCACAGGCTACATGCGTTCAGCAGTACGGGATGTGCTAGCGATCCCGCGTGCGCTCGACGCAATATCGTTTGTTGTTTCCTGGTCCAGTCGGGGTGCGGTTCTGGTAGTCTACACGTTCCCTCTCGATACCTTTGGGCAATGCCCCGAAAGCTGGCAACCGGGTGTGGTAGCTCTTCAGACTCATGCTCGACTCGGATTGACATTACTCGGGCATGATAGTCGGCAATGATGTTGCCTGCTGCCTGCAAGTGAGCTGAGACCCACATGAGCTCCACGGCTCTTCCCGTAGGCTTGCACTCGGGTAGAATGGCTCGTGCCGCGGGTGAGATTACCCCCCTTCGGAAGCTTCTATAGGCTGTCTTTGGGTCGGTGACCACCGTGTACACGCTTGGCTGGACCAGTGCGAGGGCCACGGCCACTTCCTCGGCATTTGCAGGGTCTTTTGTCCTCAGGGACGCACTGACAATTAGCCTGTCAATGAACGTAACCACTACCACAGCACGGTCACTGTGTTTTCGGAGTGAGGCGTCCACGTACATGACCTTGGGGTTCTCTTCCAACTTTCGGGCAAGGCTTTGGCCCGCGCGGTGCTCCTCTAGTTGTTTTGTACAGCGTCATGTTCCAGGGAAGGGATTTTGTTTGAAGTGTTGTCTTCCACTCCTCCGAAAGGGCCGCCTTGATGGGTACTAGCTGACTCGATGTGCCATCATATCTTGGCGTAGGATGGCTCGTCCGTGCTCCGTGTGACTGAGCCGAATTCTCTGAGTAGCAAGGTGGGCTTCGATG
The DNA here is from genome assembly GCA_013436015.1 of Rhipicephalus annulatus. NCBI lineage: Eukaryota > Metazoa > Arthropoda > Arachnida > Ixodida > Ixodidae > Rhipicephalus > Rhipicephalus annulatus. Next base: position 349,144 of record WOVY01000757.1, read on the forward strand.
AACTCCTCTACCGTGTTGTGGGCGCCCACGTCTAGCAATCTTAGCGTAGACAAATATATTGGCACGCCCAGTGCTTGCTTGGTTGTCTTGCAAAGCATAATATTGAGGTTGTCTCTATTCGACTTTGTCAGCTGGAGATACTGGGCGCAGTAGGTAACCTGCGACACGACGAACAATCGTACCAAGCGCATGACAACGTCCTCTTTTAGGCCTCGTCAGGATTACCAACCGACGAAGGCCGTGGCACGGCCTTCGTCGGTTGGTAATCCTGACGAAGGCCGTGCCACGGCGGAAACGTAGAGTAAACAATTATCAAATTTTCATAAGTGTGCTCTTTTATTCTTAATTATATATATATATATAAATATATATATATATATATATATATATATATATATATGTGTGTGTGAGTGTATGTGCGTGTGTGTGTGTGTGTGTGTGTGTGGGGGGGGCATTGAGCGTGTGGCGTGACGCGGCCTCGAGTGCGCGCAATGATACCGAAAGTAGCAATGATGACATCAGCATACCTTCGCAAGCAAGGTTTGACTACAGCCACAGAAAAATACGCAGCGGTGGCGTTTACACGTAAACCGACGTCTTTCTACCCATTGTGCATCAGTGGCAGATCAGTCGCATATAGGAGCAGTCATAGATACCAGGTGTCATCGTATATCGTGAGCTAACCTGGACCCCGCCTGTCACATATCTGAAGAAAAAAAGCTCAATGGCATTGAGTTTATATTCAAGGTCGTGGCCGGAGAATCGTGGGGCCCATCCGTGCACTCCATGTTGTAGCTTTATACAGCCCTCTTTCTCGCAATTCTCCGGTCACTATTCTTGTCCTCCCCAAAGCGTACAAGACTAACATCCGTGCACTTCAGAGCGTACAGGCCCAAGTACTTCGGACATGTCTTGGCCTTCCAAGATGCTTATCGACAGTGGCAACTATTGTTATCGCACAAGAACAGCTATAGCCACAACGCATGTAATTGTCGAGGTGCTGAGAGCGCACATTCGGCATTTATCATGGCTACCGTCACATCATTCAGCGTGTTTTACAGCGCGGAGCCCCATTCCTCGTTCTGCGGCATTGTGACAAAACATAGGACATATTACCACCTGGCTTCAAACTTGCGATGCATTCAGCACCTGCGTTATGAAGTCTCCGTCGACCTAACGCGCGCTTATCAGTTTATGGAATCCTTAAGAAGGCACGCACGTCACCGCTAACCCTGAAGCAATTGACTTTGCGTCTGTTTGACGAAAGGTATTTTGACCGCATATATATTTACACCGATGGCCCCACTAATTCTAACAGCTCCACAGTAGCAGTGGTTGTTCCATCTGATAATGTCTTGCTTCAATACAAAATTTCTGACACCACGACGTCGACAGCAGCAGAGCTCGCAGAGCTTCAAGGTGCCGTCAAGTACATTCTTCGGCAGCAACCTAACCAATGGGCCATCTTTTGAGACTCGACGTTAGCCTTACAGACACTACGGTTTGTTATAGAGCACAGGTTACACGAACAATCAGTATATCCTATAAGGCACGACTACCACGAAGCGCTCAAGGAAGGTCACGATATTGTATTTCATTGGTTGCTGAGTCATTGTGAAATTGTCGGCAATGACCACGCAGATGAAGCTGCTCAATCGACTCATGACCAAGACCTGCGTAAGCCCATACCACTCTTGAGAACGGACGCTGCAAGGCGACTACAATCACTTGCTCGCCGTATAACTCTCCTACAATGGAATACGCAGGGTTTCTCCAACACGCACCTGTATTCGATCGACCCAAACTCGCAACTTCGTTTGCCATCCGCGTTTCCACGATGCGCTGATACTTTACTGTATCGCGTGAGATTGGGTGTTTGGCATTTACGAATGCGTACTCGCGTCTCCTTGGAATGGCGGGCACTTCGGCATGCAACATCTGCGCCTGCGAGGAAATGCTTGAGCACATTTTATGCCATTGCCCAGCATACCAGTCTGAAGAACATATTATGGAATCCAAGCTCTGTCAGCTGGATTCATGGCGGCTTACAGAAGAGGAGATCGTGGGACCTTGGCCGACGACTTCCCATACACGCAAAGCCGCGAAATACCTCTTGTACTTTTTAAGGACCGCCAGACTTCACGAACGCTTGTGAAAGAACAGTGTGAGACCGTGCTGTGTAGTCTCGAGCTTCTTCATGCTTCTCTTTCTTACTCGTCTTCTTTTCTATCTCTTTCCTTTCTATTATTCTCCCTTACCCCTCACCTCAAGCGTGGGATAGCAAACCGAGCCAAGCTTGGTTAGCCTCCCTGCTTTTGCTCTCTCTCTTTCTCCCTCCCTCTCTCTCTCTCTCTCTCTCTCTCTATATATATATATATATATATATATATTATTTGAGGAAGGGTGTCTTAGTAACCTGCGATTTGATGACGACTCAAGGAATGACTCTTATGAAGAAATTTATAGTACCTTTAGAAACAGACTAATGTCATTAGACACCACATTTTAGTGCGCTTTCTAATGCGTACCTAATGTGAGTCTAGTAGTTATTGGCCACCGTTCATCTATAGAATCATGACAATAAGTTTTCTGATGACTTTTGTCTAGCGCAAGTCCATAGACGCCTGACATGCGAGTTTTCGATGACTGTTGCCTAGCGTTAGTCCACAGACGCCTGACATCTGAGTTTCTGGTGTCCGTTGTCTTGTGAAGTGTAGTCGAGCATATGCATTAAGTTGCCATCAAATGTCGTGTTGTAGACTTCGGCCCTATGCCATCAACAGCACATTTGCTGCGCGCCCATCTAGAAATCGCTTCATTATTAATATGAAAGTGTAAACACATTACAGGATTGCAAAGTAATTACCAGCAGACCAATTCAACCAATGAACAAACTATTGTTTTTTACATATTCGAATCTTTCAAGACTGATAAATATTGCTGGAAATTTATAATGCCCGCATTGGGAAACAAGCATTACAATTATGCTAAAGCACAGTTTCATAATTACATACAAACTAAGTAACGCCAAGTCAAACATTTTCGGAGTAATTGCACTTCAATCTTATTTTCGGCTTTGCACTGCTAATAGGGTGTCTTGTAGCACCGTCGTCGTAGAACTGCTCCTGTATTTAAAACCTGCAAAAGAGATTGTTAAAATTTTGTAGGCACTGAAGTATTCCTTTCAGCACAGCCCGTGAATAGACTTTTCAATTGATAACTTATGCCTTTTATATACAGTGATATATTTTTATCAATTTTATTGAATGACCCATCTGGATGCAATGTCAAACTACATAGCCTTGACTTCATGCTGCTTTGAAAAAGAAAGTAAGAAAGAAAACTAACCAGTTCGGAGGACAGCAGATTTATCAGCAATCAGAGAGAGAGGCCAGCTATCACGGATAGAGGCTAATTAGCTCAGTCAGCTTGTCTTATGCAAAATTGCAGAATAACCTCCTTTCACAATTCAAATGGCACTCCATGTATGACTACGACATCTATCTGTGGGTCTATTCTACAACCTTGTTTTACACAAAACTTCCATATTGAAATCCCTCTTTAAAGAAAGCTATTGCGAGCTCATGCTCATAGGTGCAAAGTCATAGGCGTGCGCAGGGTTTCGCAACACCGGAAGGGGGAGGGGGTTGCTTCACTTCAGCACCCTGCTCCCCCCCTACTTAGTTATGTAAGCTGCCATTATTTGTCCCCCACTTTAGGTAACTACGTGGAGTGGACCGGCTATGCGCACACATATGTGAAAGGTTAAATTGAGCAACAAACAGGCACATGAAATGTAGAGCTACGTCTTGGTGATACTGCTACACAAATCTAAACTCTAATGAAAATAATAGTAAAATGCTGATTTCTGTAACCCACAATATATTACACGGAAATCATGCTGTAACACGTGACAGGTCATTTGTACACATATTGTTACGGGGAAGATTCATTCACTGGCCACTTCAGCTTTGCTGGAGCGACAGTTCCATACACGTATGAATATCTTTCTACAAGCAACAGATTAGAGAAAGCAAGCCAAAAGATTTTTCTACCCTATTACTTTTGTGTATTAATAAATACCTAAAATACACCATTTGTTTACCTCGAAAGAAGACAAAGCTTGTATAAAACTGGAAATATTTTTTCTAGCTCCATGCTTCAGAGTGCACAGCTACCAATGTTCACAAGCAAATATTGCAAATAAGAAAATTGATAGCCTGGTCATTAACAAGTAGAACAACGCACACTGGAGTGTGTTGGTACTTGCTCATCATCTTGATATAATGAGGATAGCAATCCTTTATAAAGAAAACTTTCAGCAGCAGAAAAAAACATGAACAATCAAAAGGGTGGCAACACAAACTAGCGCTAATTTGTGTCGTCTCCCTCCTCTCTGTTCATATTTTGCCGTACTATAGAAAAGTGTTTGGGCGATGAATTACCAACCCAACCGAACACTCACGTTAATAAAGTATTTAAAGAAAAAACTGCTTGCAGTGTTGAACTAATGACTCTTTTATAAGCCGTGCAGATGTCAAAATGTTGCCTTAACCCTCATGTCACAGAGATAATAAATTTAGAGTGTATGCACAACCTAAACTTGGTAGTAGAACGTTCACTCTGGAGAAAAGAACATCATGAGCTAAAACGCTAACACATAAAGAATAAAGGATACACCTTTCCATGTATTTGCTTGCACTCCCGTTTCCTGCCAAGTACGTACCAAAACGCCCGGTATGCTTAATATATATTTACTTCCATAAGAGTATCAATTCAATCAACGATTGAACTTTGTGGTCCAACAGGGCTATTCAAGGCACTATGACAGATACGTCTCTGTGTGGTAGGCCTCGATCTGTCTTGTAAGCTGTGTGACACGTGACACACAGATTCGTGGTATTTTCATCAACTGTGGTTGGAACATCTTCAAAACAATTTGATGAAGCATGAGTATCCGCTGCTTCCCCGAAAAACTTGTCCCTGATTCAGAGGACAAAACTACAGGCATGTCGATTATCTGGTCAGAGTACAAGGTACGTTGCCTTGACTTGGCTCCGGCGTCGATTCATAGGGCTCGTCTCGGCTGCGAAGCTCGTTGCGTCGATAGTCGCGTCCGTAACCTGCACCATCGGGTCGCAAAAGTGTCCGGTCACCACAGCGTTGGGTCCCACAGCGGCTGTACCGCTTCTCGACTGAGTCTTCGTGCGCCGCCTACGGAGCGTCGCTGCAGGCCATCTGGCGCGTGACAACGAGGTTGCAGTCGCTGGGCCGAGCTGGTCGAACTTTAGGCTGCGCCCCGAAGCTCACATGGCGTTGCTGTGAAGGCTGGGGTGGGTACGTCTTTCCTAGAAGCTGTGCTCGTGGGGTTCCGGCAAACACCGTGCCACTTAGACCCCTCGTCCATGCACGCCTGCGTTCAAAAAACTCATGCCTATTTTTTTCTCGGCCTTGTGTTCTCTCCTTCGTCTTCCTCTTTTCCTATTTCTCATTAAATTAGGCATGCATATTCAATTCACATGTTGTCTCTTCGTCATCCTCTTCTTCGTAATATGTCATATACTCTAGACAAAGGTACAACATAGAAAAAGTGGAGCAGGTTTTAAAAAGCGGCCGAAGCATAAAAGCTGCGAAAGCAAACTTGCGCAGAAACAAAACTTTGTTGTACGCATGAAGGCACAGGGAAGAGAATGTCATAAGTTCCCATAAGTAATATAAATAGGTTAGTCGAGGTGGTGGAAGAGTTCTACAGACAGTTGTACAAAAGCCAAACTAACCAGGATGATATCGTGAGAAGCAATAATAATCTAGAGGGATTCGACATCCTACCAGTCACACAAGGGAAGTAAAGAAAGCCTTAAAAGGAATAAAAAGAGGTGAAGTCGCCGTAACATAAGGTAGCAACAGACCCCCAGTAAGATAGCGGACAAATTCTTATCACCTTATATACGAAGTGCTTCTTTATGGCTTGACTACCATAATCTTGGAAAAACTTCAATATTATCCTAATGCATAAGAAAGAATACGGCAAGGACTTAAAAAAATAGTTTGATCAGCTTACTGTCTGTTTTATACAAACTATTTACGAAAATAGTAGTTAGTAATAGGGTTAGGGGACATGCGGCTTCAATCAGCTAAAAGGCCAAGCATGATTTTGTATTGGCTATTCCGCAAAAGATCATATTCATATTAGCAATAAGGGAATTTAAAAAAAAAACGTATGGCAAACAACCATCCCTATACATAGTGTTTATTGATAACGAGAAGGCATTTGACTCAGTCAAGATATCAGCAGTTATACATGTACTGCGGAACCCTACATAAACGTACTGGAAGAAATATACAGCGTATCCACAGTCATCAATCATAATTCTCCACAAAAAGTGGCAGAATCTCAATAAGGAAAGAGGTAAGGCAGGGAGACACGATCTCTCCCGGGACGTTTATCTTGTGTTTACCGGAGATTTTTAGTACCATAGATTGGAAGAGCTCTGGATAAGAATAATTGGAGAGTATTTAAGTAACCTGAGATTCGCTGATGACAGTGCCTTGATGAGTCACTCGGATGACGAAATACAGCTCATGATTACTGAACTGATTACTATAGAGAAGGCCAGAAAATACTATGCAGAAACTAAAAAGATATACAACAGTTTCGGCACTTTGCGATAGGTGGAGAGATGCTGGAATTTGTGAAAGATCATTTCTACTTTCGACAGGTAGTAACCACGAAGCTGAACTCTGACATTGAAATAACTAGAAGAATAGGGTTGAGGTAGGTCAGATTCGGCAAGCATTCTCAAATTGTGAATCAGGATATGCCGCTAACATTCAAGAGGAAGAGATACAACAGGTGCATCTGGCTAGTACTTACCAACCGAGCAGAGACCTGGAAACTTCCAAGGATGGTTCAGCCTAAATTAAGGACGACGCAGCGAGCGACGGAAAGGATAATGACAGGTGTAACTTTAAGAGACAAGAAGAGAGCAAAGGGGGTCAGGGAACAAATCATGGTTAAGGATATCATAGATGAAATAAAAAATAAAAATCAAAGCTTTGCCGCAAAGGCGAAGCAGTGAATGCGATAGCAACAAATTGGAAGGTTACGCGCAGAAAGGCAAGCAGATCGAAAGGTGCCCCGCGCTTCTTACGCACAAACAACGGAAGAAACGTACTCACAGGTACGGATAAACGCGAATAGGCGTCTTAGTTGTTACTTCGCTGTGTCTGAAAGGCGCGCCCTTTTTGCAAACTGAGGCGTTGCAACAATTGCAGTGACCTTTGCGTGCCCTGTGACTACAACATATTAGTTCTAGTGCAAGCCCAATGCCAGCCAAGACGTATGGTATTCCCCCCTGGGGGATAAGGGTGCGCGAGAGATCGTCCACTTCCCTCCTCTCCGCGGGACAAAGTACGCGTGAGAGATGAGAGTCAACGCGCGCTCATTGCGCCAACTTGCTGAAAATGCTGAAAACACTATAGTTCCCCCGCACTCGAGATTCCCGCCAACACCGTTAAGTGGTAGATATAAATAGCTTGCCGTTTGAACGTTGAAGGAGGTACTCTTCGTTGGCTCAGTGGGTAACGCCCCACATTCACGACGTGGAGGTGCCTCATTCGATTCTGCACACCAGAGTGTTTTCAGGATATCTTTCTTTATTTTGCTTTCATAGATAAACAAATATATATATATATATATATATATATATATATATATATATGAAAGTGTCTTTCTGGATTCGGTCGAGTTTTAAGTCACCAGATGAAGCGAACGAGCAAACGAAAAACGTTAGGTTATTGCCAACGTTACAGCCGAGGACCGGCCTTTATCAGGGCGCACGTGCAATGACAATAACACGCACGTCGTAAGGCACATATTATGGGTGCCCTCAATTATGAATAATCACTCTTAGCAATATTGACATACATACATACGTGTTAAAAAACATATTTAGACATACGTAGCATTTTGTAGATAGCGGAGCAGCAGTGCGCGATGCAGAATATGAGAAAGCAATGTGACTTGAAAACATAAGATACAAATAATATGACGGACACTTGTGATATCGCAACATTTGTGATTGAATAGAAACAATAAAAGAAACCAATGTCATGTTAAGTCACGTTCGTTGTCAATGAAATATACATGTTCATAATATCATCGTTGATATCACAATGTGGTAACAGAGTGTTCATGCTTTCAGCTCAACTAATTGATGTGTCACCAAATGGCACCGCAGCGTAATCACACCAGTGGACAAACGTGTGTGTGGGCTACGGTGATTGATTTATCTGTTTTGCTAGAAAAAACGTAAGCCTCCCTGGTTTCTCGTTTATTAAAGACGCTATGGCGTTAAATTTGTGAATAAGAAAAGATTCACGAACTTCCCTTTTGTAGTGTGATTTAAAACCAGATTCGAGTATTTAGGCAGTTATGTTGTCGAAAGGATGGCCTGGTGTAGCGAGGTGTTTGGAAAGGCAAGGCTAGGCAGGCCCGAGGCGTGTGACCTGTGATTATTGAAGCGCAACCGGAAAGCTGTCTTCGTTTGACCCATATATTGGAGGTCACATAATGAGCGTTGATGCAAGTAGATTGCATTGTTTGTGTCGCAGCCAAACATTTTTTTTATCCAGAGAGTAAAGTCTGAGGCACAGCTCTTAACAATACGCGACGTGGTCATGTGGGGGCACACCTTGCAGCGTGCCTTGTTACATGGGTGACACCCCACTTGGGCTGGCGTTGATATTTTGGATAACGTAGGTATGTCTAGTAGGTATATATATATATATATATATATATATATATATATATATACAGAGAGAGAGAGAGACAGAGAGAGAGAGAGAGAGCCCCGCCACGGTGGTCTAGTGGCTAAGGTACTCGGCTGCTGACCCGCAGGGCGCGGGTTCGAATCCCGGCTGCGGCGGCTGCATTTCCGATGGAGGCGGAAATGTTGTAGGCCTGTGTGCTCAAATTTGGGTGCACGGTTAAAGAACCCCAGGTGGTCGAAATTTCCGGAGCCCTCCACTACGGCGTCTCTCATAATCATATGATGGTTTTGGGACGTTAAACTCCACATATCAATCAATCGATCAATCAGTGAGAGAGATAGAGTATTATTACTCGTTCTATCTTTTCATCTGTACATACTCATTATCACCAATTTAGTTTAGGTTGTGGGGCACATACTCGATCGCTACAATAAAGGCGAGTTTTGAGGGTACTGGACGCCATCTTACAAGTGGTGGAGAGTGCTGCCCGATTCCTGCGTTCTCTCGCACTCTCGGACACCCCCGGCGTCTTCTAGAACACATCTCTAGAGCTCCGTTCAGGCCGCCGCTTAAACGACCTGGGTTCGGTAATGTCGCAAGCCGACCAGCCCAGCGCACCAGCTGCGCCACCGCTACCACCACCAAGAAACCCTTCTAGCCTGGTCACCAGCCCTCAAAAGGATCCTCCGCTATTCGAAGGGCTTCCGCGTGAGGACGTGGAAGACTGGCTCGAGGAGTATGACCACGTAAGTGTTATGAACAACTGGGATGAGCCTGCGAAACTCACCCATGTTGCATTCAAGTTGAGCGGCGTCGCCAAAACATGGTTTTTAAACCATGCTACAGATTTTTCGACATGGCCCGCTTTTACGTGCCAGCTCCACCAGATTTTCGCCAACCCGTCATCGCGCTCGGATATCGCCAAGAAGGGGCTTGGTGCACGTTTTCAACTCCCTGGTAAGTCTTACACTTCTTAAATTGAAGATGTTCTCGGCCTTGGCCGCAGCATCGACAACCATGTGGCGGAAAACAACCGTGTGCGCCACCTGTTAAAAGGCATTGCGACTGTCGCTTTCAATGCGCTTGTGGCGCAGAATCCCCAGACCATTGCCGATGTTGTAGCTACCTGTCGGTGCCTTGAGGAGCTTAGAGCCACTAGGGTGCGACCTGATATGCCTGATCTGAGCTCGAGTCATGACACAACACAGCTGTGTGCATTGATCTGCTTTATCATCCGCGAGAAACTCCATGCACAGGCTTCATATCATCCCCTTGATATTCGAATGACGCCACATGCTACTAGTTTACGCGACGTCGTGAGAGAGCAACTGGCCTTGATCACATTCACACCAACGAGCTCACATCCCGTGCCCATACTAAGCTATGATCACGTTGCAGCGACGATGCCTGCGCCCCACCAAAGCCTGGCCTCGATGACTGTCGCACCTGTTCCGAGTTCATATCCTGTGGCCATGCCAACTTATGCTGAGGTTGCTGCTAGGACACCTGCACCCCAGTGAAGTCTAATGCAGCTACCAGCACCCGAAGTGCATGGTTCGCTCAACTAACTCGCACCGCGACCATCTTCCCAGACTTACAACACCTGGCACACTACACGACCGACTTGCTTCTATTGCGGCATCTGTGGGCATATTTCAAGGTTTTGTCGATGTCGTCATCAAGAAGAAAGACGAAGCTACGACGACTTAGAACGAAACGACTTCTACCCCACTGGATCACCCTATTTTCGACTGTATCAAAACAGCACACGCCGGTCGCCGCCTCCGCAAAACTTTGGCTCAGTTGTCAGCTCCAGTTTCTCACGTCGACGCTCACCTTAACCGGTGAGGCGTTCCTTATCTTCCCTTCAACCTTCTACTTCGATTCTCGACCGCCAACTGTAAAACTAAACAGTGCAGCTTCAGGAAGGAAAGCTGCATCTTTCTAACTGCGTCAAACTTCTCCGGGCCGCCCGTCAAATGTTTTATTTGTCTATGTTGGAGGTATACAGACAGAGGCACTTGTAGACACAGGCGCATCACTTTCCGTAATTTCTGCAGGTTTTTGCACCCTCATGAAAAAATTTAGGACGCGATACGATGGTCCTCCCTTCCGTTGCGCAGATGGAGTCCCTGTTCAGCCTTCAAGTGTTTGTACAGTCCACGTTTTTATAGATGGCATCCTTCACCACATTCACTTCCTTGTAATTCCTTTGTGCATTCACACAGTCATTTTAGAATGGGACTTCCTTTCTTTGGCATCAGCTTTCATATCGTATCGTCAGCGAGTATTTCATATATCGCCTACTGAGAGTTCATCTGATGTCAATCCATAAAGCTTCCGTTTCGTTGCTGCCGCAGATTGTTTCATTTCGCGAGGAGATGAACGAATTCTCACGATCACTTCGGATACTATAGTTAACGGTGACGTGTTCATTGCTCTATCAGTTCGCTCCAAACCTGCGGGGCTTACCATTGAACCTGGCCTTGTGCGGTTTAACGACGACAAGGCATTAGTCACCGCCTTGAGTCCAACTTCTTCGCCAGTAATGCTGTCTCAGGACACTGCTGTGAGCTGCTTCGCTGACATCGAGCCTTTTTTGCTGGTTCTTCACGCAGAATCAACGCCTTTGCATTACATTACATTACATTACATTGAAGTTTGTTTCTTTCAGATACCGAAAGAGGAGTAAGAGCTAAAGACCGTATTGCCTGACAGAGGCTCCTACTCCTATGCGCATTTGGCATGCATGTACATATTTGCATGCGATGCAAGTATACAAACAATAGAGCAATCAGAAAAATCAAAACCTGCATGTACATAATTGTTACTGCAAATAAAGCATTACAGATAGACATCATACATGAAAACTCTTCATGAAAACAAACATATCATACAGACACTCCAAGATTATATAACTTTACGCATTAAATTGTGAACTTTCAAATTGTAGCACAAACTGTACATGCGGCACACGTAGGAAATTAGACAGATATATTTCATTGATAAGTTATCGTGGAATGTAACAGAAAGTTCTTTATAAATTTTTTGAAGCGGGGTGCATCAAAATCTACATGATGTTCAACAATGTTCAATAGCCGGGGTACTTGATACTCAAGGTCCTGACGCCCGCAGTTAGTTCGCATAAGTGGTGGCATTCTCGTTTGGTGGAGTAATTGATATCCAGGGGGAGAAACGGGCAGGCTACTAACATGGAGCGTGTACTTTTTATGTGCAAAAGTAATCTATAATAGTAGATTTGATTTGCTCTGATTAACGAGTGTTTCTCAAAAAGATTGTGTGTTGGTAAATCTCGCGGTCTACCGTGACAGTTTTCGAAAATTCATAATGCCCTTTTTGCAGTTTTATGAATTTGTTGTAATTTTTTGCAGTTGTCGTTCTCCTTATTAATGCGCAATAGCTAAGTTTTGAGTGAAAGAGGGCGTCGTACATTCCCTTCTTTAGTGTTAGTGGTATAAGACTACTAATTTTAAACATAGAGCCTACTACTTTACTGAGCTCACTGCTGAGTTTATTGATATGATTGTCCCAAGAGAGGCTTTCTTGAAACCATACCCTCAAAAACTTTTGCGTTGATACCTGTTCTATCTGCTGTCCTTTAAATAAAACAGTAATTTTGACAGCCATTGGCCTATTTATTGGTTTAAATATTATATACTTAGTTTTGCTGACATTTCATCGAAGTTTGTTTAACTTCAGCCACTCAGATAATAAATCTGAATAATCATTATTTCTTTTTCAATCTGTTGTAGGGATGAATTTGAAAAGAAAGGATTAGTGTCATCCGCATACATGACTATGTTCGGTGTAGGTGAAATGCTTGTGAGGTCATTGATATATATGTTAAATAATACCGGGCCAAGTATTGATCACTGCGGTACGCCAGTCTGTACTTTAAAATATGGATAGGTCACCTGATTAAGTGAAACATACTGAAAACGATCTGTTAAGTAGCTTCGCATGAGATCTAACGTTGTACCGCGTATCCTATAGCTATGAAGTCTAAATAACAGTATTTCACGATTTACACTGTCGAATTCTTTACGGAGGTCAAGGAATAAACCAACCGTGTATAAACGATTTTTGTAGTATTTGATGTTTTGTTTTGAGGATTGCATCCTCACATGATTTATTTTTCCGAAATCCATACATAGATGTACTAATTATGGCATACTTATTTAAAAAACCTTCCACTCGTGAACTAATAACAGCCTCAAGAAGTTTTGAGAAGAGTGGTAGTGTTGAAATTGGTCGAAAATTGTTTACAGAATTGTCCGCACAACCTTTGTGAATTGGAGAGACACGGGCTATTTAAGTTTGCTTGAAAAAATTTCGCATTCAAAAATTCTATTGATAATATGGTCTAGGACTGTAGATAAGATATCTGATACATATTTTATGGGAGATGCCAGCATACCGTCAAATCCTGCCGCTGCATTGCATTTAAAACTACTGATTACCTTTTCAACTTCACCTGCAGTCGTAGGAAACAATACAAAACAATTCGGCACAGATTGTTTCGTGACAGCGAGTCTTACATACTCGCGATTTTCAAAGGAGTTGCTGTTACAGCATTCAAAAAAGTGAGTATTTAGGGCACTGGCAGCTTCACCGTCTGTAAGAGCACCATTTACCGAAGATATTCGTACGTTTTCACAAGTAGCATTCGCTCCAGACACCTTCTTAATTTCTTGCCAAATTTTTCTCGGATTCCTATATATACGTGAGAAAACCCTTTCGTAATATTTTTCCTTCACTTTTCTTAGCTCGGAATTTACTTGATTACGATAAGTCTTGAATCCGGCTAATTCATTAATATTCCGTGTTTTAATGAGTGTGTGGTACATTTGATTTTTTCATTTATTTTTCGGAGAAGCGCAGCATTAACCCATGGTTTCCTAATTTTTTTAGATCGTTTTGTAACACTATGTTGCGGAAAGGCTTTATCGCAACCAGCAATCATTTGATCGAAAAATGAATTGTACGCCTTATTTCGGTCACTTTCAAGCAGTTGAGATTCCCAGCTTATTTCGCTAACAAGTGAGCGAAATAGAGCTATCGTCGTTTCATCAATAAGACGATAGGAAAAGGTGCTATGCTTGAATTTCTTGGAGCAGGGCAGAAAACAGAAAATGGGAAGATGATCACTTATGTCGACGGAGATGACACCAGCAGTCACAGTAGGAGCATGTACATTGGTGATACAAATATCCAACAGGGTGGCACTAGAAGCGGTCACCCGTGTTGGTAGGGTAATCATATTCGAGCGTGCGTACGAGTATACCAACTGCCTATATTCTCTAGTTGTTGCATTTTTGGCCATCAAATCTATGTTCGTATCACCTAGTACGGTGAACATTTTGCCTGTTTCGCTGAGGTAAGATAGCAGTTTATCCATATAAGAAAAGAAATCCTTTTTCTTTTCGCAAGGTGGCCTGTAGGGTACTGAAAGTGTTATTGTTTTAGGACCAATAGTAAGGCATTCAATGTTTTGATTATTTAGCGAGAAATCCGAAATTATCTCCGAATTTAGATAATTTCGTACATAGACAGCCAAGCCGCCACCCCGAGCATAGGTGTGGTCTAGTCCGTGATATCGGTAGTTATCGAGCCGAAGGCATAATCCTTATCAGAAAACCACGTTTCAGTAAAAAGCAGCAGATCGAGATGGGTTTAGTTCTGTTGAAGCAACTCTTCAACTTTATCTTGCTTATTTTTAAACTTTGGGCGTTTAAATGAAGGACTGAAATATGTTTTCCAAGCGCGGCAGATATTTTTCTAAAGGAAATGTAATCATGATAAAGGCATTTATCGATTGAAGCCATGACTGAACTGAAAAAATAAAAACATGCTTAATGTGAATAAGATTGGCCAACCATCTTATTGATGTCATCAATGCTAAAAATATGCAGAACAGGGGATGTTTCATTACGTCTGGCCATTACTTTCCCTCCAGTGGTCCACACATATTTGCAACCAACCTCATTTCTCTTTTGTTTCGCAGCTCTCAGTAACTGTTTGTTTTGCCTTGTCAAGTGCTCAATGATGAACATTGGACGATTTTCATCAAAACCAAGCATTCTTGTATCATTTTTTTTTCTTTCGTGATTTAGCAAGGAAACCGTTCCTCTTGATGCGGCGCACAAATAGAACAATTATGTTATGTTCATATGCTTAGCTGTTGGCACTTGGTGCCACATATCAATGTCAGGCTCTCGTACTTCTTCTGCAACTAGTTCGCCAATCTTTTTAATGATAGCTATCGGCTCTTCATCAAGAGGAACACCCTTGATTTCTAAGTTATTGGAGCATTGGTACGTTTCTAGCTTCTGAAGTTTTCGTGCCAACTTAGCATTTTGCACTTTAAGTTCCTTGTTTGCTGTTGAGACAGCGTAGATCACTTCTCTTAAGGCTCCAAGGTCTTTAATTTCCAGTTTGAGCTCTTACAGTTCTACTAGACTCTCTTTTGTCTCCTTCAATTCATCAATTATCTCAGCACGCAGTTTGTCCACAGCGTTTTTTGACATAGTGATATTCCAGTAGCGTTTGATGCAGTTTGATGCAGTCCGGCAGCTGTGTATAGAGTGTTGAAAATTGAACGATTACTTCTTACCTGCTGAATCAGATAGCGTTAGTTGTGTGCTTAAGATGCACTGCTGCCGAACTGCAAGTCCTGTCGTCGATCCGTCGCCTTTTAAAGCCAGCAGTGTTGTCCTCCTGCCCTCTTGTGGTAGAGAAGGCGCAGAGAAACCACGTGAGTGTTCGAGGAGAGCGTTTCAAGGCCGAAACGAAGTGGTTCCGCAGCCTTGCAGCTATCACCGTGTCCTGTTCCACATGCGTGACAAATCTAGCGATGAAGCGATGGTCAGCTGCAAAAGCAGATAGCGTTAGTTGTGTGCTTAAAATGCACATCTGCCGAACTGCAAGTCCGGTCGTCGATCCGTCGCCTTTTAAAGCCAGCAGTGTTGTCCTCCTGCCCTCTTGTGATAGAAAAGGCACACAGGAACCACGTGAGTGTTCGACGAGGGCGTTTCAAGGCCGAAACGAAGTGGTTCCGCAGTCTTGCAGCTATCATCGTGTCCTGTTTCATGGACGTGACAAATCCAGCGATGAAGCGATCATCAGCTGCAAAAGCAGATAGCGTTAGCTGTGCGCTTAAGATGCACACCTACCGAACTGCAAGTCCAGTCGTCGATCCGTCGCCTTTTAAAGCCAACAGTGTTGTCCTCCTGCCCTCTTGTGGCAGAGAAGGCGCACAGGAACCACGTGAGTGTTCGACCAGAGCGTTTCAAGGCTGAAACGAAGTGGTTCCGCAGTCTTGCAGCTATCACCGTGTCCTGTTCCACGTGCGTGACAAATCCAGCGATGAAGCGATCGTCAGCTGCAAAAGCAGATAGCGTTAGTTGTGTGCTTAAGATGCACTGCTGCCGGTCTTTGTCTGCTCCAACTGATATCAAGGATACCACTGTTGCTTTATATGCTACCATAAGTCCTCACCTCACTGCTGAGCAAAAGAGAGAGCTCTTAGACCTTCTCCAAAAGCACAGCTTTTTTTTGACGTACATTCCAATATTTTGGGCCGCACCTCTGTTTCAGAGCACAGCAACGAAACCGAAGGCAGCTTCTTTGTACGCCGTCGCCCATACCGTCTGTCTTCGGCGTCTGTCTTCGACGGCCAATAATTGAGGAAAACGTCGCCGACATGCTCAAACGGGATATTATTCAACCTTCATCCAGCACTTGGTTCTCTTCTGTAGTGTTGGTCCGGAATAAGGATGGCTCTGTCCGCTTTCGTGTTGATTACAGAGCGCTCAATATTGTAACGAAAAAAGATGTATATCGGTTGCAACGCATTGATGATGCCCTGGGCTCCCTACAAGGCGCAGAATATTTCTCCAGCCTTGACCTCCAATCCGGGTATTGGCAATTACATATGCGCGAAGCAGACAAAGAGAAAACAGCGTTTGCAACGCCTGATGGGCTTTACGAGTTTGATGGCATGCCTTTTGTTCTATGCAATGCTCCAGCAACATTCGAGTGCATGATGGATACTGTCTTACGTGGTCTCGAGCGCAAAACTTGCGTATGTTATTTGGACGACTTCGTAATGTATAATTCTACTTTTACCCAGCATCTTAAGCGTTTGGACGACGTTTTTACGTGCATTTAGAACGCTGAGCTTCAGCTCAATACAATGAAGTGCCACTTCGCCAGCAGGAGCATCAAAGTATTCGGTCACCTTGTCAGAAAATATGGTGTTCAACCCGAGCCCGACAAGGTTGCTGCCGTATTTAGTTTCCCACATCCGGGCAATCAAAAACAATTGCGAAGATTCGTGGGCCTGGCGTCTTACTTTCGCTGCTTCATCAGTTGCTTTGCTGCCATTGCGGGGCCGTTGCACAAACTTCTGACGTCAGGAACGGCCTTCACTTGAACTAACGAGTGCGAGTGTGCTTTCCAAGCCCTTGAACGTGCTTTAACACCAGACACGGTCCTCGATCACTTCAATAAGGGTGCACCCACTTTCCTGCACACAGATGCCAGCGGCCACGTGATCGGTGCTGTCCTCCTCCAGTGCGACGACACTTCACGTGAGCGAGTAGTTGCATGTGCCAGCCGCGCACTAACAACTGCGGAGCAGAACTGCTCGATAACAGAGCAGGAAAGTCTTGCTGTCGTTTGGGCCATCCAAACATTTCGACCTTATCTGTATAACAGCACTTCACTGTGATTGCCGACCACCATGCCCTATGTTAGTTGTTTTCGCTGAAGAATTTGTCTGGGCACCTCGGTCGCTGGATACTCCGTTTGCAAGCGTACACTTTTGACGTTGTGTATAGATCTGGCGAACAGCATCATGATGACGACGCTCACTCTCGTTGCCCTCTGCCACTTTCGTCTACAACCACGCATCCTCGATGCCCTTCATGTGATCAAGCGGCTTCCTCTGCACTCACGTTATCACCCCTGGCAGTTGCTGGGTCACTATCTTTAAACAGCAGCGCTCAGTTTGCCGCGTGCCAACGTGACGACCCATACTGTATCCGCATCATCGGGTACTTGAATGACTCGCCTTCTCCACCTAATGCCAGACTACGTCGTCAGCTACGGCAGTTCAAGCTAGACAACGATGCCCTGCAGCGCTATACTTACAATGCGTATGGGCATCGATGGGTGCCAGTACTTCCCCGTTCATTGCGAAAACAAGTTCTCGAAGTGCTGCAAGACGACACATCAGCTGGACACTTAGGATTTCGGAAGACCTACAACGGCGTTAGAAGCCGTTTTTTCTGGCCTGGTCTTTCTACCATTGTGGCTAAATATGTCGTTTGTTGTGCCCTTGCCAATGCTGGAAATGACCAAATTCTGCCCCTGCAGGATTATTACAACCCATTCCATGTCCCGATGCAACTTGTGTCGTTGTCGCAATAGACCTCGTGGGACCACTTCCCGTAATGCCAGCGGGCCACCGCTGGATCGTCACAGCCGTCGACCACTTCACACGATACGCGAAGACCGCTCCTCTACGCACTAGCTCTGCCTCAGACGTTGCCGCCTTTTTTATAGAAGCCATTGTGTTGCGTCATGGTGCAACTCGCACGTTGTTGAGTGACTGGGCCAAGGCCTTCATGTCGACAATTTTTGACGAAATTCTAAAGACTTGTGGCACAGCTCATAAGACCCTATCCGCTTACCACCCGCAGACAAACGTCCTGACAGAGCGATTCCACCGGACTCTTATCGACATGATCTCCATGTACCTCGGACCGATCAACAACAATAACTGGGACAAAATCTTGCCATTCATAACGTTTGCACATAACACCGCTGTTCAAAGAACCACCGTGTATTCACCTTTATTCGTTGTCTATGGTGGTGCGACACCATTGACAATTCACGCCTCTTTGTTCAATGTAACGACAAAAACGTCCAGGACTACATCAGAAAATTTCGTCTCCAGGCTCGCTGAAACACGGCAACGTGCTCAACTCAACACGGAGGCCAGTCAACTAGACCGCAAGCAACGCTACGACAGCTTTCGTCGAGACGTTACCTACCGTCCTAGAGATGAAGTACTACTTTGGACGCCTGTTTGTACACCCGGATTGTGTAAAAAACTTCAGTTACGCTTTCTCGGACCTTACGTTTTAGTGAACGAACAGCTCCTGACAATTACCTTGTCACTCCCGTAGAGAGTTCTTCGGACCATCGTTATCGTGCCTCCTAGATAGTCCACGTTTCACGCCTCAAACCCTTTGCTCCCCGTACCTTTCCCGCCTAAGTATCGGCCGGGCCTGCCACTCAAGTGTGCGGGGAAAATAAGTGTGAGCATTATTACTCATTCCATCTTTTCATCTGTACATACTCATCACCAATCCAGTTTAGGTTATGCGGCACATACTCGAGACAAGAAAGGAGAGTATTGAGGGTACTGAACGCTATCTCACAATATATATATATATATATATATATATATATATATATTTATATATTGATATATGTATTTTAGGCATCTATTATGCGCTTCAATCTCATCTGAACAGCAGTCAATCATCATCATATGTTCTGGCTGACAATCATCATCTTCTTGGAACGTGCGCTTCTTCTTCGGGTCCGTTGCGCTTGTTCGTTTCCGAGTTCACGACCAATAAACCTCGTTACAACCGAATCGTCATACGTGGTGGAGGTGGATTGACGTTCCCAGTACCTCTCCTTACAACGCCTACTCGCTGGAGCTCCGTTGAGGCCGCCGCTTGGACTTTCAGTCTGCCAGCATATCTCTGAGTGAGTGGGTGGATGTCCTTTCTGCTCCCGTCTCTGCGCCCCAAGCCGTCACTGCGCCGCAAGCCCCTCCTCTTTACATCGTAAACTACCAGCGTGACCCTCCGATCTTCTCTGGTCTCCGCGGCGAAGATGTGGAGGACTGGCTCGATAATTACGAGCGAGTGAGCGCAACTAATCACTGGGACGACTCTAACAAGCTCCGCCGAGTATCGCTTTATCTCACGGGCGTTGCCAAGACATGGTTCTTGAACCATGAGATTGACCTCACCGACTGGCCTGCCTTCAAGCAACAGCTTCGCCAAGTATTCGGCACGCCAGCCGTTCGATCCGCTCTAGCGAGGAGGGCCCTAGATAGTCGCCAACAACATCCCGGTGAGTCATACACATCTTACATCGAGGATGTCCTTGCGCTTTGCCGGCGCGTCAATTCCTCGATGTCCGAGTCGGACAAACTGCGCCACATCCTTAAGGGCATCGGAAGCATTGCCTACAATGCTCTTGTTGCTCAGAATCCTCCTACTGTCACTGACGTCGTCCCTACGTGTCAGCGTCTCGACGAACTTGATTCTGTTCGCCTTCAGTCGGGAAATAGTGAACACCGTACAGCAGACCGGGACCTGCGTGACATGATACGGGAGATCATACGAGAAGAACTTCAATCAATGGGCATCACAACCTTCTCCATCTGTCACACAGCCTTCAAGCATGGCCCTCCGTGACATCGTAAGGGAGGAACTAACATCATTCACCGGTCCGGCCTACGTACAGCCACCTCCGTCTAGCCCTCCAACGTACGCGCAAGTTGCGGTCGCGCCTCCTCGCATCGCGAACTCTACTTCGCCGCTGCCATCATTCACGCCGGTTGCTGCTGCACCACCGTTCCACTTCCGGCCTATCCCACCCGACCCTCCGTCTGTGCACTTGAGTGCGCTATCTCCCAGTGTGCCGAACGCCCTCTACTACCCGCCTTGGCGCCCGTCTCGCCCAACATGGTTTTACTGTGGATATCGTGGCCATATATCGCGCTTCTGCCGCAAGCGCCAGCAGGACGAGCGTCGCGGGTACGACATGCGCGAACGGGACTTTTCCAGTGGGTATTCCTACGCTCGGCGTTATTCATCTGGACAGCAGCGGTCTCCATCTCCACCCGCGTCGACTGAGACGCGGAACACTTACCGTTCAAGCCGACGCCGATCACCTCCGCCCTTCCGTCGCTCCTCCTCTCCTCTTCGGCCAGCCTCGTTTACGTCTGACAACCGGTCGGAAAATTAAATGATGCAGTTTTCGGAGCAGAAACTGCATGTAACACTAGGACTCATATTCCTCCAGCACGCCCGTTCAACATGGTTTCTGTTACGGTGGAAGAAATTCTCGTTGACGCTTTGATGGACACCGGTGCTACAGTTTCTGTGATTAGGTATGATTTGTGGAAACGCCTGAAAAAAATAATGACACCTTATAATGGACCCAATCTAGTCGAATCCCAGGGGAATACCATCCGCCCTTTTGCTCTTTGTACTGCTCGTCTGTTTATTGATGACATTTTTCATTACATCGAGTTCACTGTGCTTACCCGGTGCTGTCACCTGCTAATTCCAGGGTGGGACTTCCTGTCTTCTTCTTCATTCGCTATATGTTGTGGTGAACGGATTCTGCACCAAACTAATACGGACTCCATGTTCAACGAAGGCGTCTACAAGCCACTACGCGTGTTCGCTCGCGAAGAACTCGAACTACCGCCACATCAAGAATGAATTGTGACCCTGATCTCTAAGGACATCGACCACGGTGACGTCTTTGTGTCCCCTTCGTCGACTTGCATCGCAAAAGGCGTAGCCCTTGCATCAGGTGTCGTACGCTTTCACTATGACTCCGTGCTCGTCATTGCTACGAATGAAACGCCAGAGAAAGTTCTTCTGCTAGAGGGCACTGCAGTAGCCTGTGTCGTGGATGCTGAGCCTGTCAGTGTCACGCCACTTAAACCTGCCTCTACCAACGACCTTTCTATGAGTAAGCCTGACTCATCCTCTCCCTTCACAGCTCTTATCAGTGATGACTTAACAGCTATCCAGGCACAGCAGTTGCTTGCGTTATTAACGAAACACACCGATTCTTTCGACACCTGCTCCTCAACATTGGGCCGAACTACCACTGCAGCGCATCGCATTCAGACGGAGGGAACATTCATTGTACATCGCCGCCCGTACCGCGTGTCTCTCGCTGAGCGAAAAATCATCGAGGAAAACGTCGCTGACATGCTCCAACGAGAAATAATTCGTCCGTAAACTAGCCCTTGGTCATCCCCTGTTGTTTTGGTATGAAAAAAAAAGATGGCTCCCTGCGCTTTTGCGTTGGTTACCGGCCACCTAACTACATCACACGCAAGGACGTATACCCCATGCCACGCATCGACGACGCCCTTGATTCACTGCAAGGGGCCGAATACTTTTCAAGCCTTGATTTGCGTTCGGGATATTGGCAAATTCCCATGCATGATGACGACAAAGAAAAAACGACATTTGCAACCCCCGATGGCCTATACGAATTTAACATGATGCCTTTCGGGCTCTGCAATGCGCATGATCGACACCGTCATGCGTGGTCTGAAATGGAAGACGTGTCCCTGCTACCTTGATGACATTATCATCTTTTCATCAACGTTTTCTCAGCAATTGAGGCGCTTTGATGACGTCCTAACATTCCTCGCCGGTGCGGGTCTGCAGCTCAACACTAAGAAGTGCCGTTTCGCCACCAAATCCATCAAGGTTCTCGGTCATGTCGTCAGCAAGGACGGCATTTGCCCTGACCCCGAAAAGATCGCTGCCGTCTTTCGAATTACGTGCCCCACAAGACTTAAGGATTTGCGAAGTTTTCTTGGCCTCGCATCATATTTTCGTCGCTTCACACAAAATTTCGCTTCAATAGCTGCGCCACTTCACAAACAACTTGCATCTAATGCACCCTTTGTGTGGTCCCAGGAATGTCAGTCGGCGCTTCACCTATTGAAGAAAGCTTTGACGTCAGAGCCTGTACTCTGCCATTTTGATGACACCACCCCAACACATTTGCATACCGACGCCAACGGTTGCGGTATAGGTGCTGTTCTCCTCCAACGCGATAACTCTGGGCGGACAAGGGTCATCGCATATGCTAGCCGAGTGCTTACTTCTACCGAAAAAAACTATACCATCAATGAGCAGGAGTGCCTCGCTGTGATTTGGTCCATACACAAGTTCCGTCCTTATCTGTACGGCCGTCAATTCACCATCGTAACGGACCACCACGCCTTATGCTGGCTTTCTACAATGAAGAACTTGTCCGGACGCTTGGGTTGTTGGATTTTACGCCTACAGGAGTATCAGTTTGAGATTATTTATAAATCGGGCAAAAAACATCAAGACGCCGACGCTCTCTCTCGTTGCCCACTACCTACGGCGTCGTTCGACACTCCAGCTGCCACCTCCAACGACACCAGTGCGGACGTGACTCCCACTTCTGTTGCCTTGCTAGCCTCGCTGTACCAACCGCCAATCGACGATGAACAACCCTTCAGTTCTCGCCAGCAGGCTGACCCTTATTGTCGGCGCATTATAGACCACCTTTCAGGAGCTACGCGTCCACCCAATGCACGCCTTCGTCGACAACTCGAGCACTTCAAATTTCAGGTCGGTGTGCTGTATCGTCACATAAATCATCCTGAAGGCCAACGCTGGGTACCTGATCTGCCACGCGCTCTTTAACATTATGTACTTAACGCCTTTCATGACGCTTTGACTGCTGGCCACCTAGGCTTTCACAAAACCTACGACCGCATTCGAAGCCGCTTTTGTTGGCCTGGGATTTTTACCAGCTCTCCATGCTTTATCAGCTCTCCATGCTGATTTTTCCTGCTCTCCATGCCAACTTTGCAAACTTCCGACATCTCCCCCGGCTGGTCAGTTACAGCGAATGACGTGCCCTACAACACCTTTCGAGGTCGTTGGTGTCGATCTTTATGGGCCCATTCCTGTTATTGGTGCTGGAAATAGATGGATAGTCACCGCCGTACACCATATGACACGCTACGCCGAGACAACTTCAGTAGCTACTGGTTCAGCATCGGAAGTTGCTGACTTCGTCCTTCAGGCCATAATACTACGTCATGGTGCTCCTCGTGTACTTCTAAGTGACCGTGGAAAGGTGTTCTTATCACAGCTTTTAGGTGAAGTTCTTCACGTTTCTCGTACCACACACAAGATGGCGTCTAGCTACCATCCTCAAACAAACGGTCTGACCAAAAGATTTCATCGAACCCTTGCCTACATGATCGCCGTATACATTCAACCGGACCACAGAAACTGGGATAAACTTCTACCGTTCCTCACTCTCGCCTACAACACCGCTGCTCAGCACGCAACCGGCTACTCACCGTTTTATCTCGTTTACGGACGTTCACCTACTTTCTTTATTGATGTTTCCTTCTTCACTAGCAATGGCCCTCCATCACCATCTTCTTGCGAAGAATATATTTCTCGCCCTGCCCAGTGCCGCCAGCGTGCTCGTATGAACACGGAAGCTACGCAACAAGCAAGGAAGGCCGTCTACAACATCTCTCATTGTGTGGTATCATTCCGACCGGGTGACGAGGTGCTGCTATTGACACCAATTTGCACACCTGGTCCCTGCGACAAGTCCCAGCCTCGATTAATCGGCCCTAATGTTGTTTTAGAGCAGACTTCACCTGTCAACTATCGTGTGACGCCTCTTGTCGTGCCAACTGACCGCCGTTACCGCAGCACGGAAATTGTACACGTTTTCCGCATGAAGCTTTTCACACGACGTTCCTCGTAACCTTGACTACCCGCCCGCAGCGGCCAGGGTGGCCGCTTCCGCGGGGGGGGGGGGGTCAGTGTAGGCATCTATTATGCGCTTCATCCTCATCTGAACAGCAGTCAATCATCATCATATGTTCTGGCTGACAATCATCATCTTCTTTGAACGTGCGCTTCTTCTTCGGGTCCGTTGCGCTTGTTCGTTCCCGAGTTCAGGACCAATAAACCTCGTTACAACCGAGTCGTCATAGTATATATATATATAAAACACAACTTATCAGTTGTGTTATAATTAATACCAACGGTTTCCACCGTCTTTCTTCGTCAGAGTTTGCGAACAAGTGCGATGCTATGTGAACATGCCTCATCGGCGTGGTGGTGCAAAAAGGAAACGGGAGAGAGTGACAAATTAGTGGTCTTTTTCAATGGTGACATATGCTGTGCCAGACAGTTATTTTCATTTCTTTCGCTGTAGCAAACCAAAAAGAACCCTATTAAAGAGAGGAAGATAAAAAGGAAAAGAAACAAGATTTCTTTTCCTTTTTACGCGTCTTTGAAGGTCACGGAGTGACATTGTGGGTGAGCTTGGGTGGCAGGCAATTACTTGTAGCGAGACGAGGGTCTCCGGCAGGGAGAATACCCGATCCGGCCCCTTCTGTGGTCAGTTAGAAAAAAAAAGGAAAGGCCGGGTTCAAATCCCGGCTGCGGTGGCTGCATGTCCGATGGAGGCGGAAATGTTGTTGGCCCGTGTGCTCAGATTTGGGTGCACGTTAAAGAACCCCAGGTGGTCGAAATTTCGGGAGCCCTCCAGTACGGCGTCTCTCATAATCATATGGTGGTTTTGGGACGTTAAACCCCACATATCAATCAATCAATACTAGAAAAAGGAAAGGAGAAACAGGTGTTTTGTTTTCACTGAAACCATACTGACACAATCCATATGTGTGGGGAGAAGGGGGCAGATTTCAGGGCAAAGATGGGGAAAGCAGAACAGGCTGTTTGTAAAGTAAAGCCAACATCTAGGGCTGGAAGACACACGTTGTCAATATGACTGTGCCCAGCCCTTTCGTACCCCTCCCCGAAGTCCCTGTGATTGAAATCGGCTGGTGCTGGTTGGACTCTCCCACTTACAGATAATAAGGCAACATAAGTTAAGCAGAATGGCAAAGAAATTATAAAGAAAGGTGAACTGTGAAAATGAAACAAATAATAACAAACAAAGAAATGGTGATATTGTGCGAGAGATATGTACACAAATCAGGAAACTCAGGGAAATGCAGACAGAAAGGAACACAAAAAATAATTAAAACAAAAATAATAAAAACGATAAAGAAATAAAAATTACACAACAGAGGTACATCTACGAACAGAACATGGAAAATTTTTTCCGGTTGGTCTATTCCCACGATAACTAATGGGCACCTCTCTTGAGCATATTGAGGAATAATAATATTAATAAATAATAATAATAATAATATAAGATCAGTAAAACAACAATTAGAGTTAAAATGAAAAATTTAGACATTTAAAAATTTTGAAAAATGTATAAACATATTAAAAAACGAAAGTTACGCCAGACTCGATTCCTGTCTTATCTTATTGCTGCACGACCTAAGGAACAATAGGTTGCCGAAACTTTCATTGATACCGTGTGTTAGTGTTTGGAATTTGTGGGTGAAGTACGACTCCCTTTGTTCCCGTTCATGAGTCCCACGGGAGCCTGACTGAAGGAGGGTGACTCGTATTTTCTCGAATAAGTGCTCTGGCAAGTTCAGATGCTTGGAAAAAGGCAGATTTTGCAGACTGCATGCGTGGACTCTGTGGTGATTGAAACGTAGTCTGAATGTCGTACCTGTCTGACCAATATACTGCTGGCCACAGACATCGCAATGCAGCATATATATTACGTTCTGGCTGTCACAATTCAGCGAGTCCTTAATTTTTAATGTAAAGTCTGAGGACAAAGCATCGGCAATAGAGGTTGTAGTCATGTGTTTGCAGACTTGGCAGCGTTGTTTTCTGCATGGCTTACAACCCCATTCACTGCTTTCAGACGCTTTCGTCTGAGCTCTAACTAGGATGTCTTTTACGTTCTTTCCGCGGCAGTACGCCATTCGCGGCGGCTCCGTGAAAATTGAGGATAGACGCGCACTATGCTGTGTAGTGTTAAAATGTTTTGAAAGAATATTGTTGAGGTGCGGTAGTGTGGACGAGTATGTGACGACAAGGTTAGTTTAGTTTTTTGGATGTTTCAAGCCCGACAAAGTTTTGTTCCAATATAAACTACGTATCCGGCTTATAGCATCATCGATGATTTTCTCAGGGTACTCCTTTGTCACAAGGGCCGTTCTAGGATTCTTGGCATGACCTTCGAAATCTGACACGTCCGATTAAATTCAGCGGTATTGGTGTGCTTGCGAGTATGGGATGGCTGCCTTGCAGTGCTGCGGATGACTACTCTTAAAATGTAGGTACTGATGGCGATCCGTTGGTTTTTTGTATAGGTCCGTGCAAATTCGTTTCTCATTAATTTGAACAGTGACATCGAGAATGTGTACAGTTGACTTAGGATTGGTGTAGGTAAACTAGATTGACGAGTAAATTGAATTAAAATCAGTTATGAATGACTGCAGACTTTCTTCTTGGTGGTGCCAATTAATGATAATATTGTCCAAGAATCTTTTGTAAACGAGAGGCTTCAGTGTTCTGCTTGCCAGAAAAGGTTCTTCAACAGATGCCATAAAAATATTCGCGTATTTAGGGGCCCTCTTTGTACCCATAGCTGCACCGTTTATCTAGAGAAAACGCTTAATATCGAACTCAATGTTATCGTGACTGAGTATCAAATGCAGTAAAGTCGACAGCATGTCCTCATCTAAGCACATGACGAAGAGCGGTCTACCGGTCGAGACCGTCGGTAATTAAATTAAGACAATATTCAGACAACCGCTATGTTGTGTTTCTTGCCTTGCCAAGTACGTTTGGCCCAATGAAAAAAGTTCTTCAATATATATATATATATATATGCACGTATGCTCTGACGAAGGTCGGTCCCCGGCCGTAACGTTAGCAATAAAGCATCGTTTTTCGTTTGCTCGTTCGCTTCATCTGGTCGACCGAATCCAGTAAACCCTTCAAATATATATATATATATATATATATATATATATATATATATATATATATATATATATATATATATATATGGTGCATGAAATCACTCCGCCGCGGTGGTCTAGTGGCCGCAGGGCGCGGGATCGAATCCCGGCTGCGGCGGCTGCATTTCCGATGGAGGCGGAAATGTTGTAGGCCCGTGTGCTCAGATTTGGGAGCACGTTAAAGAACCCCAGGTGGTTGAAATTTCCGGAGCCCTCCACTACGGCGTCTCTCATAATCATATGGTGGTTTTGGGACGTCAAACCCCACATATCAATCAATGCATGACATCGACGCCCACGCCGGTGGCGAAATCCACCCGATTTTGTCCATATCATTTGTATCACAATAAAAGAAATTGGCGGTTCATAAGAGTAACTGACTGCATTCCCAGGGAAGGCAAATGCACAAAGGTGAGATAGAAAGTTAGGGGGCCGATGAGATTATAAAAGTTCGCAGGTATAAAGTGGCAATAAAATTCAAGCACGAGACTGAGTTGATAGGTGGATCATGGGAGAGGCCTTTGCCCAGCAATGGGCATAGTCAGGCTGCTAATAATCATAATAATTATGTTGAATGTTTATTTACCAACGCGCGTTTTTCCGATAGGTTGTGTAGCTTCCTGTTAAATAGAAAACAATGCCGTGTGTGCGGTAACAATTCTTTAATCTGACAAGGTTCATGGTTTATTCAAAAGCATTTAAGAAATATAAATATAAAGAAGTTATTTCTATGCATCAGGCAGGCTGGGGTCTTCCTGATGTGGCAAACGACCCTTTTCTCCCGAACCTGTCCTCATCCTCGAGATGAAATAAAATGTGTATCATCTCTGCGAAGAGAACCATGATGGGGTGCGAAGCAGCAGTGGTTGCCGCGCCATCGGCCCGGATGAAATGGGCATTGACGCGGGTGCTGGAAGACTGGTTTAAAGCGAAATTCGGTGTATCCTTTACTTGAGTAAACGTTTGCTTCAAACGCAGAAACATGAGAGGCGGTTTGGGTTGGTGTAAGTTACATCACGGATAAACGAGCCAAAACTGTGTTTTCATTTTATGTGCGGTAGAGCATTGGAGGCAGTGGAGAGGGTGAAGTGAGAGAGGAGTGTGTTTCGAGCTGGGAGATGAGCAACAAGGCTTAGGTGTGTCGGGAGCAGCCGGGAGCTGCTTCGGGTGACAGAGAATGTGACGTCAACGCGCAGATGTGACTTCACCTACTTGGCATCGTTAAAACTGCAGTAACGGAAACGCGGTGCTGCTAAAGCCCTTGATCTAGGAAAGTAACGACGACCTTCTCCGCATGCGCGTTTCCTCCTTGATTCTTCTTTTCCGCCATCGGCCCCCGGTAGACCCAGTGCCAATTTTCATCGTCGCTTGCACGGACGCGCCACTGAACACTTTCCCAAATTGCTTCAAAATATGCGGCTCAGATCAGTCTTCAATGGAATATCAAAAACATATAGAAAGCGCTGATCACTCAAACACGATATATAGTTTCATTTACAAAATGACAAGTGACTAACACGCATCAGTGCTAAACATTGTTGGTACAGAGCTTCTCTGAAATAATACGTAATAGCAATAATTCAGAGAATACTGTTAATAATAACAGTTATACCTGTACTTGACTGTGAAATATTCGTAACCAAAGTCATTGACGCTATATTTGGGATCGTGTTACATCAATAGAAAAATGTTCTAAAATGATGATTGTTATAGCACAAGATCAAAACGACGACAAAGGGACAAGAAGACGACGTTGTCGTTGTGGTGATCTCGCACTATAACAATCGCCATCTCATACCGACTAGCCCAAACCGCCACGATTCTAAGTCCCTAAAACCACAGAACTGTGTTTTAAAGCGCTAACTGAGTGAGCGAGAATTTTAAGCCTCTACCTTACCCTCATAGGTCGACGAACTCACTCATGAGGCTACTCACTGAGACTCACTCAAACGAAAATCGAGCCGTGAATCTGAGTCCGAATGAATCAACTTGCATAATTCTTGAGTGAATTTGACTGAGTTCCACTTTCTTTTGTCGACCTACGTTTTCATCTAGTCATCTTTAGCATTAATATCAGCCTTAGCTAGATTGACATTAATACACAAGTCAGCTCATATGTAAAGCATGAATGTAAACATTCCACAGATTTCTCTCTGGTTGGGTAGGAAAGCTGGGAAACGACTTAAACTTGAACCGAAACGTGTATAAGTGAAGTAGCGTAAAGCCAACGTTTCGGAACCGACTTCGTTCCTTCCTCAGTGGGGAATGGGGCTACGTTGAAGCGGCGTCTTCAAAGCAAACGCAGGACGGTTAATGGCCTCTCTCGGTTTCTCCCCTGCTCCGGCTTTAGGGGGGGTGGGCAAGTGTTTATGTTTATAGGAAGAAAAAGAAGAGAAAAGTAAGCCCCGTAACTGTCTGCACCAGGGTACGACATCTCAACAGTAACTCACAAGGAATGGGAGTGAGAAGGGATTAAAACATTAGTAATAAAGGTGAAGAGAGAGAGAAAAATAGATGCGCTAAGCCAGTGAGCGAGGACATATTGAGAGGATAAGAGAAATATGAAAGATGGAAACACGGTCTAAAGAGTCCGAAGACGTGGCACAACTTGCGACAACTCTTGTCAGCGTCAGGAAATGGCGTGGAACAAGTCTAGTAGGTCAGAGCTACACTGCCGTCGGAGATCGGGGTCAGGAGATGACGTAGGGTGAACCCAGTCGGCCACAGCTACGCTGACGTCTGAGATCGCGAGGGCACAACCGATCGACACGGAATTCAGCGAGCGAGTCTTTGCCGCGGTGCGA
Source organism: Rhipicephalus annulatus (assembly GCA_013436015.1). Taxonomy (NCBI): domain Eukaryota; kingdom Metazoa; phylum Arthropoda; class Arachnida; order Ixodida; family Ixodidae; genus Rhipicephalus; species Rhipicephalus annulatus. The sequence continues at coordinate 379,495 of WOVY01000757.1, forward strand.
AATCCGTGTGTATACACTGTAATAAGGGTTGCAAGAGAACGGTTGAAGTTTCGGGCCGTCTGCTGTATATGCCGTGACTCGAGTTGTGGCATATACACATTTCCAGTTAGTCTCGCTTTCGAGGAAGGTCGTTGCATCGAAACTTTTTCGGTGGTCAAACGTCTCGAATGCTCGGTGACTGCTCTGCGCTCTTTATAGAGCTTCCGGACGTCGTCGGCGTGTTGTTTGAGTCATTCCGGTAGATTTCTTGTCTCGCCGATATACGAAGAAGGGCACTCGGCGTACGGAATTTTCTAAACGGCGCCGGGATTTCTGTCCATTTCTGGCTGGTCTTTCGGGCGGGAGAGAGGCGGCCCAGCGTACCTGAAGGCACGTTCGCGATGCGAAGCCCCTCTTTTTGAAGACCTGCGCCAACATCTGGCTCGTTTCTTGGATGTATTGAACTGGTGAGTGCTTCGGAAGGCTGCCGATCAATGCTGACTAGGGTTTTCATATTTTCTGTTGCTCTGCATGGCGTTTCGCGGCTCGTATGAAGTTTTTTGACTATCCGTTTTTGGTGAGGTCCACAATTACGCGGGCCTCTTTTTTTCCGCTCCGTGTCATTGACGCATATATGCTCTTGGCTCTCTGGAGTAATGTGGTCACAACCGAGGCCTTGTGGCAGGCGGGATGGGATGAATCATATTCAAGGTAGCGGCCAGTGTGTGTTGGATTCCTGTGAACGGGAAACTCCAAGCTGTTCCACTTTCTTGCTACCTGGACATCGAGGTAGGGTAGGCTGTAGTCGCTTTCACACTCAGCCGTGTATAGTGTGGCTGAGTGCAGGGAACTCAGATTTAGCACATCTTTAAGACGCAAAACCAATCGTCCATATAACGAACACCTACGTTCATTCTTTATATAACATCATATAACGTCACATAACGTGGATCTTCGTCATATAACGAGGACACATGACCCAACCTCTTTCTTTGTTATATGCGTTATTAACGTGCTCACATAGAGCGATCTATCCCACAGAAACACGCAACACAATCAGGAAATGTCGAACCAATACAACACCGCTTGTGCACCCAACCGATCAGGGCATATCATACGAAAGTAACCTTGTATGTGCATCACGTGTTGATGTGTCTCCATCATGTCATCTTGCGGCTCCGAGTAGCTCCGAAACCGAAAACGTCAGTGAAGGTATCTGACTTGCGAAGTCCACATCGGGCGATTGGCAAATGTTTGAAGCCCATCTCTTCACATCACGCTTTTGCGGCATGTAATGAACCAATTTGAGAATTCCTGTCATACAAAGCTTTTCATTGTGCACACGACAAGTTCCACTGTCTAAGTAATATTTCTAAAGTGACCTAGTTAAATGCTGTTTAAGTATTAGACGCAAAAACAAAAATCAGGTGGAAATTTCCGCGAAACAGCAACCCTATCTTCCAGGGTAGAAAGAATGACGGATCATGCCCTGGTCGTGTTGAAAGTCGAAGGGACAGCCGGACTTCATCACGAGGACTCAGCATGGCGACGTGACCCCACTCTGTTACAGGACAAACCAGCCTGCAAAATATCAGGTCGGTCCTGGAAAAGTCGGCGCAGGAAGCCTCTTCTCTAACACCAGGTGTCTGGGAGAGCTTGAAAAAAAGAGTGAAAGGGGTTTCTACAGAGTGAAGGGAGAAACAGAAAGCGCTGCCTGACGGCACAAATAGCCGAAGTGTTACGCAGATGCGAATCGTTAAAGGCGCAGAGACCCTTACCTCCTGCACAAGGGACTACTTGGCATCCCAGGAAGTCGAATACAAACGACTCCTACAAGAGAAGACACGTAAGACGTCAGGAACGCATGGATCATGACTGCTGACTTTCGCGAGGTTTGCGGTAACGGAAACTCTAGAATAACACAGGCAATGCGTGCGGACGGGTCGACCACGAATGATCAAGGGGAAATAGCTGCCATTTTCCGAAGCTATTTCAAGTACCTCTTTCAGGAAGTCGTCCCTGACGATGGCTACTCAGTCTCTAATCCGGTCGCAGATCTCTGCCCGAACCTGCGCAGACTTGGCGAAGGCGCTTACGAGGCCCTGTGTGGTGAAGCGTCAATTGAGGATGTGCGATACGCAGTCGCCCACATGTTCCCGAACTCGGCCCCGGGAACGTATGGCATTACGGCCGTATTTTACAAGGCCTTTCTTGACCTCTTAGGGGAACCGCTTGTAGCACTTGTGAACGAGGTGCTAAATCAGCACCGGAAACCAGCCTCGTTCGGTGTAGGTCGAATTGCGCTGCTGCTGAAAAACAGGGCCCCCGGCCCTACCATCATCTTGGCGCCCCATAACCCTCCTCAATGTCGACTACAATGGTGTGGCCACAGTTATTAACAATCGTGTGTAATGGCTCCTACCAGAAATCATCTCTGCGAGCCAGACTTGCGCTGTCCATGGAAGATCCATGTTCGGAAACCTGACAGTAACTAGAGATGCCTTTGAGTATGCGGCCAGCAAGAGATCTCGGGTGCCTTCCTGTCGCTCGACCAGGCAAAGGCATTCGACAGAGTCAGGCACGAATACCTGTTTGAGGTCTTGCGAGAATTTGGCCGACCAGAAGACTTCATCCAGGTTATCAAGTTGCTGTATAGTAACCTGACATGCTGCGTGGCCGTCAACGGCATAGCAACGGCAAGCTTTGCCTACACCAGAGGCATAAACCAGGGGTGCCCGCTGGGCCCCACTATTTTTGTCCAATCTACGAGCCGTTGCTCACGAGCCTATCAGGGGATGCGCACTTCAGGGGACTACCACTGGCTGGAGATGAGGAGTTAAAGGTATTGGCCTATGCCGACGAAGTCGCCTTGTTTGTTAGGGACAGAAGCAGCCTTTAGCGGTTTCGACACACCTACAGCCGCTAGCTGAAGCGTCGGGGGCCGGAATGAACGAGGAGAAAAGCAATGCTTTGACTTTCGGTTCGTTTCCATCGAGTGCAATGGGTAACATGGAAGTGGTCGCTACAGTAAAGGTCCTGGGTGTCTATTAATCAAGGGAAGGCGTAGCACCCACAACGTGACAGAAAGCCCTAGAGAGAGCTCAAGACGTTGCCGCAAGAGCCAACCACTTAACGCTGACCCTCCGAGAAAAGGCCATTATTGTAAAAACTGCCATGTGTGCCTTCGCGTTCTTCGCGAGTAGAGTGGCAGTGATGCGAGCGGCAACCGCAAGTAAGCTGAACAGCATCATCAGAGGCTTCCTGTCGGGAGGAAAGCCGGCACCGGTAAAAAGAAGCCTCCTACAGCTGCCCACGAAGGAAGGGGGCCTAGCACTGCACCACGTGCTAACTACCAGCAAAGTGCTCGCCTTAAAAACAGCACGCTTCCTGCACCAGATGGGAGACTACATAGGAAAAAACCTCCTTCTGTACTGGTCCAGTACCAATAATGGCTTTCTAGGAGCTGACAGGCACCCATGTCTGTTGGCGGAAAACCCCTCCCCCTTCTACAAGGTGGCAGCAAACACCAAGAAGATGCTCGACAAGGAGGTCGCGAAGTGCGACGTCGACAAAGAACCACCGGTCCGTATAGTAGAGGAGGTGACGAGGCGCCAGATGTCGGAGGAGAAGAGAAGCAAAGTACGGAAATGGAGAAGAAAACAGGCGAAGCTTGGGGGCGGCCTACCTAAGGAGATCCAAGATTTTGTTTGGAAGAGGAATAGGGGGTCCTCCCAACAAGGGACAAACTCCATCGGTTTGGGGTAGTCCCATCCGCACGCTGCCCTAACTGCCGTGCAGACGAGTCAGCGGAGCACTCACTCCTCGCATGCCCTGCGGCCAGGCCTATCTGGCCACTGGTGACAAGGGATTTCCGCATACGGCCACCGCCGGCTCTTGACCGTAACAAAGGCGCATTGGCTAGGTTGGTGGTCGCTTGCACACTTTACGTATTATGGCAAAGGCAATGCCTAGCGAAAGCCAAGGAGAAAACCATTTGAGCGGCCTACCCAGCGGTATCCCGCATTAAACTTTTAGTGTGGCAGCACCTCACAAGAGAGCTCGAGACCAGCCGCGAGGAGAAGTTCCTTCGCCGCTGGCATACCAGGTTTTTCTTTTTAAAGAACGGCAGACTGTTGAGCCCAGTCACGCCCTATTAAGCCCTCCCCACCGGGCTTTTCTTTTTCTTTCCTTCTTTTAGGGGGGGGGGCAAAACTGTTACAACTCCACCTTTTACAATGTCTAAATGAGTTAGCCATAAGGTAGTGCATGAGTGTACTCTGCGGGGTGAACACTGTTAAGAACTAGGACATGATTGCATGCCAAGCCGTTATATGCATATTCGCCATTGTATAATGACACACTCCAATATATTGTATCAGCATGAATCGCCAGTACCCATCCGCTATTTTGTACCATGTCGACAATCACAATACATGCCCTGTTCATTTGAGCAACAATGTACGGCCACAGTGCCCCTGTCAATATTCCTGATGAGTTTAAAAAAAATCAACTATGTGCAAAATGTTATGATAAGTGTATGTGTATATTGACTACAGGTTATTTGTTGAATAAAAATTACCTTTGTGCTATCTGTGCAAAACTGCTACTGTAATAGGACTTTTCGTTTACCGGGCAGAGGTTCGCCCAAATAAACAGTAAATCCCAACATAGTCTCCTGTTTTCGACCACGTCATGACCCCGTGACAATATACTAAATTTTTCGTCTCGTGATAACATCATCATTATGCTGACTACGTCCACTGCAGCACAAATGACTCTCCCATAATCCTCCAGTTTACTCGGTCCTTTACTTGCCGCTGTCATTTTATACCCAAAAACTTATTATTCTCATCAGCCCATCTAACTTTCTGTCTCCTCCTAACCCGTTTGCCTTTTCTGTGAGTGCTGTTAGTTCCCCTAATGAGCAGTGGTTATCCTGTGTACGCCCTACATTCCCGGCCCATGTCCATTTCCTCTTCTTGATTTCAACTATGATATCCTTAACCTTGGTTTGTTCCTTGATCCACTCTGCTCTTTTTTGTGTGCTGAAGTTACACCTACTATTTTCCTTTATATTGCTCGCTGCGTCGTCCTCAATTTTAGCTGAACCCTATTTGTAAGTCTCCATGTCTCTGCTCCTTGGCTAAGTACCAGCGCGATGTAGCTGTTATATACCTTCCTCTTTAGGGATAGTGGCAATCTACCTGTCAAGATTTGAGAGTGCTTGCCGAATGTGCTCCGCCCCATTTTTATTCTTCTAGTGCTTCAATCTCGGTGTTTGGCTCCGCGGTTATTACCTGCTCTAAGTAGACATAGTCTTTTACAACATATAGTACACTACTACTTATCTCGAAGCGCTGGAAAAGTCTTGGAAAGCATGCAAAAGAGTAAAGCTGCTGGTGAGGATCAGGTAACATCCGATCTAAAACAGCCACGACCTTTGCTGTGAGCTCATCATAAGCGTGGTATGTTGTCATGTTGTTACATAACACGCGTGTGAGAATTATGTTTGGACGTGTCATTTATCTCTTTCGTCCGTGCGCGTCACGTAATACCGAATTTTGCTAACTGTGAAGTTAGCGATACGGCTGCGAGCGCATCATGAGCATGGCATGTAGTCATGTTTTTACACGACACGCACCTGATGATTATCATGTTTGCACCAGTCACATATCTTCGTCTTCCATTCAAGTTCCGTAATACCAAAGTTGGTACAAGTTAAGCTGGTGAAACGACTGCGAACACATACATCATGAGCGTCGCATCTTATGTTGTTACATGATACGCATTCTATGATTATATGCTTGCTCACATACCTTTGTCATTCATTCACGTCCCGCAATACCAAATGTGGTATTTACGATGCTAGCAAAACGCCCGCGAGCGCATCGTGAGTGTGGCGTGTAATCATGTTGTTACACGACACGCATATCATGACTTTCATGTTAGGGTCTGTCACTAGTATTCGCCATGCAGTCAAGTCATACATTACCAGTTTTGCAACATGTCAACTGAACGAAACCACCGCAAGAGCTGCATATATAAATCATGACATTCATGACATGATTTTTTTTGTTATGACAAGTCACTTACGCTCGTCATACAGTCATGTTACGCCATACCAATTTTGGCATCGAAATGGCCAGAAGAGCCAAACGCCGTAGACGGATAGATAGATAGATAGATAGATAGATAGATATATAGATAGATAGATACGCTCAAAGTCGCCGAAGTTTGCTAAGAATTGCTTCACATTCAAAACAGTGGTATCGTTCACGTACAGAAGACATGTATTGTAGTATAAGTGTGACAATTCAAAAAATCATTTGTATGAATATATATATATATATATATATATATATATATATATATATATATATATATATGTCACCGGAAAAAGCGAACGAGCAAACGAAAAACGATGCTTTAGTGCCAACGTTACGGCCGGAGACCGGTGTTCGTCAGGGCATACGTGTGTATTACACTAACACGCACTTTTAAGGACACAGCATTGGGGCCCCCAATTGTGAATGATCACTCTTAGCAATATTGACATACATGTTAACAAAAAATATCCAGACATACGCAGCATTTTGTTGATAGCGGAGCAGCAGTGCGCTATACAGTATATGGTAGGGCAAGGTGACTTGAAAACATCGATACAAATAATATGATGGACACTTGTGATATCGCGACATTTGGGAATGAAGAGAAACAATTAAAGAAGGCAATGCCGTGTTAAGTTACGTTCGTTGTCAATGAAATATACATGAGCATAATATCACCATTGATGTCACAATGTGGTAACAGAGTGTGCATCGTTCTGGTCAACTAACTAATGTGTCACCAATGACACCACGACGTAATCACAGCAGTGAACAAACGTTTATGTGGGCTACGGCGGTTGATTCATCTGCTTTCCTGGAAAAAAACGTAAGCCTCCCTGGGTTCTCGTTTATTCCAGACGCTATGACGTTAAGTTTATGAAAAGAAAAGATTCACGAACTTCTCTTTCGTAGTGCGATTTAAAACCAGATTCGAGTATTGTGGCAGTTATGTTGTCGAAAGATAAGGCCTGGGGTAGCGAGGTGTTTGGACAGGGGAAGGATAGGCAGGCACAAGACGTGTGATCCGTGATTATTGAAGCGCAACCGGAAAGCTGTCTCCGTTTGACCAATATATTGGAGGTCACAGAATGAGCATTGAAGCAAGAAAATTGCATGGTTCGTGTCGCAGTCGAAAATGCCTTTTATCCAGAGATTGAAGTTTAACGCAGAGCTCTTAACAATACGTGACGTGGTCATGTGGGGGCACACCTTGCAGCGTGCTTTGTTACATGGGTGACACCCCACATGGGGTGGCGTTGATATTTTGGATGACGTAAGTATGTCTCGTAGGTTTCTCGATCGGCGGTAAAGTGCTCGTGGAGGCTCTGGGATGACGTCTTTGAGACGATTTCTCTGTGTTAGTTTGTTGTAGTGCTTTTTGAGGATTGCGTTAGCATTCATTTATTTATTTACATACCCTAAGGACCCGGGAGGGCATTACATAGGGGGGGGGGGAATTAAGAAGATTTTCAACATGTGTAAAATACATTAAATATTCAGAAGCACCAATATATAAAGAATAATTGGAAAAAAAATTGAAGAAGAGTACACACATCAGTGGTGATAAGGATAATAAAAAACATATAAACTCAGCAGAAGAAAAGGTACGTTATCAAAATACAATAGGCTCCAGGTAACAAGTGTAGGCGCGAATAACACACACAAAATATTCAAGTAATTCACATAAACAACACCATCGCATAACTACATTATTTGATTGAAACTTCTAACAACACTTTTACCGCTTTCAGAAAGGATGGTGATTCTGTTAGTTTCGGTACATCAGCTGGCAAGCAATTCTAGTTGGTTATTGACAGGGCTAAGGGCGAGTTTTGGTATGTTTTTGTTCTCGGAAAAATGGGATTAACATTGTTAGGGTGATCAACACGGGCTGAAATATGTGATGGCGGGAGGGTATGCTTGCGCGCAAACTGGGAGTTGCTGTGGAACAGCGAGTGAAAATTAGACAGCCTTGCAAGTTTACGGCGCGTGGCAAGGGAGGGCAGATTAAGCGATTTCAGTATGAAACTTACGCTTTCATGCGGTGAGTATGACGACGTTATGAAGCGCGCAGCTTTGTTTTGAACTGATTCAACAAGGTAAGTTAAATTTTCAGTGTGAGGGTGCCATATTATTGAAGCATACTCCAGCGATGGTCTTATCAGGGAAATGTATGCATGCAGTCTGGTTTCTTTGTTGGCATGGTATAATCGCCTTTTGAGGATACCAAGTTTTTTTAATGCTTTAGTAGTGATATGTTCAATGTGAGTGGTCCAGTTTAGATTGGCTATGAAAAATACCCCAAGATATTTAAAGGATTGTACTGATTCAATTCGAATGTCATTTATGGTGTATGACTTATGCAAAGAAATTAGAGCAGAACTAAATTCTAAGTGCTTAGTTTTCCCTATATTAATTTCCATCTGCCACGTGGCGCACCACTCGGCCAGCCTATCGAGGTCAGATTGTAAAATGGTATTATCTGTAAGGCAAGTTATTTCTTTGTAAATAACGCAGTCGTCTGCAAATAGCCGAATTTGCGAACTTATGTTACATGCTATGTCATTAATGTAAATTAAGAACAAAAGAGGACCAAGAACTGAGCCTTGGGGAACACCGGATAAAACGCTAGTAGGGTTCGAGATGTAGCTGTTTAGCTTTACAGATTGGGAGCGGTTCGTAAGAAATTCCAGTATCCATTGTGTTGTATTGTTTTCAAGCTTCAGATTGCGAATCTTTAGTTCTGAACGTAGTAGGGGACCTATCAAATGCCTTTGAAAAATCAATAAATATGGCATCGACATGACGGGAAGAGTTAAGCGCAGATTGAAGGTCAGTAATTAATTCAAAAAGTTGCAATTGACATGAGAAATTTTGACGAAAACCGTGTTAGTTGTTTAGGAGCAAGTTATTTAAATTAAGATAAGCCATTATATTTGTGAATAGGATATGTTCGAGAAGTTTGCAACATATGGACGTCAAAGAGATTGGTCTGTAGTTATTGGGCTGAGTATCATCACCAGATTTGAATATTGGAATTATGTAAGCAGATTTCCAGTCCTCTGGTAAGCATCCGGTATCTAAAGATTGTTGAAAAATTAACGCGAGCAAAGAGGCTGAGAAGTGGCTGGTTAGTTTTAAAAGCTTAGCGCTAATATCATCAGGGCCGGGGCTGGTTTTAAGAGCTAAACGATCTATTGCACAAGCTACACCGTGTGCAGTAATTGTGATGGGAGAAAATTGATTAGAGATATTTGGCTGTGGCAAATTTAGGTTGTTATAGAGCGGTCTCTCGATTGTGTGAACTTCAGAAAAAAAAGGTCCAAGTTTTTCAGTACAGCCTGCTAAGCTCAAGGTGTTGCCATCCTCTCCACAGAGTGCTGGCACCGACTCTCTTTTCTTGGAATTTACAGTGCTCCAGAACTTCTTAGGGTTTGTTTTTAACATGTTAGGTAGCGTGTCATTGTAGTACTTATTTTTCGCTTCAGAAATTGCGGTTTCTGTTTGTTTGGAAACGTTTTTATATTTCTGCCAGTCCTCCGACGCTTTCGTTCTCGACGCTTTAGTGTACGCTCTCTTTTTTCTATTAAGCCATCTTTTAATGTCACGGGTGAACCATGGATCTTCCGCTCTTTCAGTTATTGTAATCACCGGCACACAAAGACGTTCTATTTCTTTGTGTTTGTCACGAAATAAGCACCAGTTTTGTTCAGTAGACTGATTGGGAAAGTTAGATATAAATTCATCCGAAAAAGATTCTAGGAATCTGTTAAGCTTATCAGTGTCTGCGCGTGCGTGGTTAAGTATATTTTTTCGAACGTTTGTTTTCTTCGCGTGCGGGAAAGGCAGAGAGCAGTGAACATTCCTATGATCACTGATTTTTTCTAAGATTTCAACTTTAGTGCTGTCGGGATGATTGGTTATTATAAGGTCTAAAATATTGCTGTCACGTGTTGGTTCCTGCGCAATCTGTTGTAGATTGTGATAATGGAGAAGGCGCAGATAGTTAAGCTGTTCATGGCGATTAGGATGAGCAAGGACAGATAAAGTGGACCAGTTGATTGAAGGATAGTTAAAGTCGCCACCAAGTATTAGAAAACAATTAGGAAACTTGAGGAGAATAGAATCAATGGCTTCCTGAAGAAGCTCAACAAAATCCTGCCGGCAATCGGGGGGTCGGTAACCGGCACCAATTATGCAATGAATGTGATCAAAATACGATGAAACCCAGACAATTTCAAGGGGGGAATGTGAGGGAAGAAGCGATGACTGATAGATTTCTTTTATGGCAATAAGAACGCCACCACCTCGACAACCCATTCTATCTTTACGAAACAGAACAAACGATGATGGAAACGAAAGTTCGCCGTTTGTTACGTCCTCGGTGAACCACGATTCCGTACCTACGACTATATCAGCTGAGCACGTGTACACGAGGGCGTTTATTGCCTCAAGCTTTTTATAAACGCTGCGAAAATTAAATAAAAGTAGCGAGACCGATTTTGACAAGTTTGGCGTGTGGTGACATGTTTTACAGTGTCATTCAGGAGGGCTTTGTTTATTTGTTGACACCATGACAACGCAATTATTTACCGAGTCGTTACAGAATGTAGAACCATGCATCTGAAGCTTGTTGAAACGCACCGTATATTTTTCATCGCCTTTACAGTGAGCCTTAGCGTAGTCGCGTAACTTCTTTCTGGCAAGTTGGACTTTAGGCGAGAAATCCTCCTCAAGCCAGACTTTGGGCTTTTGTAGGTCTTTCAACTTTGGGGCGCTAGACAGAGCTGCTAATTTTGATTTGAAATTCAAAAACTTCACTATGATAGGGCGGTTAAAGTCGGATCGGGGTTTCCCCAATCTATAAGCACGTTCGATGTCACCAGCCTCAATCTTCAGATGTGTTGAAAAGAATTTTTTTTACTATTCTTTCAGACTCTGCATACCCTTCGTGCTCTTCTTCTGGAAGGCCTTTGATTATAAGGTTATTTCGCCTCATTCGATTGTTCATATCGTCCCCGACGTCAGCAAAACCTTCGTTCGTCTTGCAAACATTTTCTTTTACTTCCTGAACACAGTTTCAACGTTTCCTGTCAGGTCTGATACTTTGTGAACCGTGTTTTCTAGGCTTGATAGGCGGCACTCAATGCTTGTGATGTGCTGTTTGGTTTCAGCTAAGCTGAACGTGGTTTCATCATGACACTTTTTAGCAAGCTGAGAACATCCTTCATCTTAGGACGGGGATTTGCCTCCACGTCGCCAGCACAAAGCAGTAGCAATGCAAGACACATTGACAGCAAGAGAGTCGAGGGCCTAGGGCTGAGTACACGGATAAGACCTGATCCGGCAGAAAAACGACTGCCGAAGAAACATTTAGGCATTCGGCAAGCAAAGAACAAACCAATGCGAGCACGATAACTACACACATCAATACCCGTATTCAAAAAGAGGGATCTGCAGGCCACATAAAATTCAGTAGCACCTATAACAATAAAAATTCATACCTAAAACGGTAGAAAGCAGTGGTTAGACAGTTGGCACTTGTGGCCGCAAATCCCGGTGGTTCGTCGCTTCACTTCAGTTTTATGGGTCTGAAGGCGCTGTCGTCACTGACATCACGTGGTTGGTCAGCGTCACGGAGATGGCACAGTCACGATCGCTTCGGTCTTCTATCTTCGATAAGCAGCCAGGCGGCAGTCAGCACGAGGCGAACTTTGCAATGCTAAAACGGTAGAAAGCAGTGGTCAGACAGTTGCCACTTGTGGCCGCAAAAATTTAGAATCGACGGAGAATGTGTCAGAATTAAATTGATGTGCTTCCCGTGCGCAGGTTCTTTATTTGATTTTAGAAGTGCTCTTCGGTCCATTGCATCGGCGCGCATGATCGCGTTGTCAACAATCTGAGGCGGGTACTCTAGTACAGTTAGGGCATCACGAAGCTTATCACAGTTTTCAACAAAGTCTGAATTTTCAGAGCGCAGCCTTTTGAAACGAAGTGCTTGACCGTAGGATATACTCGTCTTGCAATGTTTTACATGGCTGCTTTTGAAATGAAGGTATTGGTGAGCGACGGTGGGTTTTCTGTGTACTTTAGTAGATAATGTTTCGCCGCAAAGAGATACTGTTACATCCAGAAAACAGATGGATGCCTTCGAGTACGATTGTGACAATGAAATGGATGGATGAACCTTGTTAAAGTCTGCAATGAAAGTCATGGGCTCCGCTTCGCCATGATGCCAGATAAAAAAAATGTCGGCTATAAAACGTTTGTAGTAGTATGGTTGTAGTCTGCACGTTGAAAGAAAATGAATTTCCAATTGGCCCATAAATATATTCGCGTAATTTGGACCAATTTTGGTGCCCAATGAAGTGCCACTATCTTGTAAGTAGTGAACACCGCCGAACTGAAATTTGTCAAGCTCCAGGATGAGTTTTAATAATGTGGCTAATGTGCAGCTATCAACAGATTTGTCACATGATGAGTCTTTGTAAGCACCCGCTAATGCACGAATGCCGTCTTTGTGGGGAATATAAATGTAAAGTGACGCGACATATAGTGTTACCAGAAGTGAGTCAGCAGGTATATTGAGGTCGATGATGTCAGCGAGGAAATGAGAAGTGTCCTTCAGATAGGATGGAAAAGTTGGGGGTATTATACTAATCAGGCCATCGACATAGCTTGAAAGTAGTTTGGTGACAGGGCCAACGCCTTACACTATAGGACGACCGGAGTCTCCTCTTTATATATATATAATGTGTGTGAGAAATAACAGCGTTCTGTGTATGGACTCCTTCGGAACACCAGTGTTAACTATTTCCGCGTTAGACAGTGCTCCTGGAATGCAAACCTGTTGTCGATTGTGTAGGTAGCTGCGCAGAAGCCGCAACGGTGGTCCTGTTATGCCGTAAGCGTTGACTTTAGAAAAGAGAATGCTGTGATTTAGAAAATGAAATGCTTTTGATTATTCAATAAAAGAAACCCCACGTATCTGCCTCGGTCAATTTCTGCTTTGATATTATCAGTAAGTGCGATAAAAGAAGAATCGGTAGAATATCTGCAAAGAATACCAAATTGTCTTGGCGTTAATGGTTTATACTTGTCCAAATAATTAAAAATACGCTTTCAAACAGTTTTTCATCACACCTACTAAAATAGAGCAAAATAGATACAGGTTGCTGTCTGCTGATAGAGTCGCGTATTTTTTTTACACACTGGATTTATTTTTGACCTCTTCATGTCGTTGGGAAACACTCAAGTCCTAAAAAACAAATTGACAGTGTTACAGAACGCTTCGCTTATGTTGTCAACAATATTCTTGATATGATAGAGACATATAGAATTTAAACCAGTATTACAGTTTTAGGATTCATGGTCATTTGGGAAGAGATAAAATGATTGTGGCATGAGGTTCGATATTAGGCTGAAGTTAACGCCAGGAATATCGGAAATAAAAGCAAGAAAGTTGCTGAACGCGCATGCGATATTGGTAGGGTTGGTATGTGTACTATCTTTGCCTTGAACTTTCGTTACGCCTTTTCTAATACTAATTTTAGTCAGTAACGTATTAAGTATCAGCCATTGCTTTCGGGAATCATGCTTCGTTATACCTATCAAAATTTCACAGTAGGTTTTCTGTGCCTATTTGAACAAATGTATTAGCAAAGTTCAAAACTTCCTGTACCGCACCTTAAGTGATTCGTTAAGTGTCCGATGTTTACATTTGTTATATAGGTTTTCTTACTTACGCATGTTTTTTAATAAACCTGATGTAAGCCATGGAGTTGAGGAAAAAACAAATTGTTTGCAGCACTTAAGCATCCTTTCCTATGAGGATATAGAGTCCTCAATTAGGTCATCGAGTTTTTCGTAAGAAGTCGCAGCATCATTTAACTAAGTAACAAGTGACTAGTTGACCTGGTGGTGAGGTCTTTGTGATGATTAATGATTCCTATCAAATACTGAATTTGTGTACAAAGTATCAGAGGCAGTATGAAAGCGTTGAAGACTCGACACGATTGTAAAACGATCTGTTATATTGCTTATAACAATAAAAGCCTCAATGGGATGAAGCAGGTTTGTTAGCGCATCATGAATGAGAGTGCGTGAATTAGTAGCATTTCTAGTGGGTAGTTAAAGTAACGATTCGACAGCGTACCCATGGCAAATGTTACTCTCTGCTGTAAAACCAACATTCATTCAGAATATTGATATCATTATCCCCATCGAGGATGATATTCTCATTTTCAATTGAAACACGATGTCAAAAAGACTAATCTTTCATTTATCGATTGCCCCGTACTGATGTCTTTAGAAAATTGTATTTTTTTTATTGTTTCTTTCTTTTTCTCCAGTGTATAGCTCTGTCTTGAATGTGGTATAATTGTAAAATAAATAATAATATGTTCTCTGTTATTGTTTGTATAACACATGATAGCACGTGAAATTGTGTAATGCCAAATTACGTGTAGTAGCTCATTACGGCTTCTGCGCATTTACTGTGTTGGTAGTAAATTTTGGTCAATTTTTTGTGTTGATTTTTTTATTTTCATCTTTCTGTTCTTTTTTCATTTCCTTTTATTATACAAGTTGTACTTGACGTTGCCGTTCCGCTGCCCAGTGCTTGGGGGCTTGCAGCTTTGTCAAGCTGTCAATTTCTGACAGCTTTTACTTCTCGCTTCCAGCGTCATGTACGCTGTGCAAGATGCGAATAAAGCAAACAAAAACAAGCAAACAAACAGTATGCATTATATTGTCAAGAACACGGCAAAATGTGGTCACGCTGGAACCTCGTGACAGGTAGATGCAGCCGAAAATAATGCTTTTTTTTTCACCGGTGTCAAATGGTGACTTATTTTTTTTTTAATACATACTGTTTCGCAGTTGGGCAGGTAAGAGTTTAAGTCGAATCTATGCATGAGCTCAATATCTCGAGAAATGAAGACAGCAGCGCCGCCATGGCTGGATGATACACGATGAAAGTATTCCGGAGGGTACGACGGAAAAGAAAACAAGTGTTTACCGCTCAGCCATGTTTTCGTAACACAGACCAGTGAAAATATAATCGAAACGATGATAAGAACAAGTGAAATTAATCGAGGTGTTTTTGAAAACTTCTCGCAACAAAATGAATCACTGAAACACATGAATTTGACACTTGAGGTGGTAGTTATTTTGACTCACTGCAACTCATAGTGAAAAACCACAATAAAATGCTTTTACGCTTGGTTAGTGAAAATTTCGTGAACACTCCCATCTCTGATGCGAAGCACCCTGATATCTGCGTTTCTCCTCGCCTTGATTAGGCAGTCGTTTGTGCATAGGAGCCACCAACGTTTTTTTCTTTTTTCAGTGACAGAGCCTTTGCAAGCAGTTTTTGGTTTTACTGTGCCACGTTGGCATACATAGGTTTTTATCCACGGAAACCAATGTCGTGAGTCTGAAGGCACGTCTTTCTGATAAACTCTGCTTTCTTAGCCCTCGAAGTGAATTTTGCAATCAGGTTCTTCGCATCCGAAGCAGAGGGAACTCGATGAGCACTGTCTATGTTGTCCTTCAATGCAGGCTAATTCGTTTTATTTCCAACCACTTGAAGACTTGCGACACAATCTTCACCTTGAGTACTAGGCACGGCCTTCAGTTCAACGTTGTTCTTGCGAGAGTACTTCTCAAGCTCATAAACTTTGTTTTTTAGAGCAGCATTTCGATTTGCTCGAGACGAGTTCACACTTTTCAGTTTCTCCTTTCCAGATTTCAGACCCTCAACAATTTATTTGGGTACTCTATGCTCACCTGAAATTCATTCATGTTATTCCTAAAGACTTCAATGAACATATGAGGTTCAGTGGACACATTCAGTTTAGCGCTCACAAGAACTTTTTCTACTAGGCTAGACAGTTTCCCCTGCAAAACATTTTCAAGCGCGTCAAAACGTTTCGCGCTGTCAACATTTTCAAGGCATGATTAATAAAAGACCAACACTTTCGCTATGGTACTAGTTTCAATATACAATACTAAACAAAGAGAAAATTTACTCCCGCCAGTGCAGACAACAGAGAAGCTTAGAAACTTGTTTAACTTTACAGGACATCTAGAAAAAGTCATCGAATTTTGATAGTGTGTTATTTCGACTAGGTATACTTTTCTTAACTTTGGTAAAGCTAAAAGGGGAGGCGTGCGCGTGTTGGTACGGATTCATCAGGGCGTAAGTGTACCACGAAAAAAGACGAGATGAAGGAAGTAAGCACCACAAGCGCTTGTAGTGTTGACTTTTTGTCTTAGTCCTTTTTTGTGCTACACAGTTACGCCATGGCAACTTTGGTAAATTGAATCAAGTCACCGTAATGTTTGAAGTGCTGATTAGATATGCGACAATAAAAAGTATTGCCACGTGCACTTATGTTCGTACCAATTTCTTCGCACAGCACCACCCTCAGCTTATCTACAGTGTGGCGTCGATATAACACGTGGTTCCGTCGTTCGCGCGCTCAACGTTACTATAGAATCTAGTAACGTTGCGTGCGCTGGGCGTGCTTTGATAAGCAGTGGGGCCACGTGAGTACCTGATGCGGATCGGTTAAGAGAGCACGAGCATTCCTTCCGCCGACGTGAACCGCACAGGCGGTTTCAAGGCCGACAGTTCATTCGTGCAATTCTTATGGGCACAAGTTCATTGATTGATTTGTGGGGTTTAACGTCCCAAAACCACTATATGATTATGAGAGACGCCGTAGTGGAGGGCTTCGGAAATTTAGACCACCTGGGGTTCTTTAACGTGCACCCAAATCTGAGCACACGGGCCTACAACATTTCCGCCTCCACCAGAAAGTTCATTCAAATATTGTTTATTTCTGTTCAAGTCACCTCGTCTCCGTGCTTGCGGACCATGACAGCCACATAAGTGTGACAGTGTCATTGTTTTGGGTTGATATTATCAAACTTAAATAATTTAGTAGGTAAACCTAACTGGTTAAAATTATTTTTGTCTTGTCAGTACACATAAACGGTAACATTTGTCCACTTTCCATATCAATAAACGCCAGGTCGAGGTCTACAACTGCGAAAAATAATTATGATCTCATATGTAAGCAGATCTTACAAAACATGAATAACACATCAGCGTTATTTCATACAAATGTAATGAATTCAGGTAGGGCAATGTGTTTGGTGCCCACGCATACACGAACTCAACTTGTGAAAAAGTTGGTTTGGTTGGGTAAGTGGTATCTAAGATATTATTTTTAGAAATGTACTGGACAATTCGAGGAACGTGTTTCTTTGAGGATAAGAAGGAGAAGTGCGAAATAAACTGAAGAGACTGGGGACGAGAAATGCCAAAAAAAAAAAGAGTTGGCAGGGTGGGTCATGGGGCACTCCACGTTTCTGTGGAAGAAAGTAGGGGTAGGTGGTTACTGAAGTTAACCCATACGACACCCCGGCTCAACATTCTGAGGCGGAGGGAACAAGGAAGTGAAAGATGACGGGAGAGTGGAAGCTTGGACTAGTTGGTGCGTAGTGCATATTTGCAAGACGTCATAGCGCGCAAACAAAAAAAGACAGGGTAGACAGAAAGAGCACTGACTTCCAACTAACTTTATTTCACAGAGCGGCAAGAATATATATGTCTTAAAAAGGAAGATTACAAAGCATAAGATAAAATGCAAGCCTAATCTACACATCAGTAACAAAGCACGTGCGACGGGTCCTCTATTGCCTCAAAGCCCAGCCAGGTAATCACGTTCAGCCTGTGATAAAGCATTCGATGAAGCGCTTACTCATTTATCTCCTAGCAAGTGTATTTTTTCGGCTTCGAATAACTGCCTCGGGTAAGCTGGTCTCTGTGCCATGCCAATATAGAGCATTGACCAAAGAGGGGGTGCACCCACAATTTCGGCAATGAATGCCAAGATGTCCTTGTACTACATTGTGCACATTGTTTCGGTGTTCTCGGAGACGGTCATTTACGCACCTGCCGGTTTGGCCAACATAGATGCACCCGCACGTCAGTGGAATCAAGTATACGACTCCCACTGCGCATGGGACGTAGCGTGTCCTGTGCGCGACAGAGCACGAGGCAGAATTCGCGCGAGGTATATTGACCCGTTTGCTAAGCCTCTGCGATTTTTCCGGTGCAGAAAAAACCACAAGAACCTTGGCGTCTCAAGCAATATTTTTTAGCCTGTGTGAGACGTCGTGCACGTAAGGTAGTACGACAGGCCAGCTCTTTCTGACACTGTTTCGCTTATCCTGTTTGTCGCCTCTCTTCACGACAGTGACCAGCTTTTCCGCCACCGAAACGAGAACATGTGCCGCGTAACCAACTTTGGTGAGACGCTCCACTTGTAGAGCAAAGCTGTGGTGTACCATGTGGGGGTTGGACTTCTTTAAGGCGTTGGCAAGGCAGAGGTTGGTTAGCAATGCCCCGCTTGACCCATTTTGAGTGAGCTGCGCTGAAAGGCAGAAGTGGTTTGCCGCTTCTTCGTTCATATATCTAGGAAACATGTCGGGATTTTAGCAAAAGCTTCAAATCTAGAAACTTCAGGTTCTTATCAGTGAGTGATTCATAGGTTATGTAGTGGGGAATTCACAAGGCACTGACTAGTGGGACCTTTCCTGAGTGCGAAGTGCGAGCGTGTGCACGAGCTGTAGACGCTGGGCTGCCCAAGCATTTGGGTCTGTACAGGCTGCCTGCCTACTACCTGGCGTCGCTATTAAACTCCCTTGCAAAGAAGTGGAGGTGCTGGGTACGCAAACCTGGAACTTCGAAGCAGGAAGCTGCCCACTGAATGAGCAATGCCTGATCAGACGACTGAGCAAGGTACCACCCTGTAAAGCACGGCCCAATCTCAACTGGTCCTCGTACCTACCACCCTGCGCCAACGGGATACCCCCTTTTTCAGCGGCACCGAGGACCAAGATGTGGAAGATTGGTTGCAGCTGTTCGAAAAACTGAGTGCCGCCAACAAGTGGGACGACCCCTCGAAATTGGAGTATGTCCCATTTTACCCTAAAGACGTCGCCAGCCTGTGGTTCACAAACCACCGTACTGAATTTACCACTTCGGCCACTCTTAAGACAACCCTTGCAGCTGTGTTCGATCGCCCCGCAGTGCGCAAGCTGCGTGCTGAACAGCGCCTACGCGGACGAGCACAAAGGCCGGGCGAAAGCTTCACAAGCTATATTGAAGATGTCATCGATTTATGCTGGGCTTTAACCCTGAGATGACCGAACAAGACAAGATTAGGCATAACTTGAAAGGAATAGACGATGATGTCTTTCAAATGTTGCTGGCAAAGGGTCCAAGTACCGTATCCTGAACTTGTGACCTTGTGCCAGAGCTTGGGAGACATTCAGAAACAACGTGCGTCAGTTCGGAGGTCAACGACAGCAGACAACTCTCTCACTGCCCTGACCGTCGGTGGTGACAACAACCTGCTGAAGCAGATAAAAGAGTATGTACGCGAAGAGGTCGCACTGACAGCTTTCGTGTCTTTTGTATCTGCTGACCACCGGAGCACCAACGAACCGCCTAACGCCGACAATCAGACAGGCTATTCAGGAGCAGGTGTCCGAGGCGTCGCCATTACCTACGTCTGCCTCTTCACCAACACCTGTTCCCGCACCACTGACTTATGCGGCCGTCGCGGCAATGTCTCCACCTCGTATGCCACTGTATACGCCACAACCTGTGTGACCTTCCACCGCGCCGTTTCCACCTACACAGCAGCACTGGCGGAAATCCTTGGCGCACTGCTGACAACCGGCCCATATGTTACTTTTGCGGAATTCCAGGTCACTTTGCACGTTTATGTCGTCGGCGCTCCGCAGTTAATGCTCAAGATACGCTGATTACTCGTTTCGGACTCCATACCACGCGCCTCACATGCCACCTGAAGTTCACGAACGCGATGCGCAAGCTTCTTCCAGCACCCGAACCTCCGCTTCTCGGCGTTCTACTTCCCGCTCGCCTTCCCCTTCAACAAGTCGCCGCAGCTCCGGAGTCACGAGCTGCGTCATCGTCTAATTGTTCAAGACCTCGCCTGTCTCCCGCCAATCTTATCGATGTAATTGTCGAAGGTGTACGAACACTTGCACTCATCGATACCGGTGCCGCGATATCTGTGATTAGACAAAGACTCTGCCGCTCTCTTCGTAAATGACGATGCTTTCTCCCATTGTTTCTCTTAGCACGGCGAGTGCCCAACAAATTGAGACCGTCGCGGCATGTACAGCAAAAGTGGTTATTAGAGACGTGTTGTACATCATTGAATTCCACGTGTTGGCTTCATGTTCCCACGATGTCATCCTAGGATGCGATTTCTTATCACGTCATCACGCCGTCGTGGACTGCGCTCGGGCCGAAGTGGAGCTGCTACCGTTTCGTGATGCGCCTTCTGTTGATGCGGCCGTATCTAGTGTGGCTAACCTTGTCGTGGCGACGGACATAGACCTTCCTCCTTTCAGCGTCCAGTTTGTCCCTGCCTGCTGTGCTTCACTTTCTGACGCTACCGTTCTATTCACACCATCTGACATCTTTGGTAGCCGCCACAACGCGTCGCTACCATTCGCCGTTCTTGAGCTTTGTCAAGACACTACCGCAATATTTATTTCCAATCCCAACTCGTGCCCCCTTAGTTTGCGCCGCAACGAGACGCTCGGCCACATTCAGCTTATCGATGAAAGTACTATCGTGTCTGCCGATTTCTTCGACACCAAGCCGAATATGGAGCTGAACGCGTTGGTTCCTTACTTTGCCTCGAACACCGTGTCGTCCGAAGCGTTTCACCGTTCTGATGACAGCCATCTCGCCCCGGCGCAACGAGTGCAGCTTGTTACCCTGTTGCACGAATTCAGGCGTTCGTTTGACTTTGCCCAAGCGGTGCAAGGAAGAACAAACACCGTTGTGCACACAGTTGACACAGGGAAGAGTACTCCTTTGCGCCAGCACCCCTTTCGTGTGTCCCCGGCAGAGCATCGCGTAATTGCAGAACAAGTAGATGACATGCTACAGCGTGGAGTCATCAAGCCTTCTTGTAGTCCTTGGTCCTCACCAGTTGTACTCGTCAAAAAAAGGATGGTTCGATCCGGTTCCGCGTAGACTACAGGTGCCTAAACAACACTACGAGGAAATATTTTTACCCTCTTCCCCGCATAAATGACGCTCTCGATTGTCTCCAAGGCGCAGAATTCTTTTCCTCGCTCGACCTTTGCTAAGGTTATTGGCAGGTCCCAATGGCTGAGTCTGATCATCCAAAAACGGCGTTCGTCACACCGAATGGTCTCTATGAATTTACCGTAATGCCATTCGGACTCTGTAATGGGCCCGCCACATTCGAGCGAATGATGGACAGCATTTTACGCGGTCTCAAATGGAACATATGCTTGTGCTATCTTGATGACGTTGTGGTCTTTTCACCCGATTTCACTTCGCATCTCACTCGTCTGCGCCAGATTCTACAGTGCCTACAAACGCCAGGCTCCAGCTTAACCTGAAGAAATGTCACTTCTGGGCTAGACAACTCACCATACTTTGTCATGTCGTCTCGAAAGCTGGCCTCCTTCCCAACCCTGACGTCCGAATTTCCTAAGCCGACAACAGTTAAAGAACTACGGTGCTTTGTGGGCCTGTGCTCCTATTTTTGTCGGTTTGTCCGGAACTTTGCTTCCATCATCGCTCCACTCACCAAACTTCTTGCCAGCCCTGCAGATTTTTCGAATTGGACAGCTGCCTGTGACGAATCTTTCGCAACACTGCGCCAACTTCTTACCTCACCACCCGTACTGCGTCATAAGACCCTACTACGCCGACTGAAGTACACACGGATGCAAGTGGGCTCGGTCTTGGTGCAGTACTCGCGCAACTCAAACTAGGTTTTACGGAATATGCGGTCGCCTATGCCTGCCGAGCCCTCACTAAGGCAGAAGCCAACTATTTTGTTACGGAAAAAGAGTGCCCGGCGATTCTGTGGGCGTTAAACAATTTCGCTCCTATTTGTATGGCCAAACTTTTGATGTGGTAACTGACCATCACGAACTCTGTTGGTTGGCTTCACTTAAAGATCCTTCTGGTCGCCTCGGACGTTGGGCACTACGCCTCCAGGAATTCGACATACGCGTCGTCTACCGATCGGGGCGAAAGCACACTGACGCAGATGCGCTTTCACGCTCACCCGTGAAATCTGATGATACGCAAATATCAGTCCTTGACCTTCCTCTCTCTACTGTCAGCGTCACAGACATGCCATCCGAACAGCGGAATGACCCTTGGATTGGCTCGCTTTTGAATATGCTTTCTGACGCATCAACTTCCGGTTACCCGCATGCTCTTCGCTGCCAAGCAACGCATTTCACCATACGCGATGGCCTGCTATACCATCGCAACTACCAAGTGGTGGGTCATAAATGGCTGCTAGTCATACCCAGCCATATGAGGTCTGATATCTGCGAATATTTTTATGCTGAGCCGCAACACACACACGCTGGTGCGCTAAAGACGTATGAACGGATCCACCAACGTTACTACTGGCGGGGTATGTACACGTTTGTACACAAACATATTCGCTCATGTTCCCTGTGTTAGCAGCGCAAGACATTTCCTCATTCACCCTGTCAACTGCAGCTTTTACCATGTCCTGCACGCCCGTTTGATTGTGTTGGAATATATCTTTACGGCCCACTACCATGCTCTGTTGGTGGTAATCGATGGGTGATTGTGGCTGCCGACCATCTGGAAAGCTACGCCGAAACAGCAGCGCTACCTTCGGCTGGTGCTCGTGACGTTGCAACCTTCATCTTGCATTGGTTTGTACTTCGTCTTGGTGCACCACGGAAGCTCCTGAGTGACAGGGGCCGCGTATTTTTGTCCAAAGTTCTGCAGCAGCTCTTACATTCATGCCGTACGCTACACTGCACATCAACAGCCTACCACACTCAAACGAACGGCCTAACGGAACGTTTCAACAGAACCCTTGTTGACATGCTCGCTATGTATATTGATTCCGACCACTCCAATTGGGACGTTGTTCTTCCTTTCGTGACGTACGCCTACAATACGGCGACTCAAACAACAACATTCTTTTCTCCATTTTTTCTGTTATATGATCATGACCCATGCAGCACACTCGACACAATTCTGCCATACAATCCTGATGCTTCCGAGTTCAGCCCAGTTTCTGAAATGACCGAACATGCTGAAGAGTGTCGTCGGCTTGCACGGTCCTTCAAAGCCAATAATCAAACCCTCCAAAAAAATCGCCATGACCGTGATCTTGTTCGGGAAACTTTCCCCGTTGGTTCTCTCGTGTGGCTCCGACTGCCTTTCCACTCTCCTGGACTGACTCCCAAGTTTGCCCCGAAGTATACTGGACCTTACCGCGTCATACAGCACCCTGCTTCTGTCACCTATGTGATGGAACCGCTCAAGCCGTCCACAGACAAGCGTCGCCTTGGTCGTGAGACGGTCCACGTCAGTCGCCTCAAGCCCTGCTACGATCTTCCTTTTCTCTCGTCACCTTGAGTGGCCAGGATGGCTCGTCTTCGTCGCCGGGGTATTGTAGTGGGGAATTCGCAAGGCACTCACTAGTGGGACCATTCTTGTGTGCGAAGCGCCAGCGTGTGCACGAGCTGTAGACGCTGCGCTGCCTGAGCATTTGTGTCTGTACCGGCTGCCTGCCTACTACCTAGCGTCGCTATTAAACTCCCTTGCAGTTAGAAGTAGTGGTTTCAGTCACTCTCGGAAAACAGTCAACACGTCGGAGGAAATGGTCTGAAAGTTTTGACTACCACACTTCAACAACACTAAATAATCATCAACAAAATGTCAAACTTTAAAAACTACAGAGTCATTAAGCTTGTATCCTTTTCAGATTTCAGACCCTCAACAATTTCTTTGGGTACTCTATGCTTACCTGAAATTCATTCATGTTATTCCTAAAGACTTCAATGAACATATGAGGTTCAGTGGACACATTCAGTTTAGCGCTCACAAGAACTTTTTCTACTAGGCTAGACAATTTCCCCTGCAAAACATTTTCAAGCGCGTCAAAACGTTTCGCGCTGTCAACATTTTCAGGGCATGATAAATAAAAGACCAACACTTTCGCTATGGTACTAGTTTCAATATACAATACTAAACAAAGAGAAAATTTACTCCCTGCCACTGCAGACAACAGAGAAGCTTAGAAACTTGTTGAACTTTACAGGACATCTAGAAAAAGTCATCGAATTTTGATTGTGTGTTATTTCGACTAGGTATACTTTTCTTAACTTTGGTAAAGCTAAAAGGGGAGGCGTGCGCGTGTTGGTACGGATTCATCATGGCGTAAGTGTACCACGAAAAAAGACGAGATGAAGAAAGTAAGCACCACAAGCGCTTGTAGTGTTGACTTTTTGTCTTAGTCCTTTTTTGTGCTACACATTTACGCCATGGCAACTTTGGTAAATTGAATCAAGTCACCGTAATGTTTGGAGTGCTGATTAGATATGCGACAATAGAAAGTATTGCCACGTGCACCTTATGTTCGTAGCCATTTCTTCGCACAGCACCACCATCAGCTTATCTACAGTGTGGCGTCGATATAACACGTGGTTCCGTCGTTCGCGCGCTCAACGTTACTATAGAATCTAGTAACGTTGCGTGCGCTGGGCGTGCTTTGATAAGCAGTGGGGCCACGTGAGTACCTGATGCGGATCGGCTAAGAGAGCACGAGCATTCCTTCCGCCGACGCTGAACCGCACAGGCGGTTTCGAGGCCGACAGTTCATTCGTGCAATTCTTATGGGCACAAGTTCATTCAAATATTGTTTATTTCTGTTCAAGTCACCTCGTCTCCGTGCTTCCGGGCCATGACAGCCACGTAAGTGTGACAGTGTCATTGTTTTGGGTTGATATTATCAAAATTAAATAATTTAGTAGGTAAACCTAACTGGTTAAAATTATTTTTGTCTTGTCAGTACACATAAACGGTAATATTTGTCCACTTTCCATATCAATAAACGCCAGGTCGAGGTCTATCACTGCGAAAAATAATTATGATCTTATATGTAAGCAGATCTAACAAAACATGAATAACAAATCAGCGTTATTTCTTTATAAATGTAATGAATTCGGGTAGGGCAATGTGTTTGGTGCCCACGCATACACGAACTCAACTTGTGAAAAAGTTGGTTTGGTTGGGTAAGGGGTATCTAAGATATTATTTTTAGAAATGTACTGAAATATTCGAGGAACGTGTTTCTTTGAGGATAAGAAGGAGAAGTGCGAAATAAACTGAAGAGACTGGGGACGAGAAATGCAAAAAAAAAGAGTTGGCAGAGTGGGTCATGGGGCACTCCACGTTTCTGTGGAAGAGAGTAGGGGTAGGTGGTTACTGAAGTTAACCCATACGACACCCCGGCTCAACATTCTGAGGCGGAGGGAACAAGGAAGTGAAAGATGACGGGAGAGTGGAAGCTTGGACTAGTTGGTGCGTAGTCATATTTGCAAGACGTCCTTAGCGCGCAAACAAAAAAAGACAGGGTAGACAGAAAGAGCACTGACTTCCAACTAACTTTATTTCACAGAGCGGCAAGAATATATACGTCTTAAAAAGGAAGATTACAAAGCATGAAGATAAAATGCAAGCCTAATCTACACATCAGTAACAAAGCACGTGCGACGGGTCCTCTATTGCCTCAAAGCCCAGCCAGGTAATCACGTTCAGCCTGTGATAAAGCATCCGATGAAGCGCTTACTCATTTATATCCTAGCAAGTGTATTTTTTCGGCTTCGATAATTGCTCGGGTAAGCTGGTCTCTGTGCCATGCCAATATAGAGCATTGACCAAAGAGGGGGTGCACCCACAATTTCGGCAATGAATGCCAATATGTCCTTGTACTACATTGTGCACATTGTTTCGGTGTTCTCGGAGACGGTCATTTACGCACCTGCCGGTTTGGCCAACATAGATGCACCCGCACGTCAGTGGAATCAAGTATACGACTCCCACTGCGCATGGGACGTAGCGTGTCCTGTGCGCGACAGAGCACGAGGCAGAATTTGCGCGAGGTATATTGACCCGTTTGCTAAGCCTCTGTGATTTTTCCGGTGCAGAAAAAACCACAAGAACCTTGGCGTCTCAAGCAATCTTTTTTAGCCTGTGTGAGACGTCGTGCACGTAAGGTAGTACGACAGGCCAGCTCTTTCTGACACTGTTTCGCTTATCCGGTTTGTCGCCTCCCTTCACGACAGTGACCAGCTTTTCCGCCACCGAAACGAGAACATGTGCTGCGTAACCAACTTTGGTGAGACGCTCCACTTGTAGAGCAAAGCTGTGGTGTACCATGTGGGGGTTGGACTTCTTTAAGGCGTTGGCAAGGCAGAGGTTGGTTAGCAATGCCCCGCTTGACCCATTTTGAGTGAGCTGAGCTGAAAGGCAGAAGTGGTTTGCCGCTTCTTCGTTCATATATCTAGGAAACATGTCGGGATTTTAGCAAAAGCTTCAAATCTAGAAACTTCAGGTTCTTATCAGTGAGTGATTCATAGGTTATGTAGTGGGGAATTCACAAGGCACTGACTAGTGGGACCTTTCCTGAGTGCGAAGTTCGAGCGTGTGCACGAGCTGTAGACGCTGGGCTGCCCAAGCATTTGGGTCTGTACAGGCTGCCTGCCTACTACCTGGCGTCGCTATTAAACTCCCTTGCAAAGAAGTGGAGGTGCTGGGTACGCAAACCTGGAACTTCGAAGCAGGAAGCTGCCCACTGAATGAGCAATGCCTAATCAGACGACTGAGCAAGGTACCACCCTGTAAAGCACGGCCCAATCTCAACTTGTCATCGTACCTACCACCCTGCGCCAACGGGATCCCCCCTTTTTCAGCGGCACCGAGGACCAAGATGTGGAAGATTGGTTGCAGCTGTTCGAAAAACTGAGTGCCGCCAACAAGTGGGACGACCCCTCGAAATTGGAGTATGTCCCATTTTACCCTAAAGACGTCGCCAGCCTGTGGTTCACAAACCACCGTACTGAATTTACCACTTCGGCCACTCTTAAGACCACCCTTGCAGCTGTGTTCGATCGCCCCGCAGTGCGCAAGCTGCGTGCTGAACAGCGCCTACGCGGACGAGCACAAAGGCCGGGCGAAAGCTTCACAAGCTATATTGAAGATGTCATCGATTTATGCCGGGCTTTAACCCTGAGATGACCGAACAAGACAAGATTAGGCATAACTTGAAAGGAATAGACGATGATGTCTTTTAAATGTTGCTGGCAAAGGGTCCAAGTACCGTATCTGAACTTGTGACCTTGTGCCAGAGCTTGGAAGAGATTCAGAAACAACGTGCGTCAGTTCGGAGGTCAACGACAGCAGACATCTCTCTCACTGCCCTGGCCGTCGGTGGTGACAACAACCTGCTGAAGCAGATAAAAGAGTATGTTCGCGAAGAGGTCGAACGACAGCTTTCGTGTCTTTCGTATCTGCTGACCACCGGAGTACCAACGAACCGCCTAACGCCGACAATCAGACAGGCTATTCAGGAGTAGGTGTCCGAGGCGTCGCCATTACCTACGTCTGCCTCTTCACCAACACCTGTTCCCGCACCACTGACTTATGCGGCCGTCGCGGCAATGTCTCCACCTCGTATGCCACTGTATACGCCACAACCTGTGTGACCTTCCACCGCGCCGTTTCCACCTACACAGCAGCACGGCGGAAATCCTTGGCGCACTACTGACAACCGGCCCCTATGTTACTTTTGCGGAATTCCAGGTCACGTTGCACGTTTATGTCGTCGGCGCTTCGCAGTTAATGCTCCAAGATACGCTGAATACTCGTTTCGGACTCCATACCACGCGCCTCACATGCCACCTGAAGTTCACGAACGCGATGCGCAAGCTTCTTCCAGCACCCGAACCTCCGCTTCTCGACGTTCTACTTCCCGCTCGCCTTCCCCTTCAACAAGTCGCCGCAGCTCCGGAGGCATGAGCTGCGTCCTCGTCTAATTGTTCAAGTCCTCGCCTGTCTCCCGCCAATCTTATTGATGTAACTGTCGAAGGTGTACGAACACTTGCACTCATCGATACCGGTGCCGCGATATCTGTGATTAGTCAAAGACTCTGCGCTCTCTTCGTAAATGACGATGCTTTCTCCCGTGGTTTCTCTTAGCACGGCGAGTGCCCAACAAAATGAGACCGTCGCGGCATGTACAGCAAAAGTGGTTATTAGAGACGTGTTGTACATCATTGAACTCCACGTGTTGGCTTCATGTTCCCACGATGTCATCCTAGGATGCGATTTCTTATCACATCATCACGCCATCGTGGACTGCGCTCGGGCCGAAGTGGAGCTGCTACCGTTTCGTGATGCGCCTTCTGTTGATGCGGCCGTATCTAGTGTGGCTAACCTTGTAGTGGCGACGGACATAGACCTTCCTCCTTTCAGCGTCCAGTTTGTCCCTGCCTGCTGTGCTTCACTTTCTGACGCTACCGTTCTATTCACACCATCTGACATCTTTGGTAGCCGCCACAACACATCGCTACCATTCGCCGTTCTTGAGCTTTGTCAAGACACTACCGCAATATTTATTTCCAATCCCAACTCGTGCCCCTCAGTTTGTTCCGCAACGAGACGCTCGGCCACATTCAGCTTATCGATGAAGGTACTATCGTGTCTGCCGATTTCTTCGACACCAAGCCGAATATGGAGCTGAACGCGTTGGTTCCTTACTTTGCCTCGAACACCGTGTCGTCCGAAGCGTTTCACCGTTCTGATGACAGCCATCTCGCCCCGGCGCAACGAGTGCAGCTTGTTACCCTGTTGCACGAATTCAGGCGTTCGTTTGACTTTGCCCAAGCGGTGCAAGGAAGAACGAACACCGTTGTGAACACAGTTGACACAGGGAAGAGTACTCCTTTGCGCCAGTGCCCCTTTCGTGTGTCCCCGGCAGAGCATCGCGTAATTGCAGAACAAGTAGATGACATGCTACAGCGTGGAGTCATCAAGCCTTCTTGTAGTCCTTGGTCCTCACCAGTTGTACTCGTCAAAAAAAAGGATGGTTCGATCCGGTTCCGCGTAGACTACAGGTGCCTAAACAACATTACGAGGAAAGATTTTTACCCTCTTCCCCGCATAAATGACGCTCTCGATTGTCTCCAAGGCGCAGAATTCTTTTCCTCGCTCGACCTTTGCTAAGGTTATTGGCAGGTCCCAATGGCTGAGTCTGATCATCCAAAAACGGCGTTCGTCACACCGAATGGTCTCTATGAATTTACCGTAATGCCATTCGGACTCTGTAATGGGCCCGCCACATTCGAGCGAATGATGGACAGCACTTTACGCGGTCTCAAATGGAACATATTCTTGTGCTATCTTGATGACGTTGTGGTCTTTTCACCCGATTTCACTTCGCATCTCACTCGTCTGCGCAAGATTCTACAGTGCCTACAAACGCCAGGCTCCAGCTTAACCTGAAGAAATGTCACTTCTGGGCTAAACAACTCACCATACTTTGTCATGTCGTCTCGAAAGCTGGCTTCCTTCCCAACCCTGACAAGCTTCGTGCTTGTCCGAATTTCCTAAGCCGACTACAGTTAAAGAACTACGGAGCTTTGTAGGCCTGTGCTCCTATTTTTGTCGGTTTGTCCGGAACTTTGCTTCCATCTTCGCTTCACTCACCAAACTTCTTGCCAGCCCTGCAGATTTTTCGAATTGGACAGCAGCCTGTGACGAATCTTTCGCAACACTGCGCCAACTTCTTACCTCACCACCCATACTGCGTCATACGACCCTACTACGCCGACTGAAGTACACACGGATGCAAGTGGGCTCGGTCTTGGTGCAGTACTCGCGCAACACAAACTAGGTTTTACGGAATATGCGGTCGCCTATGCCTGCCGAGCCCTCACTAAGGCAGAAGCCAAGTATTCTGTTACGGAAAAAGAGTGCCCGGTGATTCTGTGGGCGTTAAACAATTTCGCTCCTATTTGTATGGCCAAACTTTTGATGTGGTAACTGACCATCACGAACTCTGTTGGTTGGCTTCACTTAAAGATCCTTCTGGTCGCCTCGGACGTTGGGCACTACGCCTCCAGGAATTCGACATAAGCGTCGTCTACCGATCGGGGCGAAAGCACACTGGCGCAGATGCGCTTTCACGCTCACCCGTGAAATCTGATGATACGCAAATATCAGTCCTTGACCTTCCTCTCTCTACTGTCAGCGTCACAGACATGCCATCTGAACAGCGGAATGACCCTTGGATTGGCTCGCTTTTGAATATGCTTTCTGACGCATCAACTTCCGGTTACCCGCATGCTCTTCTCCGCCAAGCAACGCATTTCACCATACGCGATGGCCTGCTATACCATCGCAACTACCAAGTGGTGGGTCATAAATGGCTGCTAGTCATACCCAGCCATATGCGGTCTGATATCTGCGAATATTTTTATGCTGAGCCGCAACACACACACGCTGGTGCGCTAAAGACGTATGAACGGATCCACCAACGTTACTACTGGCGGGGTATGTACACGTTTGTACACAAACACATTCGCTCATGTTCCCTGTGTTAGCAGCGCAAGACATTTCCTCATTCACCCAGTCAACTGCAGCTTTTACCATGTCCTGCAGGCGCCCATTCGATTGTGTTGGAATATATCTTTACGGCCCACTACCATGCTCTGTTGGTGGTAATCGATGGGAGATTGTGGCTGCCGACCATCTGAAAAGGTACGCCGAAACAGCAGCGCTACCTTCGGCTGGTGCTCGTGACGTTGCAACCTTCATCTTGCATCGGTTTGTACTTCGTCATGGTGCACCACGGAAGCTCCTGAGTGACAGGGGCCGCGTATTTTTGTCCGAAGTTCTGCAGCAGCTCTTACATTCATGCCGTACGCTACACTGCACATCAACAGCCTACCACAGCTCAAACAAACGGCCTAACGGAACGTTTCAACAGAACCCTTGTTGACATGCTCGCTATGTATATTGATTCCGACCACTCCAATTGGGACGTTGTTCTTCCTTTCGTGACGTACGCCTACAATACGGTGACTCAATCAACAACAGGCTTTTCTCCAATTTTTCTGTTATAAGATCATGACCCATGCAGCACACTCGACACAATTCTGCCATACAATCCTGATGCTTCCGAGTTCAGCCCAGTTTCTGAAATGACCGAACATGCTGAAGAGTGTCGTCAGCTTGCACGGTCCTTCAAAGCCAATGATCAAACCCTCCAAAAAATCGCCATGACCGTGATCTTGTTCAGGACACTTTCCCCGTTGGTTCTCTCGTGTGGCTCCGACTGCCTTTCCACTCTCCTGGACTGACTCCCAAGTTTGCCCCGAAGTATACTGGACCTTACCGCGTCATACAGCACCCTGCTTCTGTCACCTATGTGATGGAACCGCTCAAGCCGTCCACAGACAAGCGTCGCCTTGGTCGTGAGACGGTCCACGTCAGTCGCCTCAAGCCCTGCTACGATCCTCCTTTTCTCTCGTCACCTTGAGTGGCCAGGATGGCTCGTCTTCGTCGCCGGGGTATTGTAGTGGGGAATTCGCAAGGCACTCACTAGTGGGACCATTCTTGAGTGCGAAGCGCCAGCGTGTGCACGAGCTGTAGACGCTGCGCTGCCTGAGCATTTGTGTCTGTACCGGCTGCCTGCCTACTACCTAGCGTCGCTATTAAACTCCCTTGCAGTTAGAAGTAGTGGTTTCAGTCGCTCTCGGAAAACAGTCAACACGTCGGAGGAAATGGTCTGAAAGTTTTCACTACTACATTTCAACAACACTAATAATCATCAACAAAATGTCAAACTTTAAAAACTACAGAGTCATTAAGCTTGTATGACAAGACACGATCATGATGTGCTTGAACAGAGTCATTAAGCTTGTATGACAAGACACGATCATGATGTGCTTGAAATATGTCACTAAGAATGGATGCCAAATATGTACCAATACATACTCCACTTATTTGTAAGTAGCTTTTGTCTTCCCGTGATACAAAAGTGGCCTTCAAATAGAAACTGAGTAATTCTAATAAGCTGATTTTATGAATTCCAGTACGCGTTTGGAACGCTGATAATCTGAAACTGTCTATGGATTCCTCCACACAGTTAACCAATTGTTCATGCGGCAAAGAGTAATACAAGTCTTTAGTATCCACAGACATTGCTTAGAGTCCTGTGTTAGTTCGTAAAAGTGTGCTAAAACTCTTACCGGGGCTTTGACGTTTCAAAAGCTTTCAAAAGCGATAGATAGTTGCAAAAAGCTCAGTTTTGACCTGTTATTTTCTGCGAAAACTCACAAAATCGACTGCTCATTGCGGGTCATTGTAACAGAAAGGGGGACCAGGCAAAAGTCGGTAGCGCGTTTCTTGCAAGAAAAGCTAAAAATGTAACAATAGATGACCCTTTTTAGTCAAAAACTTTAACGCTGTTATTGACATTATTGGGCGAACTAACACAGGACTCCAGGCAATGTCTGTGGATATTAGGGACTTGTATTGCTCTTTGCCGCTTGAACAACTGCTTAAATGTGTAGAGGCATTCTAAGACAGTTTCGGATCATCAGCGTTCCAAATGCGTACTGGAATTCATACCAGCAGCTTATTGAAACTACCCAGTTTCTATTTAAAGGGCACTTTTGTATCATCGGAAGACAAAAACTACTTACAAAAGAGGGGAGTGTGTATTGCTTCATGTTTGGCACCCATTCCGAGTGACATATTTTATTTATTTATTATTTATTCAAAATACCTTACAGGCCCACTGAAGGGTATTGATTAAGGGGGGCATCAGTATACAAACAAAATAACAATAAAGGAGAAAAGCAGACGACAAAATATATACATATATAAAAGATTACAAAAAATCAAGGGCAACAGCGTTATACAAAACTAGAGTGCAATGAAATCAGGTTGTCACGAAAAAGTTCACGGTTACAAATAGATACACTATGATCCGGAAGATCGTTCCAATATGCAATGGCTCGAGGTAGTGATGATAAGTTAAATGCCAGCGTATGCATAAAACTACGGGCATTGTGAATGCGCTGGGAAGTGCGCGCAGGAGATTAAAGTGGCAAACAGTGAATTTCGTTATTATAAATGTATCTATGAAACAGACATTAAGGAGCAATGTTGTGACGTATTTCTAGTGACTGAAATGCAAGATCTTGTTTTATTAGGCTAATACTTGAATGATAGTCGTAGTTTCCGGAGATGAATCTCGCTGCCCTATTCTGGATGGCTTCCAACATACGTACCAAGTAATCTTGATATGGTGACCATGTGGATGATGCATACTCTAGCTGTGGGCGAACATAAGTAATATATGATAACGCGCGTACGTTAGAAGGAGCGTTGCGCAAGTTTCTGCGGAGATATCCGAGAGATTGAGATGTTTTCAACGAGACAGCTGCTATATGCGTACTCCAGGATAGATCCGATGTAAGGTGAACGCCTAAATATTCGTAAGATGGTGTAGCGGACACAACGGCGTTATTAAGCTTGTAGTGAAATGCTGAATTGTTATGCTTTCGAGTGAACGAGATTAACTTGCATTTAGAGGCGTTAAAGAACATCTGCCAAGTTTCGCACCACGGGAAGGTTAGGTCAAGGTCATTTTGAAGAGCGGAATGATCATTACAACATTTAATGTTGCGGTATATGGCGCAATCGTCAGCGAACAACCTAACTGTGGATGAAAGGTTATCGGGCGAATCATTAATGTATATTAGAAAAAGTAACGGACCTATTACACTGCCTTGGGAAACACCGGTTGTGACGTCGCAAAGGTTAGATGAAATGTCGTTGATCACCGTAAGTTGCTCACGCGAAGAGAGGAAGCTTCGTAGCGAAGACAGGATTAATGAATCAATACGGAGTGCGGCCAATTTAAACATTGAACGACAATGAGGGACAGTATCGAATGCCTTGGCGAAATCAAGGAAGAGGCAATCAGTTTGTTCGTTAGCGTTTATATTAAAGTGAAGGTCAGTCGTGAATTCGAAAAACTGGGTGTAACATGAGTAGCCTTTTCTAAAGCCATGCTGATGGGAGAAGAAGTTGTGCGATTCAAGGTGATCGTAGATATGAGAAGCCACGATATGTTCCAGTAGTTTGCAAGAGATGCACGTAAGTGAAATGGGTCAATAATTACGGGGCGAGTACCTGTCACCGGATTTAAATACGGGAATCACCTTACGAAACTTCCAATCCCTGGGCAGTTCGCCTGATGATGGCGACTGGTTAAATAGGAGACAGAGGAAGCAGCTGGAAATATCTGTGGTGTTCTTCAGTATTTTAGAGTTAATGTTATCAATACCTGATGAAGTAGAAACCTTAAGATTCGTGATGAGTTAGGCTATACCTTCGGCAGTGACAATGATTGGGGCCATTAAAGCGAAAGGGTGATCTGGAACTAATGGCACATTGGAACAATTTTCCTGTGTAAAAACAGACGCGAAGTACTCATTGAAAGCAATAGCGGAAGCTTCATCAGAAAGCGGCGTTAGTTCACTATCGTGTATTGTAATGTGATTAGGAGACTTGTTGTAGGGTGAAATTATTTGCCAGAACTTTTTGGGGTTATTTTTAAAAAGTGACGGCAAGTCCTGCGAATAATATTTCTTCTTAGCTGTGTCTAAGGCTTTACAATAGTCTTGTAAGCAGACCTTGTATTTATCCCAGTAGGACACAGAGCCAATGCCTTTTGATTGATTGATATGTGGGGTTTAACGTCCCAAAACGACTACATGATTATGAGAGACGCCGTAGTGGAGCGCTCCG
This sequence comes from Rhipicephalus annulatus, assembly GCA_013436015.1. Lineage (NCBI taxonomy): Eukaryota > Metazoa > Arthropoda > Arachnida > Ixodida > Ixodidae > Rhipicephalus > Rhipicephalus annulatus. The sequence goes on from WOVY01000757.1 coordinate 414,343, forward strand.
GAAATTTAGACCACCGGGGGTTCTTTAACGTGCACCCAAATCTGAGCACACGGGCCTACAACATTTCCGCCTCCATCGGAAATGCAGCCGCTGCAGCCGGGATTCGAACCCGCGCCCTGCGGGTCAGCAGCCGAGTATCTTAGCCACTAGACCACCGCGGCGGGGCCCAAAGCATTTTGCGGTATCATAGAAACGTTTCTTTTTATTTTGTAATGTTTGAAGATGTTTAGTAAACCAAGGGTTAGTTTTATCGTTAAAAGCAGAGATCAGCGGCACAAGCTGGTCAACTAACTCTTATAATTTTTGTTTAATAAGAATCCAGTTTTCGTTCACGGTTCGAGAGGCAAATGACGGCAAAAAAGTTCCTGATAAAAATCTTCTCGCTCCGTCCTGAATTGATGAAAATTAGCACGGTTATAATCCTGGACTGTTTTTCTCACTGAGCCTGTGAAAGTTACAGGTAGGTCGATTTGGAAGTTAAGGAGCTTTTGCTCGCTAAATCCTTCTATGTAAGAAATTGCTCCAGTGGTTTCTGGTGCATTAGTGAAAACAAGGTCAAGTATGTTAGTACCACAGGTGCATTGGTGAACAACTGTTGATAAGTTGTAATCGAGGGCTACTTCGAGAAAATTTGATGAAGCGTGACATTTGGAAGTCATGGTAGACCAATCAATGAGCGGGTAGTTGAAATCACCAAAAAGGTATATAATGTCAGCTGAATAGAGTTGCGTAGCTCGTTCTATGTTTTCACGTAGATCTTTGGGGAAAGAGTAATGGGCATCCGGTGGACGATAACATGCTCCTATAAGTATTTTTGCAGAAGTTGTAACGCATGCTGTCCAAGTTATCAAGTTATTTCCAGCACATCATGATCGTGTCTTGTCAAACAAGCTTGATGACTGTAGTTTTTAAAGTTTGCCGTTTTGTTGATGATTATTTAGTGTTGTTGAAGTGTGATAGTCAAAATTTTCAGACCATTTCGTCTGACGTGTTGACTGTTTTCCGAGAGTGCCTGAAACCACTAGTTCTAACCTATGAATCACCTGCTGATAACAACCTGAAGTTTCTAGATTTGAAGCTTTTGCTAGAATCCCGACATGTTTGATGAATGTATGAACCAAGAAGCGGCAAACCACTTCTGCCTTTCAGCTCAGCTCACTCGAAATCGGTCAAGCGGGGCATTGCTAACCTCTGCCTTGCCAACGCCTTAAAGAAGTCTTGCCCCAACATGGTACACCGTAGCTTTGCTCTACAAGTGGAGCGTCTCACCAAAGCTGGTTACGCCGCAAATGTTCTTGTTTCCGGGGCGGAAAAGCTGGTCGTTATCGTGGAGGGAGGTGACAAACCGGATAAGCAAAACAGTGTCAGAAAGAGCCGGCCTGTCGTACTACCTTACGTGCACGACGTCTCACACAGGCTAAAAAAATATTGCTTGAGACGCCAACGTTCTTGTTTTTTTTCTGCACCGGAAAAATTGCAGAGGCTTTGCAAATGGGTCAATACACCTCGCGCAAATTCTGCCTCGTGCTCTGTCGCACACAGGACACGCTACGTCCCATGCGCAGTGGGAGTCGTATACTTGACTCCACTGACGTGTGGGTGCATCTATGTCGGCCAACCGGCAGTTGCATAAATGACCACCTCCGAGAACACCGAATCAATGTGCATAATGTGGTACAAGGGCATCTCGGCATTCATTGCTGAGATTGTGGGTGCACCCCCCTTTTTGATCAATGCTCTATATTGGCATGGCACCGGGACCAGCTTACCCGAAAAATTATCATAGATGAAAAAATACACTTGCCAGGAGATAAATGCGTAAGAACTTCATCGGTTGCTTTATCACAGGCTGAACGTGATTACCTGACTGGGCATTGAGGCAATAGAGTACTCGTCACACGTTTGCATTTTACCTTCACGCTCTGTAATCTTCCTTTTTAGACGTTTATATTCTTTCCACTCTGTGAAATAAAGTTAGAAGTCAGCGCTCTTTCTGTCTACCCTGTCCTTTTTCCTTTCTTCGTGCGCTGAAACACCTTGCAAATATGATGGGAGAGAACTGTTCTGCTGCTGTATTTCTTTTGTTCTTTCCTTTTCAGTCTCGTGGCCGTGGCTGCGACTGCAGTTTTTTTTTTTTGGGGGGGGGGGACGAAAGACGGAAGTACCAACAAAGCTGACACGTAGTTTCGATCTGGACAATGCAACGACGTGGGCTTGTGAACAGAAAACGGAAAAGAATATTTCTTCAAGCCTGCGACGCTCGTCGTGACGCATTCAGGTGTATCGCCCTCTGTGGCCTCTTAGTTTGGACGTACGTTTAGGTTGAGTAAACTGGTTGACCTTACCTTATTTCTGTGAAAATGCAGTTTTCTATGGTAGCATCAGGTTTGTGCATTTTATTGCTTATTGATTTCTTTACGTTGTAGTAAAAGTTTCATCATTTTGTATTTGAAGCTGTTCATACATGCTCATACATTAACTACCTTTAAAAAATCAGTACGACAAGATTCAAAACACGGTGGGCAATGCAAACTAAAAAAACCATGCCAACTTATCTCGACAAATATTTTCCAAAAGGGATAAAGCTACGCTTTTCTCAAAAACAGGCCACAACCATGAAAACTATAATGGCTCACTTTGCTAGATGTATGACGATGAGTACGCACTAATATTGACTGTAATGATCAGCATTACTATTTGATAAAATTAGAAAATGATCGAGAGGGGACTTCTTGATGCCGTCTACGAGAGTACTTAATAAACTTACTTTATTAAAAAACTGCTTTTCAATGTTTTAGCAATGTACAGCTATCGATTTAGAAATACATAGAAAACTTTGACCATTTTTGAACATCGCGCGTCAGGAGGTGTGTTTTAATTATATTGCGGCTGTCTCGCATACGATTACATGCGATGTGCTTCTTAACATTGAGCGTTCATACTTTGTGTGGGGGGGGGGAGGGGGTAAGTTTTAAAAGTTGTTTGTCATAGACTCACCGACTGTATGGAGTTTATTGAGAGTCCGTTGCTTCAGTGTTCTCAGGCTTTATGCCTCTCACAAAATTTGCAGTTCTCATGTATATTTTTTGGTAAACTAAGCAGGAAGAAAACAGCTGAACCCTTGCATCGTCCGCGAATATGATAGATGGTCCTTTGCGGATGGTGAAGTGTTGTTGCCGGTGGCCACACTTTCTTTATTTGTCATGCATTGATTTGCAGCATTGTAGGCTTCATTTTGAAGTGCTGCGCTTTACACATGAGTGTTGTTGATTTCTTGTTATCTGTCTTATCGTGTTTTATTTTTGGTGGCTTTTTGCACGTTTGTTTATCCTTGCCTTCTTTTCCCAAATGCTGGCTTATCAACCGAAAGTAGCAGCTTATTTTGAATAAATCAAAGATTAAGAATTAATGTGGTTTCTTGAATTTCATCTTCTAGACCTCTGTGGAAAAGACTACACAGTAACTCTGCAGTGCTTGCAAGAAAATTAAGATTTTGTTAACCTAACCAACGTGAGATACGATCAGCATACGATAAGTAAACAACTGAGCAAACACTTGAGAAAATACTGATCCACCTCGAAGAAATTATGTCTGGACGAAGTAAGTACATTCGTGAAATACTCCGGATGTACCACACAAAAACTCCGCATAGCTGAAGTGAAAAACCCGCAAAAATGCTTCAAAGGTGCCAAGTAATCACTCTGACCAGCCGGAGGAAAATGCCAGTAAAAAGTACTCTGCGGCACCGCGCAATCGCTCCGACCGGCTGGGGCAAAATATCGGTAAATGTACTCCGGGTGCGCCACTCAATTCTTCCGGCAAGCCGAAAGAAAGTCTTGCTCCGGATGGCCGAAGTGAAAATTGGTCCACAAAGGGGGATGCTTGAGGACAAGCGTTTTCCTCTGACCTTGGAGTAATTTTTTTACTGACATTGTAAGCATGCGAGCAGACGACGCGACGCAGATGAACACATGTGTAAAGGCTAATTGGCGTTCGTATTGGCCAACAGAGCTTGTAGCCCTGACAGTACTGAAGGGAACCTAAGAGATGGAGGTATAGGGTGCACCCCATGAAGTTTCGAATGCTCTATGTCACCTAGTGACGTGAAAATTGTCCCCAACTCTTCTTTAGAGCCAAATGTGAGGTTGAATAGCGTTAACATAGACGCTGATGATGAAATTATAGGCCCTTACAGGAATTTAGGCCCAAACCTAAAATATAAGCCGTTATAGGCGCCTAAAACTATATATATATGTTCTTCTTACCATTTAATTTATGCTGATATATCAAATTGGTTTGATAGAAAGGAAGAAACGACATAGGCCTTGCTTCTCATCTGGTCTTTTGGTATGGTGTATAGCCAGTGCTCTGTCCTGTTTATTCTGTGTTGTTAGCTGTTCTCAGGATGTATTTTTAGTATTAATGTTTTGTATGCCAGAAAACAAAAAAAATGTAAAGAACTACCGTTACAGTAAAAATCCAAAGCAGGCTGTTTGCTTGGCACAGCAAATATCAAACAACGAAGCAATAGTGCTTTTTAAATTTATTTCAGTATTACAGTTTGCAAAAATAGTAATCAAGTACACACTGTCTGCCTCTGTGTCGTGCACAAAAGAGTTTCCATGAGATGTACCGACTCTTGTACATACTTTTGAAACTTTTGCGATTCCAGGAATGATGTCCGGGCTCATAACGTATTCGGTAGGGCGTCCGTCATCGACTTTAGCAGGACGTACAGCCATGAGTGACTTTCCAACACTGTACAGAGTTTATAACATGATTATATCCTACAAAATTCATCCTCGATTTGAATGTCTAGGTTCCGGCGTTCCTTAAAAGTGCTACGAAAAACATGAATGTCCTGTAGCGGAAGGAGTCTTCTTCCGCTGAAGGACATGCGTATCGGACTTCCGCTGCAGATCATGCGCATCGAGTGGGTGTTTTCAAGGCTCATCTATTACAAAGGGCTCACAATATTAATCAACTGCAACAGCACTAGCAAAGGTAGCAGCTGCGTATGTTATCGTGTTACCTTAAAGAGGGCTCCTTCACTGATTCAAGAAATAAATAATTACGGCGCAGTTGGACCCTAACTGCAATAATGGTATGCATAGTTTGAAGCGCCCAACTTTACAGGCACACTCGTTCATTTTTAACGGCATGATAGAGGCACGCAGCAGGAACCGAAGCTAGTTCATTTTTACTTGTTCTCAACGTTACTAAACTGAAGCTAGGTTAAGGCTCTGCCTGTCATGTTCTATTTATATGCGAAGCACTTTTCAGAGTATTGCAGCCACTTTGAACATGAATCTGTTTTTTGTCTATCTGTCTAGCCACCTACGCCTGGTTGCTTTCGTAATCACGTCTTTAACTTGGGTCTCGCGAAAATTACTGTGGAAAGGTTATATGATTCAACTAATATGACTCGCTGATCATGACATGTTAAATCATGTCAAAATCGTGTCACGTACATCGTCAAACCTTTTCCGCCAGATGTGTTGCACATGCCCGTGGACGTATTAGCGCCACAGTTATGCAAGTATGTGACACAGGTGATTGACAGTGATCTACTCAGGAGTGGCAAGAACAGATATAGTAAATTTCAACGCGTGAGCATTCAGAAAAAAACTGACATCAACAACGTTTGCCCAACGAATGCAAATAATAAATGGCAAGGTCCCTGCAGGAATTGCACTCTACACTATTCTGCCTGGCAATCAGTATGCTACCCCAAAGCCTCGCCAGCTCTCCGAAGTACTCTTCAAATAGACCCTGTTCGTTAAACGTGGATTGTGATTGCAGTGATGACTATCTAATTTATTAAACAATACATATTTACTCCCATCATACAGCCGCCACGTTGGGTTAACGTCAATGGTAGTAAGGCGCAATCCGCTGACTTTGCTTTATAAAGCGGTGTACAGGGCTTCGGTCCCAGTGAGCATCAGCGCTTCATAAGTGGAGTTCTGGACTTCTTAATACAGAGTAATAGCTGAGCGGCTCGGTGGTCCAGCAGCCCCAGTGAACCAGCGAAGACACCAACAGTGCATGCGCGGCACGCGGCGAGAACCAGCGTTTCTATGAAACGAGCCACGCACCCGCTCTTATCGGAGCAGCGAATCACCGGGTGACAAGAGAGGTGAACTGCGCATGTGCAGTGCGCTACGAAATTCGGCGGGTTTACGAAGCGAGCCACTAACTTGCTTATATTGTCTCTTCAGCGAAGCATGCGCAGCGGATGAGCTTGCGAGCATATTCAGTATGCCAGCCCATAGAGTAAAGAACCGATTGAGAGCCACTAACTTGCTTATATTGTCTCTTCAGCGAAGCATGCGCAGCGGATGAGCTTGCGAGCATATTCAGTATGCCAGCCCATAGAGTAAAGAACCGATTGAGAGCCGGCATTTAAAGTGGCGGTTATACTTTGCCGGTGACACCCCCAAGTGCGGCGCAACCTTGGCTACATGTACTAAATTCCCGACGATGTTTCACGACAGAGAACGACCTAGCCATTTTAAGAGAAGTGACAGTGGCGAGAGCTTTTGCATACAATATAATATTGATTGAATTGAACACTTGAAACATGTGCTTGGCCGGCCACACTCAAAGGCCTGAAAGAACGCGTCTATCTCCTAACTGGTTACTAGAAGCAAGAAGAGATGAGAAATTAAAAAAAAATGTGAGTACCCCTTCTCTGGACCAAAATTAGCGGTAAATATCCATCATTATCATCACTAGATGGTTTGCAATAACATAGAATAAAAGGCTTGTGTTTGCATTACAACTTTATTAAATAGTGCTTCTATGATGCACGATATGTGTATGTGAACCACCTTATTAAATTAACGTGGATTTACAGTTGTTGACCATGCGTCAAATGCATGAATTTGAGCTGCGGCAGAAGGTGCTCGAGATCAAAAACAAAAAAGTAGCCAATGAAGAGAAGTGGCTTGATCTGGAGGGGTGCAGCTGGAACTTGCTGAAACACAACACGAATTTCAGGTGACCAATCGACAACAACAACACCTCGACTTGGTTAAGACTGCGGAGCAGCCAATCGAAAGGCTCAGTAATGAAATGGGTGACCTAGCAAGAGCACTTCGGGAGGCGCGTGATTGAAAAAAGTGTTGCTATCCTGGAGTTTATTGCTTCAATAAGCAAGCACAAAAATTAACTGGTGTTCAAGTACACTTTCAACCACGGTGGTTCTAAGTAAAAGTAGTGTGAAACCTGAGTACCATATAGGCAAGTGTGACAGTTTGCCAGAAATTCACTCGCTATCTACACCCTTTCTTCATACTGACAAAAATCTCTTGTTTTTTTTAATCTACAAAGGGAAAAAATGGCCCCGTATCTGCATGTTAACCTGCATATGTCATCGACAGATGATAGTATTGCGCGTGGAAAAAGTAAACAAAACATTTATTTGATGTTCTGCCCAAGAAAATTAGTGAAATGTATTCTGGAGGTGCTGCTTTGCATTTCCTATCCATGCAGCGAAGGCAAACGAGTGCATCGAGGCACGTTAGACACGAGCGCTATCTGGTAGTTATTTTCGAAAACGAAGTAAGGCGTGCGCGCCTGTCTCGGAGGTGATAAGGTGTGGAAGCAAGGCGTTGGGTAGGTGCCACCACCATCTCGTCTTAGCGAATCGTTGCAAACACTCGCCTTTTCGTGCAAACGTTGTATGGTCAGTGCAGCTGATAATTACTATGGTCCTAAAATTACATATATATGCCTTTTCTAGTAAAAGACGCACATGCAGAATATTTACGTGTTGTTATGATTTCCCAGACATGCACAATACTTGCTTTTTAATTGACAACTGCACAAGTATGAATGCAAAAGCTTGAGCAACATTGGTGGGCGCTGCGGACGGGGTCAACCGTTTCAAGCACCTGATGCCGGTAAAAGTGGACAAACAGACAAGTGTACAGACAGACAAACCAATATTTTTGCCTCAAAGGTCCCCAAGAAAGACTATTGTCTGTCAAAAAACAGCAATCTTGTCGAAACTACAATCTACGGCCTCCCTCCTGCTGCTCATTGCTTTGTTAAAGGCGCATTTCTCTGGTGTCCGTGATGCGCCGCCGTAAGGTTTCAGCACTAGGGGCCACAATCGGTAAGCAGGGTCTCCATAAAGGCCATAGTATTGGCCCTGCACGAAGTTTTCAAGCTTCGCGTAAGTCTAGCTAATACCAATGTTGCCTGAAAAAAAGTAAAACTGAATACTGCATTAGCACTACTGCACCTGCTGATCAAACATTTGGTACATGTGTCTTAGGGATTAGAAGAGTAGCAATAAAATAGGCAAAATGCCGTAGCAGGCTTTCAGTGTGCTTGCTTAATTAAGGTATTTTATTTTCCCGTCTCACGAGATGAATGTTTTTGAGGGATCAGCGCTAATCCTATAAATAGACTTGAAAACAGAAACGCCCTCAAGGAAAACACCAAAGAATAAACTAAAGAGAACTGTGCACACATAGGTAAACTTAAAACACGTTATTTCAATGCACAGTGTGAAGTCTTTCATCCAGAATTTTCAATATGTTTATTTTATACTTATACATAATTTTCCCACGTGAACATAGAGAAAAATGTGATTTCCAGGCATATGACGTGCTATGTACTCACCAGCATCGTGCTTCCCAATCAGAAATTCTGACAAGCTGTTGGTCTGCTAGCCTGTCGTTATATGTTATTCTGGCCTGTCGGCCTGTCGGGCTGCCCCGCCACGGTGGTCTAGTGGTTAAGGTACTCGGCTGCTGACCCGCAGGTCGCAGGATCAAATTCCGGCTGTGGCGGCTGCATTTCCAATGGAGGCGGAAATGTTGTAGGCCCGTGTACTCAGATTTGGGAGCACGTTAAAGAACCCCAGGTGGTCAAAATTTCCGGAGCCCTCCACTACGGCGTGTCTCATAATCATATGATGGTTTTGGAACGGTAAACTCCACAAATCAATCAATCAATCAAATCAATCGGCCTGTCGGGCATTCGGCACTTTTGACGGTTTGTCGTCACCGTTGTCGGTCTGTCGTCATTGCTGTTGGTCTGTCATCACTGCTGTCGTTCTGTCAGCACCTGCAAGGAGGAGGGGCGCCTCCTCCTTCTCGAACGTGTCCATTAACGAGAAGTTCACCAAAACACAGCTACACTTCGGCAGAGGTCTTTCTGGAAGCGAGGAATATTAGACTTGCTAGAATATAGCCTGCTCCTAGGAAAGGCGACTTCTGATAACTAGCTCCTGATATACATTATCTACATGTGCAAGCAGTTGACCGAGTACAAGCATTGTTCCAGTACAATGCACCTTGAGGTTTGCGAATATGGCTGCATGAACTGATGGTCTCTCTAATTCGGTATAATAAGTGAACTATGCAATATCTATAATATCAAGTTCACAGCCTGTGCTGCTGCTCTACGACTACCAAAAAGTGAATTTGGCAAGCACGCATACCCGTTGGCGCAGCGGTGACACCGGAATATTTCTGGTAGAAGACAGATATCACTTCCTGACAGCAGTTGTAGTAGGAGACGCAAGTGCAACTTGCATACTTGAAACGTTTCCAATCAACCTGACCTGCCCCCAGCCACCCGGAGCCCTCCACTACGGCGTCCTTCATAATGATATGGTGGTTTTGGGACGTTAAACCCCACAAATCAATCAATGCCCCCAGCCACATCGACTTTATCATAGTCATTGAATGAAACTGTGCTGAGCAGTTTTGGTGCTCAGCAAGAATGAAAAACACTTTCAGACACTTCAAACGACAGGTTTCTAAGCAGATGCCTGGGACGCGTCAGCCTACGAAAAGTTGTCATAGACTCTGCAGCATGTAACACCTTGCCAACTTTGAGTAATTCCAGTGCCTGGGCCAGGTCTGAGCAGCAGTCAACCAGTGAGCGCCAGCATGGCCAGGTGGAAAATAGCCTGCTCTAAGCAAAATGTTATAGCAGTGAAACTCTTACAAAGCACTACCTTTCAAATATTACAAGCATTACAATGCCATGAACATGCACCTTTGACATTGTTTTTCTGGTCAACTAAATTGGAACCACAGTGTTTTTACATGCGCTGGCAATCCGCCACTTTTGGGAAAAATGCCTCTGAACCTCCCCTCACCCTTTTTTTCTTTTTTTGTTACCCACGTCTCTCATGTAGATGTGGAACAGGCCTGCACAAAAAATAGCGATTACAAGATTACAGGAAGCACAGGCATTATCACTGAGAGTTTCCATAATGTATGTAAGGGTAATTGAATTTATCCAGCTAGCAATGCGCTTTACAACAATGTATTTTTACATATTAAAAATTATGTAGGGTAACTGGTAAGCGATATATTACTACTAATGCTTGCCAGTTACTAGTACCACTGAACTGTAATAACAGTAGTGAACAGTAATATCACTGTAATATCACTGTAATGCACGCAATGCATTGAATATTGCTTGTGAAGTGAATCCTGCACAGGTGCAGTTAATCTTGCTATCAAATCAAAACCAGCATTCAACACAACTGCAGCTGTAACCGAATGACCACTGCATCTTGGATGAATTTACTTGTGAATGTACATCTTGGTAATCGCCGAACTGAAGATTAAGGCAATGGCTGATATCATTGCAGTGAAGGTCTTGAACATGCGCTTCTGTGGGGCTATGGCAACATGCCGCCCACAGGATATACGCTGAAGCTCAACCCAAGAAGTATGCTGCTGTCACCAGCTGTGCTTTAACTGTGATGCATTTACCAAAATAAGGGGAAAAGAAATAGAAGACAACGAGATTGTGCTTAGGTGCTTCAACAGTGCGTGCCTCTTTATATGATACAATTTGAACACGAAGAACACTGACAAAGATGAAAAAATATTTAAAAACTAAGAAAAGGTAAAAAACAAGCTGAAAGTGCGTGGCACTATGTGTACTAGCACCATGTAGGATGAAACTCTCAATACAGCACTCCCATTCTTGCCCACGTGTTTTAGCACGATGTGGATGGACAACAGAACACACCTACTTTTTCATAGAGTGGCCGAGGCTATAAAATTTAGCTTTGCAAACCTTGTAGAGATGACAGTTTCTGGGGAGTCAGGGCTTGCTTGGCCTCTGTTTTTCCTTTTGACTTTGATTTGTTGGATAAAGTTCAGGTCAAACTTCGATTTTACAGCTCTTCTGGCGTCCAAAACGTTGTGGAAATCTGACGTGGCCCGGATTAATGTACCCCAGGCATCCTGGCTCACCCAACAGCCACAGCCAACGTAGACCTGCAGAATTCTCTAATACAAATACTTTTTATGTACTAGACAATATCTTTACACAATCTTGAATTGACAGAAACTTAAGAGGCCAGCAAACAGTCTGCAACTGTCCGCCCCCCCCCCCTTAGAAACTTACCAACTTGCACACTAGATCGCGGCAATCACATTTTGTGAATCTTGCAGCAGTGCGTGACACAGACTTTTTCGATAAACGATTCCCGCACCTGACCTATCCCCTCATACGCACAGTGAGGCAAGCTTGTCGGGCCATCGGCACCATGCAACTTGACAGCTACATGGCAGAGTGTAGTCTGCATTTAGTAAGAGTGTCGACAGTTTACCCTGATCAATGAATTCCTTACTTATTCTACAGCTCTAAAGAATCTGCTTTGTACATGTGTGACCCATTTATTTTTTAATGCAACCTATATAATACCAATGTTAGAGTTTTTCCTGGCCCCAAGGGGTGGGATAGCACCATGCCTATTAAGAGCTGATACATAGTCAAACAGTGCAGTGAGCGAGAAAAGACAAGCGCGTCAACCAAACTGTATAGGTGCGCAAATGCGGAGCTGCATTCTGTGCAACTGACTACCACAACATGGCAGGCACACATTATTGCAGATTGTGTAACTAGCTACCATAGCTGTTGGCATGCCCAATTTTACCATGTGTGGCCTAGCGGATCTGACTATATCTCAGCCTTTAGGCCAACCAGCTGTAAATCTATTTCATTGAATATAATCATCTACTAAAAGATGTATAAATGCATAGATCCCTAAACAACACACTGACATCAAGTTACCTTTCCGTCAGCCCTTGACGACACAATAACGAAGTCCATGGTGTCTTCGTGAGCCAATGGCACTTGAGTGTCAACTGCAGAAAACAATGATTGGGTTTTTCAAACGCACGAAAAAGTGAACACAGAAATTAACAGGCAAGAATAATAGGTTACATAATGGTGCAAAAAAACTTTTTTTTCTATTGAAAGCCTACGTCTTGCAATAGAAGGAAATCTTGCTCAACATTGCTTTGATTGCAAATGTCAACCTAACTTAAGGGAAACTACTACTTTGGCTTACAGCAAAGATAAAATCACGTGAACAATCATTGAAGCTTCTTTATAATGTCTGGGAAGTTTCGCGCATTCGTTCGCACACCTACGGATAGACAAGTGGCATGTTTATAGAGGCAAATAAAATTTTAAAAAGTTTGATAAAAGCACGTCTAATGCGAAGGGCCAAGATAGCTTCCCGATAAGATCACACCTGGTCTGATGCAGTGCCAACTCCCAAGTATGCCACGCCATTTTTTGGCTATTTTTTCGATAAACGTCCATTGGTAATTGCGCTTTCTCTGTGTCGGTCCAGTTTTTCGCCCCCAACTTAGCAGCGCGGCCTTTTCCTGCAGTATGTTCCGCACACAAGCCTTTCTACAAACTTTCCACGTAGAATTCAAAGAATTAGTGATAAATGTTAAAGAAAAATTATTAAACAAAAATAACTTAACATGATTATATGATAAGAGGTCCATACTACTTATGGAAGCACGCTCTAACAACAGGATGTGTACCTGTTCATCTCACTTCATGCCCCTTTAGAGTTAAGCTTGACAATCTAGCCACACAAAAAGTATTCTAAATGACAGAACCAGCCGACCAGCACTTGTGACAAAATAAAAAAATGAGTGATATGGCGAATCTTATTTTTCAGCACGGTCTACGATGCCACTATGAAACCTCTGATCCAAATACCCAAAGCAGGACACAACAAACACGAAAAACAAATTGAAGTGCCATGCATTTGTAGGCCACGCAAGCTGTAGGCTTTGCATGGCCAAAGTATTGCGTGCCAGACGCACTGAGAAGGTCCTATTAGTATGAAATGTTCAGCATATTGATGTCAAGAATAAAAGAAATTTCAATAGCCATGTAAATATTTCGTCAGAAGGCGAAATATGTTACAGAAAAATGGCAAGCCCATGCTGACATAGCTATTGACAAACTTGCAGGACTAATAAAGTGCAGCCGCTTGTTTTTTTTTTCTTGGTGTTAAAATAATTGCATAGAAAATTCTAGAGTTCTGGTGCTGTTTCACTATATAGCTGTTTGTTTGGAAAAAGTAAGACAATTTGGACTGAGACATTTGAAGCATAATTTTTCAATTTATAGGAATTTAAGGACCTCAAATCCCGAAAACCTGCTATCTATAAACACCTGAAGTAGGAGTTTCCCTGCAGCCAGTTTTCATGTAGCTTCCAAAGATGGTATACAGAAACATGAAGCAATGACCTGATTGGAGCTCAGATGCAGCCAGCTGCCGCAATTTCATACTCGCTTTACGTGTCAGAACTTGTACATCTCACAATGTTTCGTGCTATGCTGCTATATCAATCCTTATAGTTAGCGTTAGAAGGTATAAAGTACACAGCAACAAAAAAAACAGTAATATTTCGTCCTATGTGATCACCTTGAGGGTGGTGCCACACAGAGCATGCACTTGCACTGACCCTTTTTAGAACCTACGGAGAAGAAAAACAGTAAAGATTGTCACTCCAACTAAATGGAAAAGCACTACAACCTTCTTTTGCCAGTTTGCACGTGCACAAATGAAACAAAACTAGTAGTCACACCAAATCTATTTCCTGCTGCCTCTTTTGCACGTGCACAAATGAAACAAAACAAGTAGTCATACCAAATCTATTTCCTGCTGTCTCTTGTGTCAAACCACTGTCATCATAACACACTGAAAAATTAAAAATCAATATTAGTTTTGCAGCGCACTAAGGTAACTGCAGTTGGAACCTAATTTAGCAAAGCGATGACCAGAATAACAATAATTTGTTGGCTAAGTTCATAACACTTAGCTCGCTGCTAGAAAACTACTATGGGTTAATTGACTGATTTGTGGGGTTGAACGCCCTAAAACCACCATATGGTCACAGGGTCGTGACGTCGACAAAGAAACAGAAAGTAGAATGAAGGTTAAACGGTTTATTTTGGTGAACTTGTGCCCGGTAAAGAGAAAGTCGTATCACAGTAAAAAAACATGCACTGATAGCGGCGAACGGATCGTCAGCCGTCGATCAACTACTGAAAAGCTGCGAAATGCGTCGGCATTTATACTCTTGCCATCGAATGTTGTAGTGCTATCACTGGCGGTGACGTAGGTTCCGGAATAATTTGTACAGTTCGCAGAGTGGGCGTGATCTTATCGATTTGATCTACTACAGTCCTGAAGCTTCTCGAAAACTGCAGGCACGGTTTGCACTGAGAATAATGTAGTGTATTGGGGCGATGACAATACTTGAGAAAGAGAACGTGGCATTGACCCATTCCGAAAAAAGCATCGTCCTGATGCTTTAACTAAAGATGAAGGTATGACAATAATGTGAGAAAGTTCAACAAATAAGGTACAATAAAGCAATAATAGAAAAACACTGTTTCAGTTTGTTAGCGCGCATGAAACGGCTTGAAGTGCACGACATGGACGATTTCCGGTCGTGATAGGTGTCGTTAGGGATTCGTGATGCAGTCGGGGACAACCTCGTAATTAAGTGGGCCGAGTCGTCCAACCACCCTGTACGTTCCGAAGTACCGTCGCAGAAGTTTTTCACTTAGTCCATGTCGGCGTATCATCGTTCGCACCCAAACACGTTTACCGGGCTGGTATTCCACGAAGCGTTGTCGAAGATTGTAACCGCGGCTGTCGCTCGTCTGTTGATTCTTGATACGGACACGCACAAGTTGTCAGGCTTCCTCGGCACGTTGAAGATACTCACTCACATCGAAGTGTTCTTCGTCGGTAACATGACATCGTCGGTAACATGACGTTGGGTAACATGGCATTGAGCGTCGTTGCCAGGCTCCTTCCGTATACCAATTTGTATGGAGGTATCTGCGTCTTCTCCTGCACCACCAAGTTTTATGCGAAGGTCCCGTACGGAAGAATGACGTCCCACGTCTTGTGTTCGACATCGACATACATTGCCAGCATGTCGGCGATCGTCTTGTTTAGCCGCTCGGTGAGGCGGTTGATCTGTGGGTGGTACGCTATCGTCTGGTGGTGGTTTGCCTGGCTGTATGCCAAGATCGCTTAAATTATGTCAGCAGCAAATTCCGTTTCTCTGTCGGTGATAAGGACCTCCGGGGTCCCGTGACTAAGGACGATATTTTCGACGAAGAAGTTAGCTACGTTGGATACACTGCCTTTAGGCAGGGATTTTGTCTCGGCGTAGCGGGTGAGGTAGTCGGTAGCTACCACAATACACTTGTTTCCGAAAGCCGACATCGGGAACAGCCCAAAGAGGTCCATACCAATCTGCTGGAATGGTCGGCAAGGTGATTCAATTTGCTGCAGAAGTCCCGCTGGCCTTGTCGGTGGTGTCTAGCGTCGCTGACAGTCCCGGCATGTCCTCACATAACGAGTGACGTCGGTGGTAAGACGTCGCCAGTAGTACCTTCCTTGTATCCTCGTGAGCATGCGAGAAACACCGAAGTGTCCTGCCGTCAGATCGTCATGCAGGGCGTGCAGGAGGTCTGGTCGCAGAGGTGAAGGCACCACAAGGAGGTACTAGTCTCGAAGCGGTGAAAAGTTTTTTTCTTTGGAGAAGACCGTTTCGCAGGAAAAACGACGCGAGTGCTCGCTTCAATACGTTCGGGACTTTGGTGGTCCTGCAGTCAAGGTATTCTGTTAGCGCCTTAAGTTACGGGTCTGCCCGCTGTCGTTCAGCGAAGTCGTCAGTAGTTATCGTTCACAATAGGTAGTCGCCATCTGGGTTGTCGGGTGTTGGTTGCTCGACAGGCGCACGACAGAGACATTCGGCGTTGGAGTGTTTGTTGCTGGACTTGTAAACGACGGTCATATATTCTTGAAGTCTCAGACTCCATCGTCCGAGACGACCTGAACGGTCCTTCAAGGTGGCTAGCCAACACAAGGCATGGTGGTCGCTCACTACTTTGAAGGTCCTGCCGTAGAGGTAGAGGCGTAATTTCGACGAAGCCCAGATGATGGCGAGGCACTCCTTTTCTGTTGTGTAATAATTGGCTTCTGCTTTGGATAGTGATCGGCTGGCGTAACTAATAACCCTTTCAAGTCAGTCAGCCCTCTGCACATTAACGGCGCCAAGACCTACGCTGCTTGCGTCTGTGTGTATTTCTGTCTCGGCGAATTCGTCGAAATGGGTAAGTAACGGAGGCGTCTGGAGGCAAGGTTTAAGTTCCTGGAAAGCGTCTTCCTGCTGCTTTTCCCACTTAAACTCCTCGTCGACCTTGGTAAGGTTAGTGAGTGGATCGGCAATGCAGGTGAAGTTTTTCACGAACTGCCTATAATAGGAGCACAGGCCCAGAAATCGGCGCACCGCCTTCTTGTCGGTGGGCGACGGGATGTCGCCGATGGCGGCTGTTTTCCGTGGATCGGGACGAACTCCACACTTGCTAATCATGTGCCCCTAAAAGAAGAGCTGCTCGTACGCAAATGTGACCTTTTCTGGCTTCAGTGTGAGTCCGGACGCGTTGATGGCTTGAAGAACAGCTTCAAGGCGCCGAAGATGTTAGTCGGAACTCGTGGAAAACACGACGACGTTGTCCAAGTACACAAGGCAAGTCTGGCACTGTATTCAGAACGCGTTGAAAATTTGCAAGCGCTGAGCAAAGACCGAAGGGCATCACCTTAGACTCGAAGAGGGCGTCTGGTGTTATAAACGCCGTCTTCTCTCAGTCTTTTTCGTCCACTTCTTTGCCAATAGCCAGTCTTGAAGTCCATTGAAGAAAAGTACTGGGCGTTATTAAGCCGATCAATTGCGTCGTCTACTCGTGGGAGAGGACGCACGTCCTTTCTTGTGATTTTGTTCAGGCAGCGATATACGACACAGAAACGCAGGGTCCCAGTCTTTTTCTTCACTAACACCACGGGGGATGCCCGAGGACTCTTGGACGGCTGAGTAATGTCAACCTGCAGCATTTCATCAACTTGTCTCTTCATTGCCTCGCTTTCTTACGTCGAAACCCTGTACAGACTCTGACGGAGTGGTCTGGCATTTTTTTCGGTTATGACGCGATGTTCGTGATTGGGGCCTGCCGAGTTTTTGATGATGCAATACGAAGATTGATTTCAATCTTCGTATTGCAGGAGCAGGGCCTTGGTCTATTCTTGCTTATGGTTCGGAAGCCTGGGATTGACGTCAAAGGCTGTGCGAGGGGCTTGGTTCCTCTGCGCAGATGCCGCAGAATCGGCGACGGCGAAAGCAATGGTGGTTTCCAAAATTTCTTTGATGTATGCGACCGTTGTTGTATTGTTAACATGTTTAAACTCCTTGCTGAAATTTGTGAGCATAACTGTTGCTTTGCTTTTCCGCAGCTCTGCAATTCCTCTTGCGACGCGAATATTTCGGGTGACCAATAGATGCTGACTGACTTCAACGACGCCTTCCTAGTCAGGTGGTTTAGGAGCACCGACTGAAATAATGACGCTGGAGCGAGGCGGAACAATGACGTGTTCTTCCAGCACATTCAAGGCATGGTTTTCTGATGGCCTGCGTGGCGGTAGTGCTTCTTCTGTGGATAACGTTATCAACATTGCTCTTAGGTTGATGAAAGCACCATGGAGGCATAAGAAGTGAATACCAAGGATGACATCTCTCGAGCAACACTGTAAGACTACGAAGTCTGTAGAATAAATACGGCTGTCAATGGTGGCTTTCGCTGTGCAGATTTCCGCAGGCGTTACGAAATGACCTCCGGCTGTGCGGATTTCAGGGCCTTCCTAAGCTGTCCTAACTTTCTTTAACTTCGCGGCGAACGACCCACTGATGACGGAATAGTCGGCTCCAGTATCGACGCGAGCAGTCACACTGTGGCCGTCGATAAGAACGTCGAGGTCGCTTGTTCGCCGTCTCGCATTACAGTTAGGGCGTGGCGTCGGGTTACGGCTGCGTCGGCTTGTTCCGCTGTTTCCATGTTGCGTCGTCAGGCCACCTTCGGTAAGTGAGCTTTCGCCGTCAGGGCTTTGCCTGGTTGGCGTTGTGTTCGGAAAGCTCCGTCGAGTCGTCGTCGGAGGATCTTCGGTAGTTCGTCGCACAGCAACCACACCTCCATCGGTTGCTGCCCTTAGTTTCCCGGATATGAGCTATGAGACCGGCCCCGCGTTGTGCCAGAGTACTGCTGGGGGTGCGGTGGCATGCGGCGACTGGACGACGGTGAACAGGAAGGACTTCGTGGTGTCCATTGAGTTCCTGTCAGGTAGTCAGCGATGTCACGTGGCCGTTCTCCTGGCTGCGGACGCGTTGCATTGACGGCGAAGCCACGCAGTCCCATCCGTCGGTACTGGCAACGGCGGTATGTGTGCCCGGCCTCGCCGCAGTGGTCGCAGAGCGGGCAGTTGTCAGATGCACGCCAAACTTCCGTTTCCTTCTGCGCACTGTGCTGGCCCGCTGGCGAACGGTAGGACGTCGGTGAGGTGGTGGCGGCCATGGCTTCTGGTGACGAGAGTGCGACGGGGCGGCGTTTTGGCGTGGACGGGGAGGAGCGTTGTGGCGCACTGCAGTGGCATAGCTCATAGTTTTCGGCTCGGGCAGTGGTGCTTGGGGAGTTGGAAGCGATTGCTGAAGTTCTTCTCGCACAGTGTCGGTGATCGAATCTACTTAAGGCTGCGCCGAAGGCAACAGCTTGCGCAACTCTTCCCGCACGATCAATCGGATCGTTTCACGCAGGTCTTCGGTAATGAAGCCAACAGCACAGTTTAATAAGGCGCGGTGGTTGTATTGCGTTGTGCGCATCTCACGTTCCTTTTCTATAGTTGTGGCCTCGGCAAGAAATTCGCTGACAGTCTTGGGCGGGTTCCGGATAAGTCTCGCAAACAGCGTCTGCTTGGCTCCACGCCTGAGGAATCTGAGCTTCTTTTCTTCAGCCATGTTGGAGTCGGCGTGTCGAAAGGGCCGGGTCATCTCTTCAACGAAGAAGATTACGCTTTCATTAGGATAGTGCACGCTTGTTCCCAGCAATGTGTCAGCCCTTTTCTTGCGGGCGGTGCTCGTGAACATGCACTGGAACTTCGTTTGAAAATAGTTCGCAGGTTTGTAGTGTGGATTCGTGGATTTCATACAACGTCTTCGTGGCGTCTTCCAAGTAGAAATAGACGCGGCGTAATTTTTCCTCGGGGTCCGAGCTGTTCAAGGCGGCGACTCGGTCGTATATTTCATTCCAGCTTTCCGGGTCTCGCCTGACGATCTATGGAACGTTGGAGGTTTCTTGGGCTGCCAGGGAATGAGTGGGGCAGGCTGCATGAGTGTGGTCATGGTTGCTGTAGTTGATGTCGGGATCCGGGGCTGCCTGGCTGCTTCAGGAAGGGGCCCGTACTCTGGTTTTAGTCCCCTCTGCCTGCGGCTCGTTCGCTGTTCAGGGTTGGCGTCCTTGTTTTCCATGCCGCTTTGGCTGGGCTGGGGCCTTGAAGGGGGCGTCCAGAACATCAGAAAAATAGCAACTCCTACAGATCTCTCAGAGTCAATACGTCAACAAAGAAACAGACAGTAGGATGAAGGTTAAACGGTATATTTGGGCGAACTTGTGCCCAGTAAACGGAAATTAAGATCACAGTAGCAGACCTACACTGATAGTGGCGAACGAATCGTCAGCTGTCGATCAACTACTGACAAGCTGCGAAGTGCGTCGACATTTATTCTCTTGTCATCGAATGTTCTAGCGTTATCGCTGGCGGAGACGTAGGTTCCGGAATAATGTATACAGTTCGCAGAGTGGGTGTGATCTTATGGAAATGATCTACTACAGTCCTGAAGCTTCTCAAAAACAGCAGGTGCGGTTTGCGCTGAGAATTGCGTAGTGTATTGGGACGATAACAAAACTTGAGAAGTGGAACGTGGCAATATCAATATGAGAGACGCCGTAGGGGAGGGCTCCGGAAGTTTCGACAACCTGCGGTCCTTGAACGAGCACCCAAATCTGAGCACACGGGCCGGCAACATTTCCGCCTCCATTGGATACAGTGTGTTGCAGCCTATGCCAGTAGAAACAAATGCGTCCACATGTGCAGATGTTTCACTGCGGGCTCCTGAACCGCACAATCAGTTTTATATTAATTTCAATATTTCTGTGGCTCTAGCAGTACCTCAAACTGCTGGCAGGTGCTGAAGTGTGTGCAGCAAACATGTAGCATCACTTGCCACCAATTTCAGTTTATGTACAGTATGCGAATTCTACGTATTGCGATGCTTGGTAGTGCACACACACACAAAGGAAAATAGTCCTCCTCGATATTGCCAAGGCTGCTGTCTACTATTGCCTACCAGCACAGTACGGTACATATTTTTTTGCAATGTCGCCAATAACAGTTTTAGCCAAGTGGGCGGCCTAAGTTAACCCTTTTTATTTCCTAAAGGTGCCTGCATCACTTTTCTTATACTCGATGACACTTGAGATTACAGCAACGACTACAGAGGCATGGCTCGTAGTTGCTTTTCGTTTTGTTCGCCCATATTGTTAATGCATTTAGAAAAATATATACAGCCAAGTATGAATAGAAGACACATTTCAATTGTTCAATGTACATTTCAGTGTGTTGGCAAGAGTATATTTTGCTAGGACTAAAAAGCACACTTGTGGCTGCACATCGGTCTCACGGGCGCTGTTTCCTTGGAAAATGAGTGGGCGGAAAGAGTGGTGCTGACTAAGAACTTGAAAGAAAAATAAAGCATTCCTGCAAGCTCACCAATATTTCTATTTTATTAGCAATATTTGCTTCATTCACACACTAAATAGAGCATTACTTATTTAAGCAAAGCCTACGAGAATGTTATCAGTAAACGAGTACATCTTTTTGGCACAGTAGCAGGCGTGTGCTTTGGTTTTGTAACTTTTACCGTTCTGTTAGGAAAAATTGGTGCCGAGTACAGCGATTCTCAAATGGCTTCACTGAAAAGAGCTATTGGCTCATAAATAAACCTTTGTAAAAATTTTTAGTATTCGTCACGTGGACTTTAGGTGCTTTTTGTTATTTTGTACAAGTGAGCATGCCGAAACTGTGCAGAGAACAGTAATGATGAGGAATGAACTCTGCCAAAATTTACAATCCTGACCAAAATTATGAATTCAGGTAGCAGTAAAAACAATAAAAATACTTACCATGCCCAGACAAAGAGCTTGTGCTGTGAATGTGTTTTGTGGGTGGCGTGTGGAGCCAGTTGCATAGGAAGGCTGCTGTTTCAGAGACATAACAGAATTGTAATTGTCAGTGACAGTACCGCCAGAACAAGCAGTCGTGACAAAAGTAAGAAGATATTCTTGAATGCAGATAGGTAAAGCAGAAATTCTATATCCAAATTTGAATTCCTCGTCAAAATAAATGAGGCCATTCAAATAACTAATACTCTCCAAAATATTCAAGTAGCTGTCAAAGGAAAAAGCGTTCCTCTCCACGCTCAGACGAAGAGCTTGCCGTTTCAATGTTTTTGTGGGTTCTGTGTAGTGGCAGTTGCATGGGGAGGCTGCTGTTTCAGAGAAAAAAATAGAATTGTACTATGTTCAGTGACAGTAACGCCCAAACATTGGTTGACGACAAAATGTAAAGGAAGACTCACAATGTGGATAGGTAAAACAAAAATGCCCTGTTCTATTTCGCATTGCTGGTCGCAAATACTAAGGACATTCACATAACAAATACACCCTGAAATATAGGGGTATCTGTCAAAAGAAAAAGCGATCCTTACAATACTGAGACCCAACACGTGTGGTCTCGATGCAGTTTGTGTTTGGAGGTAAAGACCGGTTGCATAGGTGGTCTGCATATTCAGAAGACTAAAATAAACACTTGCTATGTGCTCTTCTCAAAACTATACAGCAAAACAAGGAAAGTTCACTTTCATTGAACTTTCATAAAATGTTCAGTGCTTGCCTAAAGTTTGGTAGCAGCGGGTTCCAGAGACATAACAGTATCGTACTAATTTTATTGAAAGTAACGACCGAACAAGGGTTAACAAAAAACAGTAATATATCTCGGAACGCGGTTAGGTAAAGCAGAAATGCTCTGTTCTAATTCTCAATTCTAGTCGCAATTACTAAGGCCATTGAAATAACCAATACTCTCTGAAATAATCAGGTAGCTGTGAAAGAAAAAAAAAGCGATCCTCACCATGCTGAGACATGGCACTTGTCGTCTCAATGCTATTTGTAGTTGGAGGTAAGGGCAGGTTGCATAGGCGGGCTGCCGATTGAAAAGACGAAAATAAGCACTTGTTGTGTGCTCTTCTCAAAGCACAACATTACAACAAGGATAAGTCACTTTTGTTGAACATTCATAAGGGTTAAGTGCTTGCCTAAAGGTTGGCACCAGCTGGTTCCAGAGACATGACAGAATTGTACTAATGTTATTCATAATATTGACTGAACGAGGGTTAACGAGAAAAGTACGAAGATATCTCTGAATTCGGATAGGTAAAGTGGAAGTGCTCTGTTTTTCACATTCCTCGTCGCAATTACTAATACCATTAACATTAGCAATGGTCTCCGAAATATTCAGGTAGCTGTAAAAAAAATTGATCTTTTTATTGCTGAGGCACGACATTTGTCGTCTCAATGCAGTATGTGGTTGGAAGTAGGGGTCAGTTTCATGGGCGGGCTGCCGATTTAAAACACAAAAATTAAGCACTTGTTATGTGCTCTTCTCAAAGCACAACACTACAACGAGTTTACTTTCGTTGAGCTTTCATAAAAGTTTCAGTGCTTGCCTATAGTTTGGAAGCAGTGGGTTTCTGAGACATGATAGAATTTTACTAATGTTATTGACCATAATGACCGAACATGGGTGAACGAAAAAAGTAAGAAGATATCTCCGAATGCGGATTGGTAGAGCAGAAGTGCTCTGTTTTTCACATTCCTCGTTGCAATTACTAAGGCCACTAACATAAGCAATAGTCTCCGAAATATTCAGGTAGCTGTAGAAAGAGAAAGTGATCTTTTCAATGCTGAGACACGACATTTGTCGTCTCAATGCCACTTGTGAATGGAAGTAGGGGTCAGTTTCATGGGGGGGGGGGCTGCCGATTTAAAACACGAAAATTAAGCACTTGCTATGTGCTCTTCTCAAAGCACAACACTACAACGAGTTTACTTTCGTTGAACTTTCATAAAAGGTTCGTGCTTGAATAAAGTTTGATTGCACCGAGTTTCAGATACATAGGAGAATTGTACTAGTGTTATTGCCAGTAATGACCGAGCAAAAGTTAACGACAAAAATAAGAAGACGTTTCGGAATGCGGACAGGTAAAGCGAAAGTGCAATGTGCACCACTCAAAGGCATGTATGTGCAATACAAAGATAACCAGTAGAAAAAGGCCATATTCCAAGGACAGCTGCTTCACTTATTTTAGCTTGCTCTTAAGGCCCCGGTAACAGGACCCATTTGACTGCCCGTTTGCGAATCATGCCTTGCATATTAATCACTGATAATGTCAACCTAGGCTTGCTTTTAAATGATCATTACCGCTTTCAACCAGAGTACAGCAATCAATTCTTGTAAATAAAGAATTGCCATCACACCACGAAAGAACTTAAAATGCTGCACACAAGACTGCTATGCTGTAGCACCGTCCGTGACGAAAGGGCATTTTTTTGGAAGCACATGGTTGCAAGATTGAAGGTCTACACTAATGGTGGACTCTGCACTGAGCTATTCAAGTGGCTGTACAAACACTGCAGGAACGCTCTGGATAAGTTTTTTTCTACATGACCACACAAGAAATGTACTGTTGCATTCATGAAGTTCTCCAATGTGACAGGCATGCCGCATACTCCCTGTATACAAACAGTGCAGTCGCACTGCAAATATCCCGCCCCTAGTCCTTCCCTGAGAGCACGTGTAGTTGGCAAAGTTCCACCAATGGGTTCTTTCTGCACAGCAGCACTGAGAGCTTCTGCATTGTTTCCATAATGCGAAATTCTGGCAGGTCTAAATATGACAATCTGCCATAGTTGACAGCCATGAAAAAAATTTGCACTCACTGATTTATAGTTTACGCCTTACTTACATCTTCACAATGATTGGTGCTTGAAGGGCTATTTGCATGGCATGAATTTGAATGTACTGAATATTCATTGAGCTCTCTCAACTCCAGTTTAAATGAGTACAGCGTAGCATCAACACAGTTTTGGAGCTGCCATGCAAAAAGTCGCAGATTTCATTTCGGTTGAACTTAAGAAATCTCCGTGAAAATTAAACCAAACCTCTCCCCCACTGCATTCGTGATAGAGCAGTACTGCGCAGCTAACCTTTTGCGCTGGCTATTTAGCTGTAGCTTATACCTCCTTTAGACTTGACACAAGCTTGGAATGTGCCTTGAACCTCACCTGCTTCCATTAGGGCATAGTAGATGTCAGAAAAAATGAGATACCTTCATTAGGTTTGCGTACTTGCAGAGAAGCATACACAGAGCTTCAGAAATTCCGAAACATGTTTAGAACTTTTGTGTAACCTTACCCTAGCTCAACTCAGAAACAATGCAATTGTTTTTTTTTTCCTACAGCACAGATGCAGAGATCTCAAAATGTTGCATTTTTACTTTTATTAAATTACCGAATCCTGACTAAGATGTTCACAATTAGAACACATCTTTATGTTCCATCACACAAACCAAAACTAATTTTGCAATAGCAAATTGAAGAAAGAAAGTGAACTGAAGCATCAATTTATTACGGGCAAGTTGCCACTGCTCGGACGGCTAGCGTCCAGCAATTGCATTATTCTAAAGGGTACTTCCCAATGTACTGCGATGACCACTCGAGAAAATACAGTGCTAATTATTAAATTTTAAGCGCTTGCTGTTTCGCTTCTCTCTGAAAGACCTCAAAAACAACAGCTTGGCGCATACTTGGTGTGGGTAACAATAATGTGCAGCAGGTTTTACCTCTTGGTGCAGCTTAGCGTAAATGGCACAGCTATCACATCGTTTTACACTTACAAAATTACAAGCTCAAAATTTTAAATATTTGTAGTCTTGAACACTTTGTGAGCATGATAAAGTGTTTACAAGTGAACAATACATGCACTTGTAGAAATTTTAAACTCTGGATAATAAACTTGAAGTTTGAAACTTGCCATTTGGTTCCAGTGGAGGAGCTGCAGTCACGGACACATCTATTTTTGTGGCATATATTACCCTGCTTTCTGAATTATGAAAAACACATGGTACAAAACACCGAACTATTCCAAATAATTATAATGTTTGTTCTGATGAGCTGGCAGCAGTAAGCTTGTGCAATAAATTTACTAATACAAGTTAATCGGTAAGCAGGAGCAGCACACCTACACAGTTTATAAAGCACACAAATCTTGTGATCTTTCCCACATACCCCAGTTATCACATGTCTAGCATAGGTCAGCAGAACACTTGGAATTCACACAGACTCGGCCAATAGGTGTACATTTAGCTCAGACAGCTTTCTGAATTTTCCCAAACCGAACTCACATAGACCCAGACCCAATGAACTTTTTCTCAACCGGGCTAAAACTAATTCACAAACATATTGTCCAGATGGAGTGAAACCTTGAGCTTGAGCAGCTGGAGTAAGACTTACGCGTCTCCTGGCATAACATTTGCTTTTTTTTAATATTAAAGTAGTAGGAGGACGATTGACAGAGGAAGCACAGGGAGGTAAATAAATTAAAATAAATGCTATTCAAGCTAGGAAGCAGGTTCAAACTTCCCCCTTTAGCTTTTTTACTTTGCTTGCATATGCATGTACACACGCGAATGCACGCGAGAACCTACATAACCTATGATCTAACCCCCCCCCCCCACCTACATCATCAGAGCAACACCAACAAGCGGAGCTTCTAATTTTTTAAATAAAAGCCCATAGTTACCACTAGGAAAAACTTTCGTTGGGCGAGTTTTTTGCAGGTGGGCATTCTGGGTTAGCAGTTAAGCCACCGCCTGTGTGAACTGAGACCCCTCTTCCTTGAGCGCCCGCTTCTCAGCAGGCATGTTCCAGCCCCTGCCACAGCATATACAAATGTTCGCACTTGGCACAAAATTTTCTAAGGTGCTCAGCAAGTCTTGATTTTCTTTTTCTTGAACAAACTTTCTCATGCGTTTTAACTCTTATGGTGCCTGCTGTTGTAACACAATCAATCTTAGAAGCACCATTGTGGAAACTGACTGAAAATAGCATAGAATAAAGGCAAGAAGGGTATGTAGTGAGAGTATATCAAAACCTGCGATATGCAGATATGGCATTGATGAGAAACCTGGAGGACAAACTACAGTGCATAATTACTGAACTGGACACTGATAGCAGAAGAGTAGGGTTGAGAATCGGTATGCATCAAAATAAAGTTTTATGAAACAATCTGTATAAACACAGCGCTTTGCATTAGGTAGAGAGAAGCTGGGGGTCTACTTAGGTAGCAACCAAAAAACGGAACCATGAGAGTGAAATAAAGCGAAGAGTAATAGTGGCGTCGATCACATTCGGCAAGCGTTCTCAGATCGCGAATGGTAATCTGCCACCAATCATCAAGAGGAAGGTGCTAAAACCTTCCTCTTGAGCTGCATCTTGCAACAGCTACCTCTTGCCAGTACTTACCTCCGAAGCAATAACCCGAACACTTACAACGCAATTTTAACCTGAAATTGGGGATTTTGCAGTGAGGGTCGGAAAGGAAAGTGATAGGTGTAAGCTTAAGAGACAGGAAAAGAGCAAAGGGGATCAGAGAAAAGATTCGTGGTTAAGGATATTATGGTTGAAATTAAGAAAAAATGGACATCGGCCGGGCATCGAGTGCATCAGCAGGATAGCGGCTGGTCAGTAAACGTAGCTTACTGGATTCTAAAAGAAGGCAAACGTGCAAGAGGAAGGCAGAAAATTAGGTGGCCAGATGAGATTAAAAAGTTTACAGGCATAACGAAGCAGTAGAACATAGGAAAGGCCTTCGCTCAGCAGTGCACAGGCTAATAATCTTTTCTTGACAAAAAACAAGTACTTGTAAATGTCAGGAATTGTATTTCAACATTGCGGGTTGAGTTTATGACTTACTGTATTCGGAGACTAAAATGAACATGGAATAAAGCTACCCAACACTACTTGTTGAGCAGCTAGTGGTAAGTACAAACAAATACTTGATAATAAATGCTCAGAATAATGGAAGTCTGCAGAGCTCATCGACAGTTCGTGCACGTTTTGAAGGCCAGATACTTTTTGAAGTCACTGTCAAAAGTTTTAAAAGGCAAAGAGCAGCCTCGCAAGTAAGCATTTTGAAAAGAAGACGTTGGTCGTTGTAAAGTGTGCGGACAAGCCCAAAAACTGTCATCATAACGGGTATGTGTAGCTGAATTCGAGAAAATTCAACTACTCGCTACTCGGTGAAGAAGACATTATGCATTGCCACAAAGAGGGGAGAATGAGAGCCCGCAAAAACAAGTACAGAAAAGAAGGAAAGAAGAAACAGAAAAACATCAGAAAGAAAGATAAACAAAAAGAAAGGGAAAAATTCTTACTAAAAATCAGTCCTAAGGCAGGATTCAAACCTATTGATGCGAAGGAGAGTTTCCTAATCGCTGCTATTTAGGCACGCTTTCATAGCACAGCATAGCTTATAATTGTATAGTGTACTGAAGGGGCATGAAAGGGTAGTGAGCGTGAGGAGGTGAGGTGTGGGTGAAGAGAAAAGGATTCAAGAGCAAGTAAGAGAAGGAAATGAACTGAGTAGTAAATTGTGCATCTCGAAGCACAACATGACCATCTAGAAGGAGCATGAGCAGCAATGAGCCCATGCTTCCCTGTGCCAAGTTTTGCTGAACTTAGTGCAAAGTACCCACATATTGTTTCCAAAACTTTTTAGGCGGTTTAAATGGCACATATACAGGAAAATAAATTACCAAATGCCCAAGTGTGGTAATTATATTTGCATCAGGCATGATATCAATGAGCGGTTGGGCATTCCCCACATTAGGCAAATACTGTTATAAGGTGTTCGTTTTACTTTTTTCAGACTTTGGTTAACTTGTCTCTGAAGAAAGGGTTTCAAACTTGTAGCCCGTGGACCTTTCACCAGCAGCACGTATAGCAGCACGTGGCTCCACATGTTTTGCGACTTTGCTAAGTGCTTTTGTGTTTGTGTGTGTGTGTGTGTGTGTGTGTGTGTGTGTGTGTGTGTGTGCATGCGCATGTTGCAATGCTTCGTTTGGGTAAGCTGTAGAAACGAAATAGGTCTCATGAGGCACCTCATAAGGTTATGATACATTGAAATACAGCCGTTGTATAACCTCTAACGTACATAACCTACAAGAAAAGCTTTTGTTTTAATTAGGTGTAAATTTAAGGGCTGATTTCATAGTTAGACTCTAATATTGAGAACTAGCACCATGAAAGTGAAGTGAGCTTGACAAAGTTGAAGGTCAACCCCACTTCCTTCTCTAACCTTTTTCACTCTTGCAACTCTTGAGAGATTAAATTTCGTGACTGCGGCCCCAGGATGCAAATTTCTAACCAGAACACAACTATACCTGTTAAGCTAATCTAGTGGTTATGCCAGTGAAATGATAAGCACAATGACATGGTTAAAGCACTTAATCACAGCATACTCTTTTCAGTTCACTTAATCTGGTTAGAATGGCATCAAAAAACCTCCAGAATCTATGCATTATAACCCAATTGTCGCGCATTTCCAAGCAACATCAAGATTAAATAAAAACAAAGTGGAAGTTTCCATACCTTTCCTTTAGGCTTTTTTTTCTGTTTTTATCCAGACACCACAGGCTTCTTGGGCATTTTTGACATATATAAACTCAAGTCTTCTTCGTTTTGTGCATTGCACATTACAAAGCATCAGAAAACCGACTGTTGAAACGCAGTAACAATAGAAGAGATGCATTACAGTATTATGACACACTTAGTACATACAGTTAGCAGTTTGGCAGCATGCTTGTAGCACAATACAACATGAGCAGTAATACAAGACACTTGTTGCCGCCAAGCAGTGACACTGCACTCCGTGAATTTCGTTGTGGTTCACACGGCTTGCGTACTAAGTTTTTGCTGTGGGCAAGTCTTTCAATCCTGTCACATGAAAATAAGTTATCTATGGAGCTGTCAAACCGCAGTTCAAGCCAAGTTTCACGGTTAGTTTCTACAACTTCCCTTAAATGCAATGTTTAAGCTTTTGATGCTGTAATATTATTGGTAATGTTTGCCATTTCACCAGTCAAAGCCTGGAAAAAGTACCCGCTTGTCGGCCTTCCTATTCTCAGTAGTTGAAAAAATACGCGGGGCATAAATAGACTTTACTGGGATAACCTCATGATTGATTACACCACCAGTTCTCAGCAGCATTGTATCAGAAGTGTTGCAATGTGCGAGATAGCAGATGCGTCTTTTTCAGGTCTGAACAACGCCTCAACGGGGCGTCAGTGACCTCCGAAGTTGTTCGCCGGGCATCAGTACACAATCTCAGGGGCCTGGCATATTTCGTGGTACTTTGCAAATGTCCCCATCATAAGACCCCTAAAAAGATAGCACATATGACATCGCTACCGCTCCAGCAGACTAGTATTGTGGGAAAGACCCGTTGGTTCTTTGAACAGTTCAAATGGTGTTTTAAGACATCCTACCTTGCAGGTTTGGCAAAGAAAGTGTATTAGGTTAAAAACTTCGAATTCTATTCAGCCAAGGTAAACGAAATGCAGGGCCAGAAGGTGAAAAGGAGATTACAAATCACAGAAATACGCATTGCACATGAATGACATATCAATTGCGCTATTGTCATGCGACCGTGGGAAGCATGGGAAGCTGCCAGTGACGGAATCGAAGCGGTGATCTGTGCATGGTGGCGCAGATTTTCTAATGGCCTTCATGCGACGGTGATAAGTCTTGTCTTGTCTTGTCTTGTCTCCTAGAAGATTTTGGCTCATACCCACATGGGGGATTGGCCACACTGTACCTCATGATAGATAATTTTTATAACGCTTGCTAAAAAAAATAACGAGAAATTAGATAGAAACAATAATAATGTTCCTTTGAAAAAAAAACGTGATAAAATTGTAGAAGAATACGATAAAACAGAATATATAAAACGAATTAACAAGAATGAGGAAGGGGAAGAAAGAATTGGATATATCTGGCAGTACCACTAGCAGCGTATCCTTCCGGTTGCCTGAATGAATTTATGTAGCGCTGACAGAATAGCACTGTGGCCCACACCCAACTGACTGGCTCCAAACGATAATACGGTGGATGTATTTACTGGCAATCCGAGCATACCAATCGGTCTTTCAAGAATTATTCGGTGATAAGTCAAATTAAACCTGAAATGCGGTTGTGCTTTATCCTCTTCTTAGCTCTCGTACACAACAAAACAACACAAACTATAAACGTGAGCGAACAAGCTCAACCTGCAAATTTGCCTAACTTTTCAGGCTTGTTGAAGATCACCCACATAAAATTGATTAGGGGCTGCCTAGACTGCCCGCGACTTTAAGGAAAGGTAGCCCTTCGCTACGATACTTCCCAACAGGCGAGGCAAGCTTCACACATGTGCAAGTTAAATTGTTGTGAGACTGATTGTTTTAGAACCACCCAGCACAATTCGTCAGAATTTCAACAAATCTTGCAGGATGAAATCAGTAGAAATTACCAGCCATGTGCAGCACTCTCGTCTTGTAGTAGCCGCGCGCAGTGTTTGAGTTTCCGTTCCAGCACATATCGCGCCGTTCCGTAGGATCGAAATCGGCAATGTTTTCAGGGGTGAAGTTTTCCACTGCTATGTGGTTGACAACCGCCATGGTTGAATCTACCCCATACTCAATAAACTCGAGCATGATGTAATTCGACACTCGC
Source organism: Rhipicephalus annulatus (assembly GCA_013436015.1). Classification (NCBI taxonomy): domain Eukaryota; kingdom Metazoa; phylum Arthropoda; class Arachnida; order Ixodida; family Ixodidae; genus Rhipicephalus; species Rhipicephalus annulatus. Next base: position 445,438 of record WOVY01000757.1, read on the forward strand.
GAGCGCACCTATGACTACTGACTACTGCCGGCGTTGACTACAGAAGCGACCGGACGGCTCAACAAAAGTCAACCGCTGGAATTTTGGTTTCGATGACGATAGCCGCCCGACGATGCTAGGCGACAAAGTCACAACGAGTGTTGACGAAGCCAGCAAGGCTTCGTTAACATTTTTGTGTGCGTTTAGTCAAATATCCCAAAAACTTTTATTTTTGTGCCAACACATGAAAGTAATGAGAGCTGCTTTGGACTTTGTCCGCGGTTCATACTCTCAAAATATGAAAATCAAGATTTTTTTATTTTAATCAATTTTATACACAAGGTTTACCTTTTGGTTTTATTGCGTGTCAAGTGACGGAACCTTTGTTGAGTGAGATGATTGTTGGTACTGTAGCCGTCTCGCGTAGGCGATATACCTGAACAAAATCAACCAGATACTCATATTATTCTACCAATGCTACAAGTTCACACGAAATAATTTAGTGAAAACGAATTACTACGTGCTATGTGCGAACATTTTTTTACATGGTCGGCTGAAGATACTTTTCTACATAGTCGGTGCATGAAAAGCCGGTAGTTTTACCGATCCTAAATCAAAGATACGAGAGAAATTGAGGAAAAAGCAATTGCCACGTCGTGTTTTATTTGTAAACACAACGACCTCCTTCATAGTTTTCTCTTCATTTATTGGTGCCTGGCGCATATCTAGTTTGCCCAGCAATCTGAATATCTTGTTTTAATTGGTGGGTCAATTATATTGCGTTCTCAGAGTACACACCTGCGTGAATAAGAGCCGGAATTACGGATCGACGCACAGTACGTGGTTTAGCACGCCTCTAGCCGTCAGCTTAGTGTTAAATTAAGGTGCATTCTTGAAGAGGCCGATGATAAGATAAGCTCATATCACTACAATATACACTTGCAGCAAGCCAACGAGACAACGTTCAAGAACGATTGGGCGCAAATAAATAAATATATGTTGCCACCCAGCACACCCTCCCGCAATGTGTGCAACTCAATTAGATGTTTGTGAGAGATATTTTGGGTGTAGAGAGTAAATTGTCAGCTCAAATTATTCTTCAACATGGTCGGTGTCTAAAAATCTAATAATTTCACCGATCCTAAGTCACAGATACGAGATAAATTGTTGAAAAATTGATTACCACACCTTGTGTGATTTGTAAACACGGTGACCTCAGTCGTAAATTTTTTATTGATATGTAGGGCTTAACGTCCCAAAACCACAATATGATTATGAGAGACGTCGTAGTGGGTGGCTCCAGAAATTTCGACCACCTAAGGTTCTTTAACGTGCACCCAAATCTGAGCACACGGGCCTACAACATTTCCGCCTCCATCGAATATGCAGCCGCCACAGCTAGGATTTGATCCCGTGACCGGTGGGTCAGCAGCCGAATAGAGAAACTAGCCACTAGACCACCGCTGTGGGGCTCAGTCCTAGTTTTCTGTTTGTTTATTGGTGCCTGACGCGTATTAAGTCTGCCCAGCTATGCGACTATCTTGTTATAATTGGTGGGTCAATTATAATGCGTGCTCAGAGCACAAACCTGAGTGAATGTGAGCCAGCATTAAGTATTGACGCGCGGTACGTGGTTTCGCACGCCTCGCGCCGTCAGTTTAGTGTTAAATTAAGGCGCATTCATGAAGAGACCGATGAAGAGATAAGCTCATATCGCTACAATTACACTAGCAGCAAACCAATGAGACAATGTTCAAGAACAATTAGGCGCAAACAAATAAATATATGTTGCCACCCCCCTCACCCCCCTCCCGCAATGTGTGCAACTCGATCAGATGTTTGTTGAAGGTTATTGAAGTTTATTGGAGGGTAAGCATACATAGAAATGAACAGATAAGTGGAGTACATGAGGAGGTCCCAGAGTAAAAACTGTCGCGGGGACCTCCTAACACATTGTGAATAAGATGATGCATATTATTTGCACAAAGTTCTAAATACAAAGTTCAAGAATAAGATGATGCACAAAGTTCTAAATACAATGTGTAGCATGAACAAAATAAACGAAAACACTTTACTCAATTTTCGAAAAATACGAAGATAAACAACAAGTCTACAATAATTAGAACAACAGAACTAAACCATACGTAAGACTACGTTTTCTTTAGAGGTGGTGTACAGCTCCAATTACACCATAAGAATAGCGACACTGTTATTACAAATGTAACTAACAATTCATCAGAGCAGTGCAAAACAAGGAGAAAGTAAAAAAAAAGTGAACTAACTTCAATTTCCTATTTGCACCTATAACTAACATGTTCTAGTTAGTACAGTGATTAGTTTATTTTGGTTCGTCGACAAAATGAGCTTGTCGTGAAAGATTGTTTATTTCAGAAGGAATTGAGTTCCACACGGACACACCAGCAATTAGTCTGTGCGAGCTTTAGGTAAATGAAAATTTTCACGCACAGAGAACCGAGTTTTATTACTGTCAGTAAAAAATCAGATGAGAAACTTTCTATGCGCACATCGTGATGAATAAGACGAAACAGGATGACTGCTAATTTTAAAAAAGAATTCGTTCAGTAAATACGGAGGAAGCGTCAAAGCAGTGGAGAGGAAACTGGATAGGCGAAAATCGAATGTATGCACTAAGGGACAAACAAGGCGAAATCGCTACAAATATGGATCGGATAGTTGAAATAGCGGAGGAGTTTTACAGAGATCTGTACAGTAGCTGAAGTTAAAGAACCCCAGGTGGTCTAAATTTCCGGAGCCCTCCACTACGGCGTCTCTCATAATCAAATAGTGGTTTTGGGACGTTAAACCCCACATATCAATCAATCAAACCAGTAGCCGAACAACCACGACACTAATACTATAAGAACTAGCAGTAACCCAGATGACACCCCACAAGTAATGATAGAAAAAGTCAGAAAAGCTTTCGAGAGCATGCCAAGAGGCATTGATTGATTGATATGTGGAGTTTAACGTCCCAAAATCACTATAAGATTATGAGAGACGCCGTAGTGGAGGGCTCCGGAAGTTTTGACCACATGGGGTTTATTAACGTGCACTCAAATCTGAGCACACGGGCCTTCAACACTTCCGCCTCCATCGGAAATGCAGCCGCCGCAGCCGAAATTTGAACCCGCGACCTGTGGGTCAGCAGCCGAGTATCTTAGCCACTAGACCACAACGGCGGGGCATGCAAAGAGGCAAAGCTGCTGGTGAGGATCAGGTAGCATCAGATCTGCTGAAAGATGGAGGACAGATTGTGTTATAAAAACTAGCCACCCTGTTTACGAGGTGTCTCCTGACGGGAAGAGTACCAGAGTCTTCGAGGAACGCTAACATCATCTTAATACATAAGAAAGAAGATGACAAGGACTTGAAGAATTACAGGCCGATCAGCTTCCTCTCTGTAGTATAAAAGCTAATTACAAAGGTAAAGAGTAAAGGTAACAGAGTAAAATAGACATTATATTCAATCAACCAAAGGAACAAGCAGAATTTCTAACAGGCTACTTTACAATAGACCACATTCATACTGTCAATCAGGTAATAAAAAAATGCTCAGAGTATAACCAACCACTATACATAGCCTTCATAGATTACGAGAAGGCATTTGATTCAGTAGATATATCAGCCGTTATGCAGACACTGCGGAATCAGGGCGTAGATGAAGTATATATAAACATTCGGGAAGAAATCTACAGGGGATCAACTGCTACCATACAGCTTTATAAAGAAAGCAACAGAATACCAATCAACAAGGGTGTAAGGCAGGGGGACACAATCTCCCAAATGCTATTTACCACGTGCTTACCGGAGGTTTTCAGAAGCCTAGATTGGGAACAGTTATGGGTAAGAGTTAATGGAGAGTACTTCAGTAACCTGCGCATCGCCGATGACATTGCATTGCTGAGTAACTCAGGGGTCGAATTGCAACTCATGATTACGGAGTTAGACAAGGAGAGCAGAAAAGTGGGTCTTAGAACTAATCCGCAGAAAACGAAACTAATGTACAACAACCTCGGAAAAGAGCGGCGCTTCGAGATAAGTGTTAGTGCACTTCAAGTTCAAAAAGACTATGTGTACTAAGAGCAGGTAATAACCGCAGATCCGAACCACGAGATTGAAGTAACTAGAACAATAAGAATGTTGTGGAGCACATTCGGCAAGCACTCTCAAATTATGACAGGTAGATTGCCACTGTCCCTCAAGTGGAAGGTATATAACAGCTGTATCTTGCCAGTACTTAGCTACGGAGCAGAAACCTGGAGACTTACAACGAGGGTTCAGCTTGAATTGAGGACGACGCAGCGATCAATGGAAAAAAAATTGGCAGGTGTTACTTTAAGAGATAAGAAGAGAGCAGAGTGGATTAGGGGACAAGTGGGGGTTAAGGATACCATAGTTGAAATAAAGAAGAAGAAATGGACATGGGCCTGGAATGTAGCGCGTAGACAGGATAACCGCTGGTCATTAAGGGTAACAAACTGGATTCCCAGAGAAGGGAAGTGGGTTAGGGGGAGACAGTATGTTAGGTGGGCAGATGATCGAGACTAAGAAGTTTGCGGGTATAAATTGCAGAAGCAAGCACAGGACCGGGTTAACTGTCGGAACATGGGAGAGGCCTTTGTCCAGCAGTGGACGTAGTCAGGGTGATGATGATGATGATGATGAATTAGTTAAGGGGAATTATGTTATGGTCAACGTGCAGGGGATGGAGCGACAAAGGTATGGACTGAACGTCATTAGCCACACCGCTTGGTTTTGAAGGCGTCGTAGATTATCCAGATGTGTGTTGTACGTGTTTCCCTTCGAAATTCGAACCTAATTTATTCCAACATACCATTATTTAAATTGCTGAGGGCCGGGGTCAAAAAGCCTTTTCACGGGCTTGACAAGGACCACGACTCCGTACAATGTAACAGGGATAGGCGAGTGTACATTATGGTATAAAATAAATCAGACAACACTATGTCACTCAATAAGATTTGTAAAGGAATGCATAATAGTACTTCGAAAAATGCACAAACATTTACATATGAACATATATAGACAGATAATGCAAGTGATACACATCGAAAAATAAACCTTTAAAACAATGTACTAACTTCAACTTTGATAATCACATAAAAGAATAATGAGAGTGAACAACTTAAAAAAGAAATACAATAACACTACACAGGTTGTACAAAAACGCATCTGCAGCAATATTTTCATGGTGTTAGTTGATTCAGATGGAACGGCAATAGAAAACGCAGCATCTTGTTGCCGTTGTTCGAGCGTGTGTGTGGAAGAAACCACGTGTGAATATGACGAGTGTTATAAAAAAGGGTCTGCCGGTTTATACGAGCAAGTGGGCTCAAAAAGTTATCACTTTTCAGTCCTGCGTAATAGCGTTTCATAAGACTTGTTTGATAGTAATCTGGTAGGGTTAATAAGTTCATTTCTTCAAAAAGCGGTGACGTGTGATTTCCATACAAAACATCTGAAATGGCGCGAACTGCCCTTTTCTGTATGACATGTAATTTGTGAATATTCGTTAATGTTGTGCCCCAAGCCAGATGACAATACTTTATGTGTGATAAGAACAACGATTTGAAGATTAGAAATTAAACTGTTCAGGAAGCAGGAAACGCACCCTATAGACAAGATTCCATATATTCTAGATAAACTTGAAGACAGCTTTTCAATGTGAAAATTTCATCACATTTGTTCATCAAAGATTACACCTAGACATTTAACACTTGGTACTATCTGAAGTTCCCAGGTGCTGAGCATTAACGGGGCATGCAAAGGTGGTGGTTTATTTCTAGGCCTAAAGTGAGAAGCTATCGTTTTTGAAGAGTTTAATTATAAAGAATTATTGCCTGTCCAGGACACTAGCTTCAATATTACCTGGTTTGTGTCATTGAATAAATCTTTATAGTATTTAGCAGTAAGAAGTAAGGTTGTGTCATCTGCGTATATTGCATACTTTACAGATGCGTCAATGTTTACGATATCATTAATATATGCGCAGAATAAAAGGGGTCCCAGGATACTTCCTTGGGGCACACCTTCTGAAATTGCTTGTAAATTGGAGGTGTAATCGTTGATGATCACCATCTGCTGACGATACTTCAAGTAAGATTCAATTGATTTCAGAAAGACACCTTGGAAGCCGTAGTCATTTCATTTCTCTAAAAGTGTGACATAATATAAAGTATCGAACGCCTTTGAGTAAAATATAAAGATACCTAGTGTGTGTAGTTGACGTTCAAAAGCATCTAACATGAATTTCTCCTGTGCTAGGAGAGCATGCTCAGTTGTGCGGCCTTTCATGAATCCAAATTGTGATGAAGTGTTAATATGGTGTTTATCTAAAAAGGAAATCATACGTTTGTGAATCAGTTTTTCTAAACCTTTTGATATTTCTGGCAGTACAGATGTAGGCCGGTAGTTGCTAAGCGAGTTCTTATCCCCTGCCTTGTACAACACGATTACTTTCACCACTTGCAGTTTCTGTCGAAAGATTCCAGTTGAAAGTACCAGGTTGAATATATGTTCCAATAATTCAGCAATGAGGTCCAGCAAATGTTTTTGGGTCTAATATGAATATCATATACGTCACAACATATGCTGTTTTTTACAGAGGAAAAAACGTGGGCAATTTCGCTGGCTACTGCCGGCGCCAAAAACGCGCTCTCAGGAGTACTGTCTGATAAATATGTAGTACAATCTGGCTTGTGCGCTTTTTTGATTAAAGACCCAGAATAGCCATTGAACACGTTAGCTACGTCAGCATTGCGTATAGTGCCACCGTTCACCACAAGCTCAGTGGGCCGAAAGTTGTTACTTTTACGGCCAAGGAACTCATTCAGTCTTGACAAAGCTAGCTCCGATTTGTTCATTACTTCATTGTTGAAGGTGCTGTTTAGGTACTTTCGCTTTTCGTGGCGCAGCATACTGTTAACTTTGTTTCTTTGGTCTTCCCTCCAAAGAAACAAAGCACCCTCACCCTTTTAGTGGCGACGCCCTCTTTCCCTTTTTAGGAGGGAGTGGGAGTTGATGTTGAGCAGTTCCTTATGCATTCAGTTCAGCGAAGACAAGTCACGTAAGAAAAACGAGGATCTGTTGCTACTAAACATTTGCTACCTATTAAAATGTATTATGCAATATTATTTTTGCAGTGGCATCACTTTTACTTTTTTGTCGACAGTAACTTCTGCTTCCACCTTGATTAACAAGCGGCGCAGCAATGTCATCCGCTGAAGCCAGTGAGGCGTCGCTCAGCTATCACTCTTTTATCGGGTCACTCCCCAGCCCTCTCAGCTCGCCCGCTCGCTCGTAAACCCACCCAGCTAGAACTCTCTAATATCCCTCTTGCTGTTGGCACCGTTACGCAACTCTAAACAACTGGCAAGAAAAAAAATTTGCCGCCGTTTAACCTGTTTTCGTGCGTGCATTTGATGGTAGCTTTAGCACCAGTTGGCTGCGTATCTCTCAATAAAAGCTTACAACACCGCCACAACCACATCGCAAAACATCAATTCTCAAGGTACCTGGAATCTCCCGAATTTTGTTTTGCCAACTATTACTGAGTCAACATGACCAAGTGTTGTTTCGTGCTATTTTCTCGGTAAAAAAAATCACTGTGACTGTTTTGGGACATAAGGCGCGCTCGATCAATATGTAAAACTGGTGGACTTTTTGCAAGTCTCGAAAATAGATACAGCTAACCCATTTAAGACTTCCATTTTTTCAAGGTGTAAGCACCTCGTTGATATAGTTAAAAACTGTGTTGCTTTTTGCGTGTGAAGTGTCTCTCTAAACTAACCAAATTTCATGTCGATTTGACCCAAGCATTGGTAACCTGCATTGTATTAGTTTATTTGGACACATAACCTGAAACATAGATAAATGAAAAGGTATAATCTGTACGATTGCTCTGGATTGTTCCAGAGGAGACAGGAATCTTCACGACGTTACGAGGCCGTAAGTGCACCCCAGGCATGCACTGCACACCACCTATAAGACATGAATTTAGCTCACTCACAGCGCACGATTTCAGGCATAATGACAACGCGTAAGTACAACACGTGGTTTCCCACAGGGATGGTTTGTCCACTGTATGCTGTTACTGTGTACGTATTGTATGATGCGTGCGCCACGGTCTCTAACCTTTCAGGAAAGTAATTACAGTAGGCTAGTTTGCTGATTAGCTAAAACACGTGTTTTTCATCACGGCCACTGAGATATCGTTTCGCCGGAGGTGAAATACTGGAGGTCAGTTTAGTTAACTTTGGAAAGATGATAGAAAAACCCCAGGGGGTCGAAGTTTTTGGAGCCTTCGGAGTGCGTCATCACATTGTGCATTTGGCCCTCAGAGAAGATAATTGAGCTTTCTTTGTGTATTCAACAGCAGTGCAGCTGCTGTCGAATACACCTTTTTTATGCCATGTCGGGAAGGAGAAGCAGCAGCTTAGAGGTAGCTGCATTTCGGCGCAGTTTTTCGACGACATAAGTGGTGAAGAATCGCTTCCTTGTGTCCGTTTCAGGCTTGGCACCACCACAGCTTCATGAAAGAAGTATTTCTCAATATACTGCTTGCGTTAGTCGCCCCAGGTGTTATGTTTACGGCACTGAAACAGCCTTGTCTATATGTTTCCCCAGCTTTTTCTGTGCCACTTCCCACAATATAAAAACCACCAAACATTGATCATGTGACGGCTCAGGATAGCGAAATCATTCAAAACTTCAGTTGTTTTGATAAAAGCTCAACTGTATTTTACCTACAACCAAATGGAAATTTTCGCGAAGCATATTCTTACGTCTCTTGTTTCAGCCGAGCCGCTATCAGAAGGTAAGTTCACCTCTTGTCTTTTTTCGTTTGTCTGAGTATCCGAAGTGTTAAAACCCTGCTTGGTCACACATCGAGAAGAAGCAATAAAAAGTCACAGCTTTGCCACAAAGGCGAAGCAATGAAAGTGATAGCAACGAATTGGAAGGTCATGCACAGAATGGCAAGCAGATCATAATGTTCTTCGTGTTTTTGACGTGCAAATGACGCACGAAACGTAGTCACGGGTCAGTTGTTACGGTCTCAGTTGTTTCTTCACTTTCTTTGAAAAGCGCGCCCTTTTCTTAAACGGAGGCTGTGCAATGATTGCGGTGACCTTTGTGCGCCCCGTAACTACAACATAATCGTTCTAGTGCGAGCCTGACGCAAGCCAAGACGTATGATCATCCTCACCGAAAGATAAGGGTGCGCGAGAGATTGTCCACTGCCCGCCTCTCCGTGGGCCAAAGTACGCGTGAAAGGTGAGAGCCACTGCGTGCTCATGGCGTCATCTTACTAACAATGTTTAAAACACAGTGTTCCCCCCTCGCGAAATGCCCACCAACAGCGGTAAGTGGTAGATATAAATAGTTTGCCGTTATAACGTTCAAAGAGGTACCCCTCGGTGGCTTTGTAACGCCTCACATTCATGGTGCGAAGGTCGCACGTTCGATTTGGCTCGCCGGAGTCTTTATTTCATGTGTTTTCACATACATATGAAAGAGCGAGGAAGAAGAAGAGATCGGACGCGCTCTAGCGATGGTGATTCGGCAGCTTTGGTAGAGCGCTGACATTTTTTATTGTAAATAAACCCATCACATCCGTAACAGCTTTGGTGGAGGTGCTGGGTAACTTGCCATCCTGGACCCCGCAGCAGAAGTTCTTCGAAGAAGCAGACGCTTAGCTGGCCTACCTCCGGACAACATCAGCATGAACGACGACACAGCAATCCCATTGACGTACTACGCCGCTGCATCCACCAGTGCCACCGACACGGCACAAGGTGGCCGTCGACCTCGACAACCAGACTACTGGGCACCTGAGCCACGAATTTTCTCAGGTAAAACTGACGAAGACGTGGACGCTTGGCTAAAACACTTCAAGAGAGTGAGCCGCTACTACGAATGGGGCGCACTGGTGAAGCTCGTGAACGTAGTATCCTTCCTTGCCGGGACAGCCTTGCTTTGGTTTGAGAACCATGAACATGTCCTCCCCACTTGGGATATATTTGTTAAGGAACTGAAGGCCTGCTTTGGGGACACGAGTTCCATGAAAAAGAAAGCTGAGCAAACGCTGTCACGTAGGGCTCAGTGTCCCGGCGAGACGTGCACAACCTACATTGAAGAAGTGTTGAAGCTTTGCGGAATTGTCAACGCAAAAATGTCTGACGAAGACAAAGTCGGTCATTTGTTGAAAGGCATCGCCGAGGACGTGTACAATTTTTTGATAACAAAAGAAAACTTGAACACTCCTTCGATTTTCAGGCAGCAGTGTCGCACATTCGAGGCGTTGAAGACCCGAAGAATTTTACCCAAGTTCGGGCGCTTGGACAATGTTCCCACTGTCGCAAGTATGGACGTCGCCACCTGCGAAGACATTTCCTACCTCGTACGTCGGGTAGTTCGAGAAGAGCTCGTACGACTTCAAGCAGGTGACGTTCACCACCAATGCTCGTTCGCCGCGTGCCCCGAACCACCTCCCTACTGGATGCGAGAGCGTCACGTCGAAAACCGACCACGCACAGAAACTGCAGATTTTACCCCGCGGCTTCCGTTTTCCCCGACGGGTCATGGCCACCACCGGATGTCATCATCTCGACGTGCCACTGCGGACCCCGACCGTCGTCAACCAGGCCTCTACCAGAAGATTACTATGCTTCATCACAAAATGTTCCTGCGGAGCACGACCCGTCTCCGCGTACTTCTGCCACCTCTGCTCCGGCTAACGTCAGTCGACAAGTCCCCGTTTGCTACACATGTGGTCTACCAGGGCATATTTCGCGCTTCTGTTCAAGACGGCCGCCTGCACCGCCACGTTTTTCGACGTATCCGGCTCGTATGTACGAAACGCCTGTGCCGCCACGTTTTTCGACGCACCCGCCTCGTATGCACGAAACCTAGACCTCTCACTCGGCCGACCACCGTCCCCGACAGCAATGGCCTAACGAATTTCGCAGCGAGTCCCCTGCCTCCGAGAGAAGCCTGACGCCGCCTCCGACACGGTCCCGCCGGTCGCCGTCTCCGCGTCGTCGGTCAACTTCCCCGCATCAGCTGGGAAACTAACTGGTGCGACCGATGGAGGTGCGGTCGCGGGACGGTCAGTTTCGCCAATTCCTCCTTCTGCTGTGATGTTGATGAACAAAGTGCGAGTGTGTATAGACGGTGTAGATACTCTTGCTCTTGTAGACACTGGTGCTGCTGTTTCGGTTATGAGCCTTCGTTTCAAACATCGTTTCTTGGGTCACAAAGTTATGTTCGCGTGGAATCGTAAAGAAACTTTTCGTGGAGTTGGAGGCGAAACGTTATGCCCTGTTGGTACTTGTTCAGTTGTACTCACGATTGGTGGACAAAATTTCCGAGTTGAATTCACCGTACTGGCTCACGCAACTCATGACATCATTTTAGGGATAGACCTCCTTCATGAATGCGGCGCTACGCTTGACTGTGGAACTGGAGAGATTCTTCTACAAAGTACGTTGCCCGCTGCAATAGTTGACGATTTTCCGACTCTGCCCATCAATGCTCTTTCGTTGTCTGAAGATGTGACGATCCCTGGTCGGACAGCAGTGTTTGCACCCGTATGCTCTTCTCAGTCCGCTCAGGACCCTGCACTGGACTTGTGGAGCCAGATCATGCAAACGCCATTAAGAAGAATGTGCTGGTCCCACGGTCTGTCCTTACAGCCATCGACGGACATGCTTGCTTGTGGGCACTCAACGCAGCCTCAGAGCCTGTTGTTCCACCAGCCGGATTCAAACTGGGTACGTTCGAGGAGTAGGCCACAATTGACGTGAGAATGGTCTCAGAGTCTCCAGCTATCAGTCAGACTGCGCCCAACTACTCAGCCGAGATTAAACGTATGATCAACAAGTCGTTGCCTTCTTCCGAGCAGAATGTCCTTGAAGAGGTACTTACACGCTACGCGGGAGTCTTTGATTTCGCTCAAAACAAGCGTTGTTCCATGTTGCCCGAATCCCGTATGCACCACCGCATCAACACGGGAGATGCTACACCGATACGCCAGAAACCCTATCGCGTATCCCCGTCAGAGAGGCAAGTGATCGCCGATTAGGTCAACGACATGCTGCAGAAAGGCGTTATTCAAAAGTCAAGCAGTCCCTGGGCAGCTCCTGTTATATTGGTAAAAAAGAAAGACAACTCTTGGCGATTCTGTGTAGACTACCGCCGTCTCAACGCCGTCACAAAGAAAGACGTGTATCCACTACCACGCATCGACGATGCTGTTGATTGTCTGCACTCGGCCGCATACTTTTCGTCTGTCGACCTAAGGTCTGGATACTGGCAAATACCAATGCATCAGTCTGACAAAGAGAAGACTGCTTTTGTCACGCCTGATGGATTATTTGAATTCAACGTTATGCCATTTGGCTTATGCAATGCCCCAGCTACCTTCGAGCGATTCATGGACTCCATCCTTCGCGGTCTCAAATGGGAGATATGTATGTGTTATCTCGATGATGTAATTATTTTTGCCAAGACATTCCACGAACACAACCATCGGCTTAGCGTTGTTCTAGACTGCGTCAAACAAGCTGGTCTCGTTTTAAACGCAAAGAAGTGTCATTTTGGTGAGCGTCAAGCCCTTGTGCTTGGATATCTAGTTGACAAGGACGGTATACGACCAGACCCGCACAAAATCAGTGCTGTCGGAGACTTCAAGCAACCGCCGTCTTTGAAGGATCTCCGTAGCTTCGTGGGCCTGTGTTCTTATTTTCGTCGGTTTATCAAAGACTTCGCCCAGCTTGCTCATCCCCTGAGAGAGTTGCTCCGCAAAAACACTCCATTTCGATGGACCATTGAGTGTGAGGCTGCTTTCGAGCAGCTGAAGTATTTGCTTACTTCCGGGCCCCTCTTGCGTCATTTCGACCCGGAGGCCTTTACGGAACTGCATACAGATGCTAGTGGTATCGGAGTTGGTGCCGTGCTAGTTCAATATCACGATAGCCGGCAGCACGTCGTGGCGTATGCAAGTCGTACTTTGACTAAGGCGGAGAGGAATTATACGGTCACCGAACTGGAATGTCTTGCAGTTGTTTTCGCCGTCCAAAAGTTCAGACCTTATTTGTACGGCCGGCAGTTCAAGATCGTCACAGATCATCATTCGCTTTGTTGGCTTGTCGGACTACGTGACCCAGCTGGTCGGTTGGCTCGCTGGGCCTTACGGCTTCAAGAATATAATTATTCTGTGACCTACAAGAGCGGTCGATGTCACGCAGATGCTGACTGCTTATCTCGTCTTCCATCTCCAACTGTGGATGCTGATGATGATGATTTTGACAATTACCTGGCCGCAATCTCATCCAACTTCCCAAATTTGGATGTCTTTCGTCACGAACAACAGCGTGACCCTTCGCTGAAACCAATGATTGATGTGGCTCGTAGCTCTAAACGCGCCACGCCATTCGTGATTCATGACGCCCTACTATATCGCAAGAATTACTCCAGCCATGGTTCCACACTACTACTCGTCGTGCCAGAATGCCTGCGTCTTGCGGTATTCTAAGCCATGCACGATGACATCACGTCTGGGCACCTTGGATTTGCCCGAACGCTTCACCATATCCGACAACGTTTTTACTGGCCTCAACTCTGGAAGACCACCAAACACTACGTCGCAAGTTGTGATGTCTGCCAACGCCACAAACAACCTACCACACCATCGGCCGGCCCACTGCAGCCGGTTAAGCCACCGACATCACCATTCGAAAAAGTCGGCATAGATTTACTGGGCCCTTTCCCCAAGTCTACCACCGGCCGCCGCTGGATTATTGTGTGCCTAGATTACCTGACGCGGTATACTGAAACGATGGCGGTTGCTTCAGCCACATCATCTGATGTGTCATGGTTTCTTCTACACTCGATCATATTTCGTCACGGGGCCCCTCGTGTGGTGATAAGTGATCGCGGCCGTCAGTTTACCGCTGACGTTGTCGAAGAGTTGCTACGGCTTTGTGGGTGTCAGTATCGCCATTCCACGCCATACCACCCTCAGACCAACGGCCTCACTGAGCGCACCAATCGTACCATCATCAACATGCTTTCAATGTACGTCGCAGCGGATCACAAGAACTGGGATGCCATATTACCTTTTGTTACATACGCCTTTAATACCGCGAAACACGAAGTCACACGTTATACGCCTTTCTTTCTTCTTTCCGATCTCCGTCCGATCTCTTCTTCTTCCTCGCTCTTTCAGTCCGCGTTACAATATATATATATATATATATATATATATATATTTGGCGGTTCGGCGGCTGGCCCACGGCATCGGGCCACACACACACACACACACACAAGAAGCATACGACCCGCTCCAGCTTTCGGAATGTAATGGCCGCCGAACCACGTGAACTTAAACTCGATCCATGTGTGGAATGCGAGTAAGCGGCAACATGTTCCACATTTTTCCGTTTTTCTTGGTCACCTCCGCTGGCGGCGCGTCTTACCTATACCCAGTAACAATGCCAGAATTACCCGCTCGTTTCGGCGGCTCTCCGTCGTTCCTTTCTAGTTCCTCTCCTTCTTCTGCTTCTTGTTGTCTGTTGCTACCTCGTTCGCCCATTTGCCTTTTTTTGGAGGGTCTTTAAACTGTGAGGGTGACCCTCTGCTACGGGAACTTGTATCATTTCACTTACATCCTCCGAAGAAGGCTGGTCCACCAGCCGAAACTGTTAGGAATAAATAAATATTTTATTGTTTTGTTTCCCATATTGCACTATTCTCGAAGTTTAAAACTTTTATTACGGTAGCGGGAAGAAACTCTGATCATCTATTTCATGTATATATATATATATATATTATATATATATATATATATATATATATATATATATATATATATATGGTGGGGTGATATTCAATGGATCCGGTGGAAAATGCAGTATAAAAAGAGGTCGACAAACGTGCGAAAAAACACTAGTTTTACTAACGTTTCGGCAGGTGGGCCTGCCTTCGTCGGAGTGAATCAATTCACTCCGACGAAGGCAGGCCCACCTGCCGAAACTTTAGTAAAACTAGTGTTTTTTTGCACGTTTGTCGACCTCTTTTTATACTGTATATATATAAATGTATATATATATATATATATATATATATATATATATATATATATATATACATATTATGCATGCACGGTGCATGACATCGACGCCGACGCCGACGCCGGTGGTGATATCCAGCCGAGAGTGTCCATATATTTGCTATCGCAATAAGAGTAGATTGGTTATGACATCTTCATATAGTCGAGCAAACAATGAGTGGCCCCTAAGCTTCACTATTAAGAGTTGAACGCGATAGTGAAATCCTGCCCCTAGTGCGCCTTTCAACCGATAAGTGCATTCGTTTTAATATGTTCTGTTACACACTCACCCCCACCCCCCCACACACACGCACACGCACAAATGGTATATACAAGTTTTTGATTTAAAGCAAGAATGGCATGGCATCCAAGATATACGCCACGCGCTCGCCATAAAAAGTCTCACAATGCCTCACAGACGGCAGCACATTATCTAGCGTTTGCTGTTTGCTTGATCAACGTCTTTGGAAAGGCGTGGTATGTTTACCGCTAGATAGACGTAGCTGTCCATTTTCAGAGCATTTTGAAAGTTCCTGTGTGTTTATAGGAAGATGGCTGCACTTTCACGGAATTTGACAACGTAATTTTATGGCCTCCTATATACGCCTACGAATCGCCAAGGGCTCGTTTTCATCATGACACCTGTCGAAGAAAATGCGTTAAAGATACTCCTTCCACTACGTGGCATTTATGTGGTGTTTTTTTTTCAAAGCAGCTGCAAGTAGCAACGTGGCTTTGTCATTTTTTAGCCGGCAGTCGCACGCACCGGATGCAAGAATAGTGGGCTCCCGCGGAGCAGCCATGGTGGTTCTTGGTGGCCGTGGAAAGAGGATTACAGACGAAAGTGAGAAGAATTTTGAGACTATCTTGCCGAATCTGCCAACAGGTCATGTTGTTTTTAACACAGTGTTTTTTCACGGTGATGTTCGAGTGAGGCTTTTCAAGGTTGAAGATTTTCAGGATGCCCTGGACAAGGGACGACTGCTTCCCAACGTAATAGCATGGGCACCTACCAGACCAAACATGTGCGGGCCGACACCTTTAACAGCCAGGAGGTGTTGAAAAAGTTGACTGAACCGAAAAGACTTCAGGTCAAGAAACGCCACTGCCTTGTTATCGACCCTGAGGCTTCACTGGCTGTTGCACGGCGTTGCAGACGAAGATGTCCGCACGGCGTTGGCGGCGTTCGGAAAAGTTACTCAAATATCCGGGAACGCTGGCGTGTAGAAGGAGTAAGTGAGAAGAATTCGACGACCCACTCTGTTTTCGTTAGGGTGAAAAGCGGTAATAAAGTTGAGGTCCTGCCTAATCAAATACGAGTCACCGGTGAAGCAGCCCTAGTGGTAGCCCCCAGTCGGCCTATGCAATGCCAGCGTTGCTGCGGAACAGGACATGTGCGTCGCGAGTGTAAGGTGCCATGGGGCTCACGCTGCAGGCGTTTCTGGCACGGGGACATGGAATGCGTCTGTTCGTACACCTCAGTGACTGCGTCAACGGAGACCGAGGATGCGACAGAACACATTATGGACGTGAGAGAAGCGGAGGACGTGGCTGGATGTTGCGGAGATCAAATCGCAGCAAATTTGAACTGCGAATATGCGACATCAGTAGACGAATCTACACCGGCTCCTATGCACACACGACCAGGTTCTGCAGCTGTATCGACCGAGTCAGCTGACAATGCAGTGACAGACTCAAGCTGTTAAGTAACTGAAGCAGCTGCCCCTGCGTCGAAACAGGGCCATGTAATCAATGGTGCCTCTTGCAACGTCGGTTTTGACATGAAGATTGACGGAGACACGAACAACGCCAGCTGCGTCTCTGGGTCTAGCATTGCCGTTCCAGCCATTAAAAGACCATTGGAAGAACCTGCGAAGATGGGTGGCAAGGACAGCGCAAGTAGCGTGGAAGAACCACCGGCAAAGATGCCGACTGGCAGACGCACCAGCATTAAAGCAAGGCCCTATGGCACCGTAGACAAGAAAGCTGCGAGCAAAATGATTCCACTGTGCAGTGAAACTGGACGGTCGGCCGGTCCCAGAGGCGTCTAGCGTAGCGCTGGGCGTGCAAGGTAAGCGCCATGCTCCGGGTCTAACTCCTCCACTTTGAAATGGCGCCACAAGTATCAATTAGCTTCGCCACTCTGAATTCTAGAGACGCTTAGCTTCAAAGAAGAAGCAAAGCCAAGTGTATCGATTGCTGTTGAAAGATATCTGGATGTACTTGCAGTGCAGGAGACGAAAGTTGAAGGAGAAGAGGAGACTGGTGGCAAGACGCTTAAGTTTACATCACGGTATTTTGCGACCGGGAGCCTTGCTATAGGTACATCTGAAGAATTCGTTCTTTTTGTAAAAAAACTTCCAGGATTAGTCATACAAAATGTCTTTTCGTGCTCGTAAGGCCGAGTAGTATAGTGTAATATTGTTTATTGTGAAACTGATTGATTGGTGCATTATATGTGTTTACGCTCTAGCGATTGGCCAAGAAAGAGCGAGTTTTTTTTTCAATTTATGACAACATATGTCGTAAACATTCAGTTTACGACAACACCATTCATTTTCAGAATAAACAACGAAACCCCTATACCATTCCCTGTGTTACCAATTTGAGTACCATCTTCTATGTCGCGTATAACAATTATGCCAGAGGATATAATGTCGGTCATTGAAAAAATCGAAACTGTCTTCTTCAGCAGGTGTCGACGGAAATAATTCCAAAGTTCTTAAAAACACCCAATGTATTTCTTCAGTGATTCTGTCGCTGATATTCTCACAGTCACTTCACACCGGCCACCTACAAGCCGACTGGAGGATGGGGAAGGTCACTCCGGTCTTCAAATGAGGTAACAAAGTTGCCTCTCTAAACTATCGCCCCATTTTTTTGACAAGCGTACCATGTAAAATTGTGGAACACGTCATGTTTTTCCAAATCATTCATTTTATTGATGGCAATAAGTTCTTGCACCCCGTACAGGATGGTTTTCGCAAAGGTTACTCTTGCGAAACCCACTTAGCCCTCTTTCTTCAGGATTTGCATGCAAATTTTGACATTAATCTGCAGACGGATGCAATATATTTAGATTTCTCAAAAGCGTTTGACACGGTGCCCAATAAGTGGATCTTAATGAAACTTAGATCTTTAAATATAAATCTTGATATAATAGATTGGATTGAAAAATTTCTAACCAACCGCTCGCAGTTTGTCTCCATTGATGAAGTACATTCTAGTCCCGTTCCAGTAGCGTCAGCTGTCCCCCAAGCCTCCGTTCTCAGGCCCCTTCTCTTCCTAATTTACATGAACGACCTAGCTTCATGTTTCTCTTCTTGTATCCGTTTGTTCGCCGACGACTGCGTAATATATCACCCAATAACCAACCCCACTGATCAAGCCGCTGTACAAGATTACCTAAGCCACCTGCAAGAATGGTATGACCTGTGGCTCATGAAACTTAACCCTAACAAATGCAAGAACGTTTCGGTTCACCGCCGCCACAAGCCCTTACTGTTCCCTTATGTAATTGCTAGCGTTATCCTCGAACACGTACAGTCATACAAGTATCTCGGTGTCGCCATATATAATCATCTAAACTGGCGCACTCATATTACTAAAAGTATACCCTACTGAAAAAACCTACATAATTCCATACAGGATCCGTATGCTTCAATACAGGGGTTACAGGAGCTAATACAGGAGCTGTACAGGAACCAAATGGGGGTAAATGGGTCTTATACAGGAGCTATATGGTGGTATGTAGGAGTTGAATGGGACCTGGGCAGGACATATAGGGGTATGTAGGAGCAATATAGGCATTATGGGTTTGGTATGTAGGACTCTCATCTAGCACAATATAGGAGCTAATGGGGCTGAATGGGGGCCATACATAGGATTTGATAGGGCTCAATGTCAATCTTGATAGTCAATGTAGTACACCAGTAAACTTATTAGACCAAATACCTAGGCACGCATAACATTTTTGTTTTTTTTGTGTTGAAAGGTCTAAAATACTCAGTTTTTCAGCTCCATTAGTTGGCTGTACACAACCTCAAGAAATAACCAATTTTAACGAGTCCATATCATGAAATGCAAATATGTGCAAAATATAACAGATAAGTATATCAGATAATTACCAAAGTACTTTATTTCTTTTGATCACCTTAGTTGTACACGTGTTATATTTGCACAAATATTGCTGTTCAATTTATGAAAAAAAACAATATTTTAAATGTTGTATTTGTGCAATGAATATAATCTTTCTATGAGAAATCTCTAACAGAAAATAGTGAGTGAGTAATTTTATATTATATGAACATACACAAGAAGATAAAAGACAATTAATCCTTATATTCAGGAAAGATAGACCAAGCTTCGCTCACGTGCTCTGTCATTGCACCAAGGCACAAAGCACAAGGGGCAATGCAGGACTACCAAGAAAGAGTGCGAATGAGCTCTACAAAGCTTGGACCCCGAGGAAAAAGTGCACACGACACAGTAGAGGGGCAAGGCATCTCTGTTATGACATAGCAATTGCACTCTCTGGTCTAAACACACACACTGAAAGGTATCGATGAAGTCTTTAATCTGTACAAGTACAAAATAATTACATAAAAACACATTAAAAAGGTTTTGCAATACTGGTGTTGTTGAAACAAAACTACATCCAATATTCAGATCAATTTTCCATGCACTGCTCGAAACGGTCAATCTGAGAGTTTGGTTGGCTTTGCACAAGCTTGCTCACTTGTGAACAGTACTTGACTGTGTTTATTCCTCAGAATCAGAATAAGAGCATATAATTATCAAAATTTCGTTTGGTGTGCTTCCATCTGAGCTTTTGAAAACAGCTTATTGTACGTCTGCATGAAAGTATCTTCACCACTGGCCAACTAAGTATTTCTAATGCTACTCCTGTCTTAAACAAAATTGATACAAATATTCAGTTTACCTTTCAACACATTACTTTAAATAGTTGAATAAGTGTTTGGGTGGCACAAGCTTGCTTGCTGGTGAAATGTACTTGGCTGTGTTTATTGCTCAAAAGCTAAATAGGAGCAAATAGTTCTCAAGATTTTGTTTCGTGTGCTTTCATCTGAACCTTTGAAAACTTCTTGTTGTACGGATTCATGTGCCGCATCATTCCAACTGAACAGCTAATGGCCACGGTAGTTACGTCTTGCAAACAAGAGTGGCTCAAGTTGTTGTTTTGAGCTTCCACTCATTGCTTAAAATAGTTGACAAGAGTGTTTAGTGGCACAAGCTTTCCTCTTCCTGATACTTGGCTGGGCTATCACAGAGAAGGTGAACATTAGCAAATATTTCTCCACGCTTTGTTTTGTGTGCTTCCAACTGAACCTTTCGAAACGGCTTGTTGTATGCTTGCATGTACAGCATCATCCCCATTGGTCAGCTATTTGTAACAGTACTCTTGTCTTGCAAATAAAAAGGGCTCAATTTTTCAGTTTGAGTTTACATGTATTGCTTGAAATGGTTCATAAGAGTGTTTTTATGACGCAAGAATGCTTGTCTGTGATACTGGGCTGTGTTTATAACTCAGAAGGTGGACAAGAGGAAATAATTCTTCACGCTTTCTTTTGTGCGCTTCCATCTGAACCTTTCAAAACGTCTTGTCATATGCTTGCATGTACAGCATCATGCCCATTGGACAGCTATTCGCAATGGTACTCATGTCTTGCAAACAAAAGGGGCTCAATTTTTCATTTTGAGTATTCAGGTATTGCTTGAAATGATTGATGAGAGTGTTTTTATGGCACAAGAATGCTTGTCTGTGATACTTGGCTGTGTTTATCACTCAGAAGGTGGACAAGAGGAAACAATTTTCCATGCTTTCTTTTGTGCGCTTCCATCTGAAACTTTCAAAATGTCTTGGTATATGCTTGCATGTATCGCATCATGCCCATTGGACAGCTATTCGCAATGGTACTCATGTTTTGCAAACAAAAGGGGCTCAATTTTTCATTTCGAGTTTCCACGTATTGCTTTAAATGGTTGATGAGAATGTTATTGTGGCACAAGTACTCTTGTCTGTGATACTTGGCTGTGTTTATCACTGAGAAGGTGGACAAGAGGAAATAATTTTCCACACTTTGTTTTGGGCGCTTCCATCTGAACCTTTCAAAACGGCTTGTTGTATGCTTGCATGTGCAGCATCATGCTGATTGGACAGCTATTTGCAACGGTACTCATGTCTTGCAAACAAAAGCGGCTCAATTTTTCAATTTCAGTTTCCACGTATTGCTTTAAATGGTTGATCAGAATGTTATTGTGGCACAAGAATTCTTGTCTGTGATACTTGGCAGTGTTTATCACTCAGAAGGTGGACAAGAGGAAAAAATTCTCCACGCTTTGTTTTGTGTGCTTCTATCTGAACCTTTCAAAACGGCTTGTTGTATGCTTGCATGTACAGCATTTTTCCGATTGGACAGCTATTTGCAACGGTACTCATGTCTTGCAAACAAAAGGGGCTCAATTTTTCATTTTGAGTTCTTACGTATTGCTTTAAATGGTTGATGAGAATGTTATTGTGGCACAAGAATTCTTGTCTGTGATACTTGGCAGTGTTTATCACTCAGAAGGTGGACAAGAGGAAATAATTCTCCATGCTTTTTTTTGTGCGCTTCTATCTGAACCTTTCAAAACGGCTTATTGTATGCTTGCATGTACAGCACCATGCTGATTGGACAGCTATTTGTAACGGTACTCATGTCTTGCAAACAAAAGGGGCTCAATTTTTCATCTTGAGTTTCCATGTATTGCTTTAAATGGTTGATGAGAATGTTATTGTGGCACAAGAATTCTTGTCTGTGGTACTTGGCAGTGTTTATCACTCAGAAGGTGGACAAGAGGAAATAATTCTTCACGCTTTGTTTTGTGTGCTTCTATCTGAACTTTTTAAAACGGCTTGTTGTATGCTTGCCTGTACAGCATCATGCTGATTGGACAGCTATTTGCAACGGTGCTCATGTCTTGCAAACAAAAAGGGCTCAATTCTTCATTTTGAGCTTCCACGTATTGCTTTAAATGGTTGATGAGAATGTTATTGTGCACAAGAATTCTTGTCTGCGATACTTGGCAGTGTTTATCACTCAGAAAGTGGACAAAAGGAAACAATTCTCCACGCTTTGTTTTGTGTGCTTCTATCTGCACCTTTCAAAACGGCTTGTTGTATGCTGGCATGTACAGCATCATGCTGATTGGACAGCTATTTGCAACGGTACTCATGTCTTGCAAACAAAAGCGGCTCAATTTTTCATTTTGAGTTTCCATGTATTGCTTTAAATGGTTGATGAGAATGTTATTGTGGCACAAGAATTCTTGTCTGTGATACTTGGCAGTGTTTATCACTCAGAAGGTGGACAAGAGGAAATAATTCTCCATGCTTTTTTTTGTGCGCTTCTATCTGAACCTTTCAAAACGGCTTGTTGTATGCTTGCATGTACAGCATCATGCTGATTGGGCAGCTATTTGTAACGGTACTCATGTCTTGCAAACAAAAGGGGCTCAATTTTTCATTTTGAGTTTCCACGTATTGCTTTAAATGGTTGATGAGAATGTTATTGTGGCACAAGAATTCTTGTCTGTGGTACTTGGCAGTGTTTATCACTGTCCGGCAGCGGTGCACAAAGCGATCAGACGGCAAAAATACATCTGCAATTCTTTGCAGGAAATTTCCACGTGTACGCTTCGGTTGGACGCTACGGCAAAACTACCCTTCATCGACGTATGGCCCGCAACGCATCGAGAACCGGCATCTTGACGCTGCTGGCCTGATTGCTGGAACAAGATAATACGGAGTCGGCGCAGAAGGCTGTCAGCTGATCCTCGGCTGGCTTTATAAGCGCTGAGATTCTCGTCTCCCACACAGTCCGGCAGCGGTGCACAAAGCGATCAGACGGCAAAAATACATCTGCAATTCTTTGCAGGAAATTTCCACGTGTACGCTTCGGTTGGACGCTACGGCAAAACTACCCTTCATCGACGTATGGCCCGCAACGCATCGAGAACCGGCATCTTGACGCTGCTGGCCTGATTGCTGGAACAAGATAATACGGAGTCGGCGCAGAAGGCTGTCAGCTGATCCTCGGCTGGCTTTATAAGCGCTGAGATTCTCGTCTCCCACACAGTCCGGCAGCGGTGCACAAAGCGATCAGACGGCAAAAATACATCTGCAATTCTTTGCAGGTAAGAAAGAGGTATCCCTCGACTACTTTCCTTGCTTTTTGCACTGCTGCCGGACAAACATTTTTTTTTCTTTGTACTTGTCAAGTGAATTTCCTATCATGAGTAAGGGTGACAAGAAAGAAATCGCAACGTTAATCTCTGATTTCAACGGGAAATACGTGCCGAGATAAGGTCACTAAAAGAAAGCCTGAAATTTTGCTGCGATACATGCGATGAAGTAAAGAAAATAGGAACCGATATCAGGGCACTAAGAGCGGAAGTAAAAGAACTGGTTTCTCAGAACGAAAAACTAAAAGCCGAGAATCATCGGCTTGAAAAGAAAGTTGAAGAACTTGAGCAATATCAAAGAAGTAACAATCTTGAGATAAAGGGTGCACCAGAGGAACTTGACTCAACTATCGTCGTGAAAAAGATAGGTGAGCTTGTGGGCGAGCCAATATCTGACAGTGACATCGACATCTGTCACAGGGTGTCGACGGCAAAAAGGAATGAACGGAACATCGTTGTCCGGCTCGTCTCGCGCAACAAACGTAATGCGGTGCTCGCAAAAGCAAAGAAACAAAGGATCCTTTCTAGTCACCTCGATTACGAGGGAGCGGAAAGCGTTATTTATGTTAACGAGCACCTGACGCGACAGAACAAGCAGCTTCTTGGCGCAGCCATAGCAAAAAAGAAATCTGCAAAATGGAAATTCGTATGGTCTAGTGGAGGAAAAATTCTTGCGCGCAAAGATGAAACGTCAGATGTAATCCGGATAACAAGCCCAATTGATTTAGGTCTCATTAAGTAAAGAAAGGGGAAAGGGGAAGGACTCTTATCTCCAGAGTTCACCATGTCTACTATAGAAACAATACCAATAATTAATGATGCCTCCTTTACCATACTACATCAAAATATAAGAAGTATTAGGAACAAGCATGAAGCATTTGATGTCTTTATGAGTTCTCTTCACGTGGACATCGATGCAATATTGTTTACAGAGACATGGCTGTGTAATACTGACATGTCTCCTCAGTTCACTAACTATAATATAGCACGCTTGGATCGCGCAGGAAGAGATGGAGGGTTGGCTATATACTTGCGGCAGCGATATTGTTTTCAAATGCTTGATGATCTTTCTGTGAGTAATGGTTACATAGAGTGCCTAGCAATAGAAACAAATTATTTTGTACTTGCCGTGGTGTATAGACCCCCAACTGGATATAAGAGGCATTTTCTCAGTCATATGGAAAACCTCATGCATTGTTTTAATGAGATAAAAAAACCATATTTTATCATGGGTGATGTAAATATTAATATGATGAGTGAAGAGCTGTACGCGCTTGACTTGAAAAACCTTGTAGCATCATATGGATGTCGGAATGCCATTATATATCCAACCCGTATTACTCACAATAGTTCCACGTCACTTGACGTCTGTATAACAAGCCTAAATAGCTGCGATTACACCTCGGGCATACTGTGCTCAGACCTAAGTGACCACCTACCTATCTACATTTCTACACAAAACCTGCAGCATAAAATTAAATGTCCAAATATCGCGCGGTATAGATATATTGATGACAAATCACTGCTTAAGTTTACCGAATTAATTGAACGTGCTGACTGGTCACCTGTGTATGTGCAATGCAATCCAGATAGCGCATATAATACTTTCCTAGCTATTTTCCTTGAGTGCTACGATATTGCTTTCCCGATACAACAGATCAGAACACGAAAGGGTAAGAACAGAAAACCATGGATAAACAGTGACCTCCAGAAACGAATCAAGCAGAAAAACGCGCTTTTTCACAGGTTTCTTGCTACTAGAGATATTGCAATATTGCGTGAATTCAAGAGATTCCGCAACAAACTAACTAGTGACACTAGGAAGGCTAAACTTGCCTATTATGAAGCCACCTTCTCACGTATAAAATCAGAACCGGCAAAAATATGGAAACAAGTTATTTCCTTAACTGGGAGAACAGCAACGTCAAATGCACCTAAACAAGTAAAAGTCAACAATATCATTCTGGAGGGTAAGGAACTGGCGAACGCAATTAACCAATACTTTGTAAATGTGGCTGTTTGTGATGAAGACTCAACACAATATGAAGATGAAACAAGTAGTTGCATGAACTCTCTCGTACTACACGAAGTATTACCCGAGGAAGTCTACCGATATATAAAAGAACTAAAGACAAACGTTGCGAGTGGTTATGATGACGTAAGGGTGGCTCCAGTTAAGGCTGTCGCATCTATACTTAGCCCCGTATTAGCATATCTGGTAAATTATTCCTTTCTTATTGGAATCTTTCCAACAAAACTTAAGGTGGCCAAAGTTACACCCATTCATAAAGGTGGCAACACTACTGAATTAACAAACTATCGTCCGATATCCGTATTACCTGTATTCTCAAAAATTTATGAAAAATGTATAAATACGCGCCTTATGAAATATCTTGAGAAGTACAATATCTTATCACCGCATCAATATGGTTTTCGCAAAAATAAAACCACGGAAGAGGCACTAATTGATGTAAAAAGCCGCATAATAGAAAATATTGAAAATAAAATGTTCACGTTAGGTGTCTTCCTTGACTTGCGTAAAGCGTTCGATTCTGTTGACCATAATATCTTACTGTTGAAATTAAGCCGCTATGGAATTCGTGGAATAGTCTCTGACTTATTTAAAAGCTATTTATCATCCAGACAACAATTTGTTAGCATAGACAGTAAAAAGTCAGACTATTTAAGCGTAAAGAAAGGAGTTCCGCAGGGGTCCATTTTAGGCCCCGTGCTTTTCCTTTTATATATAAATGATATTACAGAGGTTCAGTATACACCCGAAATTAAAATGTTCGCTGACGACACAAGTATATTTTTCACAGGCTCCACCATTCAGGAAGTAGAAGCTTCGACAAATGTATATCTCTCGAAACTTTCAGGCTGGCTAACAAAAAACAAACTAAAATTAAACACACAAAAAACAAAATTTATTATGTTCAGGCCCATTAACAAGCACATCAGTGATAATATAGTAATCTTGTTTGACAATCAGCGACTCGAACAAGTCAGCACACAAAAATTCCTTGGAGTCTGGTTTCATGAGCACTTAACATGGACACCGCACGTAAATAGTCTCTTGGTAGATCTAGCTCGTTCTGTAGGGTGCTTGAGTAAAATTGCTTTCCTCCTCCCTTCATGGTTATGTAAATCATTATATTATAGCATGTTTTACTCCAAACTTCTATACGGAATGCTTGTATGGGGAACAACAACTAAGACCAATTACGATCGAATATTAATCTTGCAAAAGCGCGCGCTCCGTGTAATAGAAAAATATAAAGGTCACCCCAAGGACTTAGACACTCAGCCGCTTTTTCTTAAACATGGAATTCAATCTGCTAGGAAAGTATATAATCTTAAACTGATGCAACACATCCACAAACATAAACTACAGGATTCCTTTCCACGCACTGTATCAACAACATATGGCTTCAGAAATTCTACCCGCAAAACTAAGAAAACACGCACGAACTATGGCAAGCAGGCTATTGATTATAAGATCATACAATTGCTAAACCTTCACGAATCGAATATAGACTTTACTCTGAAAACCAAACAATTTAAATGTCATCATAAATCCTTTCTTCTTTTGACTAAAGACATAGTAGATCCATAGGCTTTTATATTTAGGAATACTTGTATACTGAGTTGATTTTTTTCTTACTATGAACAATGATACTTAAACAGAATCGTTTGATACCAAAATTGTTTCCTGTTTATGTAAAACATATTCTGAATGTATATCATGTAGAAATAAGCTGTGTAACTAAATAAGATATGTATAATGTCACTTATTTGTATATGTATGTTACTGATGTGTGAATATGTGTAATATGGCACTGATGCAGACTGTATCAGGAGGTCAAGACCTCGTCAGGCTATTTAGCCTTTAGTCTTTGCCTCCCGCAGGGAAGTTTTTGTATTTTTTTTTCCTGCAAACTTCAAACTCAGAAGGTGGACAAGAGGAAATAATTCTTCACGCTTTGTTTTGTGCGCTTCTATCTGAACCTTTTAAAACGGCTTGTTGTATGCTTGCATGTACAGCATCATGCTGATTGGACAGCTATTTGCAACGGTGCTCATGTCTTGTAAACAAAAATGGCTCAATTTTTCATTTTGAGCTTCCACGTATTGCTTTAAATGGTTGATGAGAATGTTATTGTGCACAAGAATTCTTGTCTGTGATACTTGGCAGTGTTTATCACTCAGAAAGTGGACAAGAGGAAACAATTCTCCACGCTTTGTTTTGTGTGCTTCTATCTGCACCTTTCAAAACGGCTTGTTGTATGCTGGCATGTACAGCATCATGCTGATTGGACAGCTATTTGCAACGGTACTCATGTCTTGCAAACAAAAGGGGCTAAATTTTTCATTTTGAGTTTCCATGTATTGCTTTAAATGGTTGATGAGGATGTTATTGTGGCACAAGAATTCTTGTCTGTGATACTTGGCAGTGTTTATCACTCAGAAGATGGACAAGAGGAAATATTTCTCCAGGCTTTGTTTTGTGCGCTTCTATCTGAACCTTTCAAAACGGCTTGTTGTATGCTTGCATATACAGCATCATGCTGATTGGACAGCTTTTTGCAATGGTACTCATGTCTTTCAAACAAAAGGGACTCAGTTTTTCATTTTGAGCTTCTAGGTATTGCTTGAAATGGTTCATGAGAGTGTTTTTGTGGCACAAGAATGCTTGTCTGTGATACTTGGCAGTGTTTATCACTCAGAAGGTGGACAAGAGGAAATAATTCTCCACGCTTTGTTTTGTGCGCTTCTATCTGAACGTTTCAAAACGGCTTGTTGTATGCTTGCTTGTACAGCATCATGCCGATTGGACAGCTATTTGCAACGGTACTCATATCTTGCAAACAAAAGGGGCTCAATTTTTCATTTCGAGTTTCCACGTATTGCTTTAAATGGTTGATGAGAATGTTATTGTGGCACAAGTACTCTTGTCTGTGATACTTGGCTGTGTTTATCACTGAGAAGGTGGACAAGAGGAAATAATTTTCCACACTTTGTTTTGTGTGCTTCTTTCTGAACCCTTGAAAACAGCTTGTTGTACGGATTCATGTACCGCATCATTCCAACTGAACAGCTAATGGTCACGGTAGTTACGTCTTGCAAACAAGAAAGGCTCAAGTTGTTGTTTTGAGCTTCCACTCATTGCTTAAAATAGTTGACAAGAGTGTTTAGTGGCACAAACTTTCTTGTTCCTGATACGTGGCTGTGCTATCACAGAGAAGGTGCACAATAGTAAGTAATGCTCCACGCTTTGCTTTGTGCACAAGATACTCATGCGCTGTGACATGTGTATCGTTACAAATAGCTATCCAACGGGGATGATGCTGTACACGAAAGGGTGCAACAAGCTGTTTTCAATGGTTCAGATGGAAGTGCACAAAACAAAGCTTGGAGAATTATATGCTATTGTGCGCCTTCTCTGAGATAGCCCAGCCAAGTATCAGGAAGAAGAAAGCTTGTGCCAGCAAACACACTGATAAACCATTTAAAGCACTGCATGGAAGCTCAAAACAACAACTTGAGCCCCTCTTGTTTGCAAGTCAAGAGTATTGTGACCATTGGCTGTTCAATTCAAATGATGTGATGCATGAATGTTCATTGTTTGAAATGTGTTATCTGAGTAATTGTGTGACACAAACTTGTGCATTTTCTGCTTGCCCGTTTTGAGTTTTCTTTAATGGCCTAGAAAATGTCATTTGAAGACATCTCTTTTATTTTATTGAGAAACGTAATCTTGCAGTGCCATGCAAGCATGGTTTAAAATAAACATTGGTGTAGTGTAACTGTAGAGAGAATTCATTCTTCAAAGAATTGAAGAGAAGTGTCTAGTGTTAGCCCTCTTTATTTACTTTAAGGAAGTCTTACACTTATAAAACAAAACCAAGAAATACTTTCTGTTAAGCTTGTATTTCCGTATTATGATGGCATTCGAGTCTGATAACTTGTGAATTTTTGTGCGTCGCTTCGACATCAGCATGTTAATATTGATTAGCACTCATGAGAAACACTGGACCGTACGCCAGCTAGGAGTCACATAAAGAAGCATATTGGGTTGTTTCTTGTTTAACTTATTATTAACAAGATTGTCAGTATCTATTACTCATTTTGTTTTGCACACTTATGCATGGGCGTAAGTAAGAGGAAAAAAATGGGGTAGTTGTCCCCCGCAAGCCTCACTAGCACTTGCACCCACCCAAGCTACGCCATTGCTTTCGCCCTACAACAGCCATTTGCACCCCTCAAGAGAGAATCCTGCCGATGACCATACACTTATGGCACCGATAATACAGTTGTGTGTGAGAGCTGATCTCAAGGCGTGTGCTCCTGGGTCATGCGGCTTCGCTGTCTGCGTTGGAGGCGTAACCGATAGATCGAAGACGAGAGAGTAAGCGCGGAGTCTGTAGACATCAAGAGCGACTGCAGCCTCGTTTTCTTCCACAGTCACGAAGGCTCTCTCCCCACCTCTCGCTTTCGTTCCTTATGGGTGAAGTTTGTGCGCATGCAGTGCGGCAGGCTTCGATTGTCGTAAAGTGGCTGTAGGCGTTCCGCATAGTTCGCGGCCCTTTGAATGCACATAGTGGTGTGCGTGAAGCTTGAGCACTGGCAGTTTTAGTGGCAACATGTAGCGAATTAATGTTATGTTTCTACAACAGCGGAGTGCATGTGGATGCAGTTAGCATTGCTTCAACAAGAAGCTGCGCGTAGAATTTGCGTTAAGTAATGTCGTAATCTTCGTAGAATTTTTGGTTAGTAAAAATGGAGCGTGACTGGAAAAAGTGCACTAGAAATTGTTGTGGCTAATACGAGAGGGATCACTTTTTGGCCGCGGGGTAAAGCATGTGCTATGACAGGAATCACTGACTTGCAGCTCTAGAAACATAAAAATTGTGCCAGCCATGTAAAACCCTAGGTGTTTGGTTACCATAAAAGTTGCTGAGGGATGTGCAGGCCAGTCTCGTGCGTTAAGCTGTCTCACGTTTTAATTGTTCTTCCTACTAGCAGCACTTTAAAGAAGCTCCACGTTATTCAAAACAGAGCTTTACGCATAATTTACAACTTAGCCAAAGATAATTCTTCTCCACAGCTCAGCAGTTTTTACACTATTACTTACACTGAATTCCGGCATATGCATATACAAGATAAAGAATATATTAATGCTTACAGATACAGTAACGTCAGCTGAATACTCATCTATGTAACACTTACGGCTCGTGAAAAAAATTCTAAACCCCACACACTAATTACGGGGCCCAGACGAGAATATCTCCACCATTACCCTGTGTATTGAACAAAAAATAGTCAACATCTCGCAGATCTGCGCTTTATGCTTTCGTCGTTAATCTAGAATAACACGAATGAATTTTATCTTTGATGTTTTTTTTTTCTGTTGGTCTCCTCGAAGTTGGGTGTACTGGTCGCGTTCTTTTGGCGATTATGTATGCTTATGTACGCCAGTTAACGTATGCCGTCACGGCGTGCTGCTGAACAATAATCTGCTGGGAAGCTTAGTGAAGTTCAATAGAGCTTTTTTTTTTCACATGCTCTCCGCTGTAGGTAGGTCCAGTTTGTTACTGCGTCGATGAGAATCAACGGGATCATTGCAGAATGCTTAACGGCCATTTGCATTTTTGCGCGACCGGATGTTTACGAGCCATAAGTCAACACTACCTGACAGCCGCACTACGGAAGCCAAAATACAAGTTTTTGGTTGCGTGAAAAAAAAAAACTATTGAGACCAGTCAAACTTACTGCATGCTTTTTTGTGCGCGCGAAAAAACGTGAATTTATTAATTTGAAATTGTGTCAACGAGTTTTCTCTTTCTCGCCAGCTTCGAGTTTTTTTTTCATTGTAACTTCAGGAGAGTCGGTTAACGACAAGCGGCCAAGACAAGCCCATTTCGGAGTCATTCGTCGTCAATATGGCGCTTGCAAGTTGTGCGATGGGGTTTGTTGCTTGTCTTGTGCTACCGGGTTTAAACGTTTCCTGTGTGCAGCCTCTATGCCTCTTCGAACTGTGCGGCAGGTGTGAAACAGATGTGGTTAAGTAAAACCGTGAAGAGTCATTTGAAATGCGGGGTACACCAAAAGTCACGTTCGACGTTTGCGGAGACTGTACCGCGCCGTTGTGGACAACCTCGAGAAATGCTTCATTTCGCTGAGCGTTGCCGATATGGCAAAAAAGGCCTTTATCGGCAAAGTGAGCCGGGTAAGGACATCAAGAAGAGCTGCTATTACAGGGATGTCCACCTTCTTTGAGGTGAGTGTCATTTTATTTTCCATAACGTTTTCGCTGGCGTGCGTTTAGGCGAACAAAGGAAGGCACAACGAAAACATGTTTGAGTGCGTGTGTGTTTTATTTTTTTTATGTGGCACATTTTATCCGTGTGTTGTGTATGTTGGCATGCTGCACCTGATATTGCGTGCTCGTGTCCCATGGGATCTTTCGATCGCAATCATGACCGATCTGGATTAAAATGTATTATGTGCGGCTGCACAGTGACATAAGTTGTAGCTGGCACTGTTGATCAAAACCACATTCGGGTCGGCCCTGATGGGGCTGGAAATGTCCGGTGTGACACCGGTAGAGTTATTAATATATGAACAAGTCGACGTCGCTATTCCTGATGGCGAACCTGCACTACATTGCATTTATTTATTGTTCGCATGTAATAGTCAAATATTCTACGTTTTCATTTCTGTGTGGTTATTTATAGTAGCCTGCTCTCCAACTTTATGTGTTCTCTGATTAAACAATTTTTACTGACTTCGTGCAGATGGAGAAAAAAAAACGACTCGCCGTGCAACACAATCTTTTCTACCAGAGTGACTGTGAAATGAACGTCAGAACTTTGAAGGTAAATGTGGTTTAATAGTAAAACAGATTTTAACAACATATACAAAATGCTAACTTCTAATGTCCTGGTTGCTTTCACAAGCCACACGTCTATACAATAGTCGCTCATTCAAGTACATTCGTGCTAATTGGCTAGGCAAGGGTCACTCATTCTATGTTGCATTTTTTTTTCAAGTTCTGTTCGGTCGTGAAGTAGTAACCAGAGCGAAAATGAAGACTGCTTCATTTGAAACGTTTAGGTACATATACCAGCTACATCTGTACATATTTGCCATTTTGATTCAGACATTTGTCAGTGTGTAGCACCGACTCATTAATTTATTTATTCACAATACAGCAGCCTAGCATAGCCCAAGCTGCAGTGAAATTACAAGAAAGGAGAATGGTACAGAAATAATTATTAACAATACTGGCACCACACGTAAATACGTCAGTTTTGTTAGGATGATTCTTACAAAGAAAAAGAACAGCACTAATAGTTAGCAACCACACTTTTGACTTAGTAATGTAAGAGTCTCAATGATTTAGTATTCAGCACAACAAATGTTGAGCAAGGGCTTCATCAGAACTGTCTGCCTTGCAACTTCCTTTACTCACCGCCTAGAAGTTCAGTAAGCGAGTCTGCATCAAGCAGCAGAGCGAAGAACAGGACTGGGTGAAAGCACAGGCCTCCTAGCCAGCATTTCATGTTAGCAAAAATATGGCAATCAGAGATAGCTAAGTTGAGTCTGTATGGTGTCGGGCGACTGAACTTCCCGCTGCTTCCTCTGTGGCCCCATGTTGTCATGAAAAAAAAAGACAGTGTCTTATGACATCTCTCTTTGCTTATTCTTAATTGCATTACTGACACATCATTTTTTCCAACTGGTGCGAAGTCGTCGCCTTCTTAACCGCTACTAATTGTGTATACATCACTGCAATTGGTGCCATGGATTCCACGGTGTCACCCCTGGCATGATATCGTGCGGCTGTTGGCTGCTCTGTCTTGCTATTTTCTGTATCAAGCTCAGAGCCAGCTGCACTTTGCATAGCGGCCGTGCATTTTAAAGCAAATGCCGTATGCTTGTCGTAGCTGTGTAGATAGTGATTGTGGTTGTGATGATGAAAACTACACATCCAAACGACTTTTGTACTTCAGTCTTGGCGCCTTAGATTCTCTTTCGACGTGCCGATATGTTGATGGCACGTAGTCAACCTGCCATGGATCTTTTCTCTGAGCGCCTGTACATAAATACCGAATGTGTCAAACGAAACCATCCATGCAGGATTGTCGATAAATATTACTCACCTTACGCTAGGCATCCAAAGGCTATACCACTCACCATATCTCTCCACAAAATCCACTTCAATTTTCTATCTTTGTTCCAAGGGAATTGGAACGTTTTTTCCCGTTTGGCACTATTTTCGACAGCTGCAAAGCCAACTATGATTGTGCAAATGACAAGATTTCAACACAGTTGAAATAAAAGCCCTGTCTACGTCTCCAAAAGCGTGGCCAGCAAACGTGCCACGGATATCTTTAACTAGGAGCCGATGCAGATGGCAAATCTCACGAGTCTTTGTGGGTTTATGCCTCACCTATTTTATCAAGGAAACACCACCATTTATCTCCCCGAACACAGCAGCAATGCACTTCTTCTTGGAGAAGGTTCACTTGACTTTCTTTGTGCTCATTGGAATGCTTCCACTGTTAGTATTGCACCTTCAGTTCTGGAGTACATCATGGTAGTGCCAGAGAAATGTCAAAATGGCACCCGTTTATCGTTTTATTTTCATGACCAGTCAGCATTTTAGTAACTGACTGCACGCAGTTTGCAGCACTAGAGTCTCACTCTGCGTCCAACCATGGTATACCATCTGTGCTGTATTGAGCTGACTGCAATATTTTGGGAAATGAATTACTCAGCCCAAAATTCGGACCCAATGATTTCCCAAATTATCTGATCCGT
This sequence comes from Rhipicephalus annulatus, assembly GCA_013436015.1. NCBI lineage: Eukaryota > Metazoa > Arthropoda > Arachnida > Ixodida > Ixodidae > Rhipicephalus > Rhipicephalus annulatus. Next base: position 479,636 of record WOVY01000757.1, read on the forward strand.
TCAGTCAACAAAATCATTGTTTTACACTTGCTTCATTCCCAGTCAGTTTGCATTGTAAATATTGTGCATCATGCTTCTAATTTCCTACACTATTGCAGTCCCTTGCTGTCATATATTGAAAGTAGTGCTGTACACATTGCTCAATATTCGATGAATTTCAGCCTGCACTGCACTGCTCAGCACCCTGAAATCGAATTCTAGCACAAACTTCACACTTATCCGAGGCATGCCTACATGGGTGCTTTGCGTCAAGAACTGAAAGCTGTGACCTCATAAGATGGACAGGAACACTAAAGAAATTGTACAACACATATGCGTTGCATCATGAAATTTTAATTGCTTTTTATTCGGGGGCCATTTGGACTGAAAAATATAGGCATTGTATTTATGAGCTGAATGTATCTCAGGAGTGTCAACATGCCAAAGCAAGCTTCTCAAGTTACACTCATGCTGACTGTATGTTTGTTACAATCATGAAGCAATTAATTTTGTAATGATTTGCATAAATTCATGTGGCTAAATCACTGCATAAACATCAGTCTACAAATGTGATGTACAATTATTGCAT